>CM069865.1:78019959-78434959 GCA_036172795.1 Pelodytes ibericus | reverse complement strand
TTTGCTCAGTTTCTCTCTCAAAATCTCTCCTTCTATCATTATTTTCCCCTTTTTTTTACTTAAGGAGTCCCCAAAGTTATCTCTATGCCCAATCCTCTTCCCCCTTATCTGAATATATATATTATATGGATTATGTCAGTAGTATTATTATTAGTATTATTAGTAGTAGTGTTATTATTATTATTATTATTAGTATTATTATTATTATTAGTAGTAGTGTTATTATTATTATTATTATTAGTATTATTATTAGTAGTAGTAGTGTTATTATTATTACTATTATTATTAGTATTATTATTATTAGTAGTAGTGTTATTATTATTATTATTAGTATTATTATTAGTAGTAGTAGTGTTATTATTATTATTATTATTAGTATTATTATTATTAGTAGTAGTGTTATTATTATTATTAGTATTATTATTATTAGTAGTAGTGTTATTATTATTATTATTATTAGTATTATTATTATTAGTAGTAGTGTTATTATTATTA
The DNA here is from genome assembly GCA_036172795.1 of Pelodytes ibericus. NCBI lineage: Eukaryota > Metazoa > Chordata > Amphibia > Anura > Pelodytidae > Pelodytes > Pelodytes ibericus. Next base: position 78,434,464 of record CM069865.1, on the reverse strand, counting down.
TTAGTATTATTATTATTAGTAGTAGTGTTATTATTATTATTATTATTATTATTATTAGTAGTAGTGTTATTATTATTATTATTATTAGTATTATTATTATTAGTAGTAGTGTTATTATTATTATTAGTATTATTATTATTAGTAGTAGTGTTATTATTATTATTAGTATTATTATTATTAGTAGTAGTGTTATTATTATTATTATTATTATTAGTAGTAGTAGTAGTAGTGTTATTATTATTATTATTAGTATTATTATTATTATTATTATTATTAGTAGTAGTGTTATTATTATTATTATTATTATTAGTATTATTATTATTAGTAGTAGTGTTATTATTATTATTAGTATTATTATTATTAGTAGTAGTGTTATTATTATTATTATTATTAGTATTATTATTATTAGTAGTAGTGTTATTATTATTATTATTATTATTATTATTAGTAGTAGTGTTATTATTATTATTATTATTAGTATTATTATTAGTAGTAGTGTTATTATTATTATTATTATTATTATTATTATTATTAGTATTATTATTATTAGTAGTAGTGTTATTATTATTATTATTATTATTATTATTAGTAGTAGTAGTGTTATTATTATTATTATTATTAGTATTATTATTATTAGTAGTAGTGTTATTATTATTATTAGTATTATTATTATTAGTAGTAGTGTTATTATTATTATTATTATTATTAGTAGTAGTGTTATTATTATTATTAGTAGTAGTAGTGTTATTATTATTATTATTATTAGTATTATTATTATTAGTAGTAGTGTTATTATTATTATTATTATTAGTATTATTATTATTAGTATTATTATTATTAGTAGTAGTGTTATTATTATTATTAGTAGTAGTAGTGTTATTATTATTATTATTATTAGTATTATTATTATTAGTAGTAGTGTTATTATTATTATTAGTATTATTAGTATTATTATTAGTAGTAGTAGTGTTATTATTATTACTATTATTATTAGTATTATTATTATTAGTAGTAGTGTTATTATTATTATTAGTATTATTATTATTATTAGTATTATTATTATTAGTAGTGTTATTATTATTATTAGTATTATTATTATTATTAGTATTATTATTAGTAGTAGTAGTGTTATTATTATTACTATTATTATTAGTATTATTATTATTAGTAGTAGTGTTATTATTATTATTAGTATTATTATTATTAGTATTATTATTTTTATTATACACATTTAGGGGTTTACTCATGGAAGAGGAAGGGAATTGACAAGAGAATGTCAAACAAGACATTTATCTTGTGGCTTGTTATAGAAATGTCACATTTCCCATTAAAAGGAGCTTGTTTTCTTGTCATACCACAAGTGATGTCATAAACAGGAGCCATCGCAGACACATTCTCCTAATCTATACATTTACATGCAATTCTGTTAGCACAATGTATAGGTCCTTTTTTTATTCTCTACAATCACAGTAAATGTATGTTGAGTTCAGCTGAATGGGAGACTTTTTTTTAGCTATTTTGCCCTTAAGATCGAAATGCCTGTTTTCACAGGATTGCACAGCCACGCACACCTATCAAAACGTTTATATAAGTCCGATCTGGGGCAATGTTCTGAAAGGGTGGGCATCACCACGGAAACCGAAGGAATATCAACATTTTTCACTTGAAAAAGCCCTTACTTAAGAGGCGAAACGCGTCGTGCAGGAGGATGAAGGAGTGTCCACTACTGGAATCACAGTGCACTTTGTGAAATTACTTTTTTCAAGAAACTACTGGACATTGCAGTTTTTAGTGTAAGATTTGACTATGTTTTTAACTGTGTTATAATAAACCTTTGTACATTCCTGCCTCATCTTCCCCTTGTGTGTTACACCATTGGAATCGTCTTGAATGGAGGATACCCGGTGTTATACCCTTTCCCCCATTTGTGGGTCTCCAGAAGCATTTATTCCTGAGCAGATTACTGCTCGTGTACATGTGAGTGGACACTTTTATCTGAGTGGGAATATGCTTGTTGTTTTAATATACTACACTATATTTCTTTTTCTGTTTTTCCCTTTATATAATACTTGCGAGAGATATCTCACAGATAAGGGTAATCGCTAGTTTGCTAAGTGTTGGGTCAAGCACACAGAATCACTTTATTTTGATATTTTTGAACTTTGTTGCTAGGAGTGGAACTCTCTATCACATATAGGCACAGTGTATTATTCTTGTATTAAGAAACCAAGGAATGTTGGTGCAATGATGTAAGCCTATTAAGCGCTTCCTTAGTACATAGCAGATTTAATATTGTTGGACCCACTGATGGCTAACCTTGACACTGCTACATGTCCCATGATGCTCACAGCGTCTTACAGCTGCCTGGGCATCATGATATATGTTGTTCCTAAACAGCTTCAGTGCCATGGTTAGCCATCACTGATCTAACCCTTCCAAAGCCCTTCATCGTATCTGGATGTATAATCTGATTCCACTTGTCGAGAGGGTTAGTAATATAATCCTTCGGAGGATGACTCCATGGTGGCCCGGCACAGATCTTCTCCTTGGAAACCTAAATTAGACTCCTTTATCTTATCAGCATCGGGAGCCCAGGTGTTTCATTTAGTTCGAAACCAGATCTCGCAGTTCAGACAGATACTGGGATCGGGGCAGATGCAATGTACAGGGTATCAACTCTGCAAAGCCAGCTGTCCTCCCCTCCAGCCTCCCCTCTTTCTTTCCCACCATCTCCTGCCAAAGTCTGAAATAGTCACAGCTCATTCAACAAACCAAATATTAACTGCAACTGGGTCAGTCAGGGGACAGAGAGAAAGTATTTTACCATATTTAGCTTAGGACATGGAGAGTTCTGGGGCAGTTAAATGCCCCTCCGGGCAAGGAAGGGAAAACTAAGCCCACATCTGATCCTTTAGGAGACATTTCCCCATGTGGGTACCCACTCCTAGTTTAAGCATTTACCAGCAGGTTTTCTAAATATCATTTTTTTATTCTCTACATTCACAGTAAAAAAAATGTTTAGGCGACACTGTCCCTTTAAGGTACATGTGACTTAATGACAATGGATAGCACCATCAGCCATGCAGAACAGGGCCAAAATTGATAAGGTACAGCCCCCCCCCCCCAAAAAAAATAAAAAAACAGGGCTGTCCTAGACAATGCAAGACAAGCCGGATATGGGATGCTGGCATCACTGAGTCAAATATAAGGGAGTTCTGCATGGCAGGAAGTAAGTGTCCTAGTGCTTAGTTTCTACCCTTCTATAATCGGCTGCCACTCCTATGCCTTCTCTTCATTTTCAACGTGGCTGGCATATATGGCAGTTGTCTCTGTGATGCCCAGATGTAAGACCCGTGGGAGAATTTGTTATATAGCAGGAGTTGGCCCTCCGAGGCTGGTTACCTGGGTTATAACACAAAGCTACAAACAACAAGCATTTCAACACCCCAGTGAGCCTAATAACATGTTCTGTGCTTCGTGCTGTCTGTCACAACACTGCACCACCAGGGATGTGGCACAGCCTCCGAAGCCATGCTCTCTCCATGAATTCAACGCTCAGGGTCTGGCTCCTGATAGAGCTGATACCCAGGAGATGTATTGCAGCTGTGCAGTGACCAGCGTTGCACCAGTACAACGACGGGAAGGAATGAATGTGTCCTCATTCTCTATGGACTTTATTCATAAAAGAGGGAATTGAGAAGGGAATGGCAAACTTAAGGCCAAAGTAGCTGAGTTGGAAACATTCTCCCGTTCAGCTATACGTCACGCTATTCTGGCCTTCATTTTGTAATTCCCTGCAACTCTCCCTTTTATGAATAAAGCCCATAATGGCAATTGATAAATAAATGTGTTTTATAATGTATTATTATTTTTTTTACTGACAGGGTTAATTTAATTTGGCCATGTAATACTAATATGCCATGGCTTGTGGGTTGATTTTTTTTTTAAACAAAAGACATACAAATGTAGTAGTCTGCTAGTACCGTCGGTCAGTTCAGGTATTTTAAGACATTCTTCTTGGTAAAATGCGTTGGGTAACGAGGCATGATAAGTCCACGTTTGGGTCTACTTAGTGTTTGTCGTTTTGCCCACGTGGCAGCACAGGAGCCGTACAAGGAGGCCTTCACAATTATTTTTATTACAAAAAAGAAACCACACACACAAAATCAGCAACACAACTTCCTGTCGTGTTCGAAAAAAAGCCGTGTGCGGTCTGGGCGAACGATTCAATATTCTGTTCGCGCAACAACGGAAATGGCGTCCAAAAATATATATGAAATGGGTTCACAGGTTTATTCACTGCAAGCTTTACCCTCTGGGTGCCAGAGGGGTGAGCTAGGCAACGTATTGGAAAAACCCAAACTGCAAAGTGCTATGCTTGGAGAAAACACCCTAGAAACCAATGGAATGTCTCCATACTGCGCCCAACAACCCCCAGAATTACTACAGGTTTTTTTTTTCTTGCCAAGAATGACACATTGGAGGGGGCAGGTGTGGTGTAGGTAATGGAACTTAATGGACTCTTCCTGCAGGGCATTAAAGGGTTAACCCCAATATTGTAATCTGGGTTCTCTTACTGCACCCCTGCTTTAGGCTCTGACCCATGTGTCCTATGGAAGTAAGAGCAGGAAACTCACATAAACAAATGTCTTCTTTCTTCTGGGTGCTCCGTTCCTAAATATTTGCCCCCCCCCCCCCCCCCTTTAAATAGACCCCCCTATGTATTCTTTACGGCTGCAGCTAGAGGCCAGTATTAAAGGACAACTGTAGGCAAACCCCTCATGTTTAATCGAAAAATGACATCAAGTGTAGATGATGTGTATAGAGATGCTTTAATGAAAGATTACAAATAAAGTACTTTATTGAGCACTCTTTCAGCTCTAACAGGGGGCAGACATGTTGTCTAGAATCTTGGGTCAGATCTTCCTTCATGTTGTGTCAGAGGAAAGGAGAACTCCCAAGATTCTAAACATGTCCGCTCCCTGATAGAGCTGTATGGAGCAAAGATTCTAAACATGTCCGCTCCCTGATAGAGCTGTATGGAGCAAAGATTCTAAACATGTCCGCTCCCTGATAGAGCTGTATGGAGCAAAGATTCTAAACATGTCCGCTCCCTGATAGAGCTGTATGGAGCAAAGATTCTAAACATGTCCGCTCCCTGATAGAGCTGTATGGAGCAAAGATTCTAAACATGTCCGCTCCCTGATAGAGCTGTATGGAGCAAAGATTCTAAACATGTCCGCTCCCTGATAGAGCTGTATGGAGCAAAGATTCTAAACATGTCCGCTCCCTGATAGAGCTGTATGGAGCAAAGATTCTAAACATGTCCGCTCCCTGATAGAGCTGTATGGAGCAAAGATTCTAAACATGTCCGCTCCCTGATAGAGCTGTATGGAGCAAAGATTCTAAACAACATGTCCGCTCCCTGATAGAGCTGTATGGTGCAAAGAGGGCTCAGAAAGGTGCTTTATTTGTATTCGTTCATTAAAGCATTTCTATGTAAAAGGCCTACACTTGTTTAATTTGCTGCTACAGTTGTATTTTGTCTGTGAAGGAAACAGCAAGGTTATTATATATTATTTATTTTATTTTTGAAGAAAATGTGCCAACCCCATCTACAGCATAACTCATAATAAAAGTCATAACTTTTAATTTAGCTTTCTTGGTCCCTTTCCTATTTGCTTCTTTTAGAGAACTCACACCACATTATAATACACTGACCGGATTTAAGCTAATCTCACCACTCACCCTTCTGGTTAATAGTGCCCTTTCCCCACCTCTCCTTTAATGGATCACTTACTCCCTCCATATCATCTGACTCCTCCATTTCCAGTGATTTCCCCCCTTAATTATCCCCAACCTTGCTGGCACTGTCCTGGCAATTATCTCCTTCATCCCAGGTGGGACACATTTTTTTTACTTGTCCACTGGTTGCTTTTGAACTATACCCCTAGGAGGAAGACTGCATATTTAGGTGTATCAGCAACCTCCCTGCCTTGCCTTGTAGGCTTGATTGCAGTTGTAAATGCTTAGTGTTACGCTGTGTCATAGGTTCACATTGACAGAAGTGAACCTGTTTGTCACAGTGTATCAACGCAAATTACGACGGCTTGTATAATATTGCGCGTGACCGCTAATTCCCTTGACTCTGAGGCCAGATGTGTGACTGGCAGTGTTTTTTTTGTTGTTTTAGAGGTTGTTGGGCCACTAGGTTCCTGCACAAAACCTAACACACTCCACCTTGGGGACGGCTTGACCGGTGACCTTGAGAACCCAACACAAGGTCATCAAGTTTCCAAGTGATTTATATAGACAAACCTTGGCCACTCAACAGATAACAAGGCAAACACATCACCAGGGACTAACTGTTCATGGTGTACCTGGAGAATTGTAGAGAAGAATTGAGGAGGGAATTTCAAACTTGAGGCCAAGGTGGCAGAGTTGGAACTCTTTCTTTGATGAGATGGGGCCCATAATGATGTTCTATGGACACCAGGGGATTTATGGTCTGCTCGTTAAACCTTTCACCGATCATGGGGCTGATACGGCAAGTGGACATCTAAAGCCCATTTTTTATTTTTATGGTCAATCCTTCTTAAATTGATTTAAAGGCTTCATCTGTGTTTTGCTTCCTTTTAATTGATCCTTAAATTTTATACACTTTTTAAAAGTGATATCTCCTGACCCAGTCCTGATTTCGTACAGTCCAATACAAGTAGGACTCCGAAGACCATGGGTGATCTATGGTTGGGTTCAAGAACCTGCCTGGACAAGACAAAGATTTTTTAAGGAATAATGGAAAACATTACCTAAACCCCTGTTTGTCCTGTGGATTTAAGGAATAAAATGTTCTTTAAATTCCACATGGGTGTGAGGAAAGGTTGAACGTGCTGGACTAACGCCTTTTATTTCCACCCAATTCAATGTGTGTGAGCAGAATTCCAAGCATTTTGTGGAGATTAAGGGAAAACGCGTCTTTCCCGTCTCTGTTTTATGACATCACCGTGTGGTTTAATATGCAAATGACATATTTCCCTTTGTAGCAGTTCGTTTGCATGTCCAGCCACGCAGTGATGTCATAAACACGAGCTCACAGGCACATTTAAAGCATAATTCTGCTATGTATGTAAAGTCTCTTCTAAGTTGGCCTCTTCTATTTAGAAGAACAAAACAAGCACTTTGCGTCTTTTGTCCTATTTTTCGTCTTTCCCAAGACTCCGATTGTCCTGCAGAATCCCAGGTGCTCTACGGACAAAATCCCGCTCCATGGGTAGGTTTCTAGCCTGCCCTTTGGTTCAGTTTTTAGCTGGCCTGTTTGAAGCGGTAATTGATGGAAGCTCCCAGAATATAGATATATTTTGTCGAGAATTTCTTTGTTTTTGTACTTGTCCGTGACTCTTAGTTTTTCTCTTAGTGTTATTTTTTTTGTAGGTTTTGTAGTATACCTTTTAAGGATTCGAATGATCCCAGTTACACCGAAGAAAGTGGCACTGGAAAGCTGCCAGGATGTGCATCCTTGGCAGCAAGGCATCTGATATACGCACAGTTGCATTCAATGCTAAAGACTTTCCTGCAGTACAAGATCCTCAAACATAAGGTAGCACTTCAGTGATTGCGGCAGATTAAAGTTCCTGACGACCTTGAGCCTCTGGGGTCCCAAACTGGAGCGTATCCTCAGGCGGCTGAGGTGTTTCAGTGAGCGAGGCTGGTGGGAGAATGATTCGATCCAGGCAATGAATGCCACTTGGGAAGCAAGGCGCTTGGGAGGTAATCCTGTTTTCTGGAATATAAAAATATGTACACAGTTATTTTGCAAGCTGCACTGCAGTCCAAAGAAATCACTTCCTTTTAAGATGGGTATCATTGTGTGCAGGGGGCCCAGGCCCACCTTAATCAGGAGAGGTGGGTTAGAGGAGAATAATGCTACTGTGGCAAGTGATGTGGGGGAATAATGGCACTGTGGTAAGTGATGTGGGGGAATAATGGCACTGTGGTAAGTGATGTGGGGGAATAATGGCACTGTCGTAAGGGATGTGGGGGAATAATGGCACTGTGGCAAGTGATGTGGGGGATTAATGGCACTGTGGCAAGTGATGTGGGGGAATAATGGCACTGTGGTAAGTGATGTGGGGGAATAATGGCACTGTCGTAAGGGATGTGGGGGAATAATGCTACGGTGGCAAGTGATGTGGGGGAATAATGGCACTGTGGCAAGTGATGTGGGGGATTAATGGCACTGTGGTCAATGATGTGGGGGAATAATGGAACTGTGGCAAGTGATGTGGGGGAATAATGGCACTGTGGTAAGTGATGTGGGGGAATAATGGCACTGTGGTAAGTGATATGGGGGAATAATGGCACTGTGGCAAGAAATTTGGGGGAATAATGGCACTGTGGTATGTGATGTGGGGGAATAATGGCACTGTGGTAAGTGATGTGGGGGAATAATGGCACCGTGGTAAGTGATTTGCGGATAAGAATGACACTGTTTAGCCAGAATTCACACTGCCCCAGGTCATGAATGTGCCATTGTACCTTGTTCTTGTAAGTAATGTCTGCTCCTGCTTGCACAAGGAGACGGATACAATCCAACTGTCCACTGCAAGCTGCCAAGTACATGGGGGTCACACCCCAGTTATCCTGGAGATTAACGTCTGCACCGTGCTTGAGAAACAAACAATAGGCATTACAAAATGTCAATTTCGCCTTCTCGTTACTTAGTCCCAGCTTGTCTGTGGGCAGCGGACAAGACCAATGAACTGAACAAAACAAACGGCAAGATCCTCCAGCAGAAGATTTGCTGAAAGATGGGGGAAAAAACCTGAAAGTTATTCTATGGGACATGATTTTTTTTTAAAAAGCCATTGACCTTTGACCTCTTATAAGCCTATTCCAAAATGGAAAACGTATAAGCTGTAGTTTTACAAGTTACAGGTGGGTATTTATAAAAGTACATAATTTGGACCAATTCTCATATTCCATTGGTTTCCATGATGATTGCTCCACAGTTAGAACTTTCCCCTGCAGTAGACCCTTCTAAAGACCTCCCTTGGTCTCTTGTTTCATTACCTGCTTTGTTTGCCCTGATGCACAGATGGTCTTGTTCAGTTACATCAAAGGTCTTATCCCTAAAGAGATGATTGAGCTCAGGTGTATTCCTTAAGGTTTAAGCGGTGGATATAAGGACAGACCTCAACATACCATGGCTTGTGGCAGTGACAGCTATCCTTGGCACTGCAGATGTTTGGGATCTACATATTCACGTCATAAAGCTAGCTGGGAATCTTGGGATCTGTAGTTCCCAAACATCTGCAGTGCCCAGGTTAGCCATCACTGGCCAGGTTTACTTATGACCGAGGATGAAACTGAATCTCATGGGACTTGCTGCTCACTGACAGGGAATCCGACAGTCAATGAGGTTTTTCTCTCTCTCACCTGTATTAATAAAAGGGCACAGTCTGGAAATAACCCTATGGCAGCATGTAATGGGGTCCCGCCATGCTTGCAGCAGCTGTTAACGCTCGCCCCATGTTGGAGAAGTAGTTCCATCGCTATCCTTTGCCCTTTGTAGGATGCCCAATACAATGGGGTTTTTCCATAATAATCCTTCCGGTCAACCAGCTCTTTGTCTAGAATACAATTAGAACAATTGGGCTTTGTTTACATTTTATACCAGAAGATATATTAATGGCAGAGTTAGGGGACAACTGTCGTCAAATTTAGGCATTTAAGATAGAAATGCTTTGGTGAAAGAATCCATATAAAGCAGCTAGTTGAGCCCTCTTCGATCGAAGTAGTCGCCCCCTGATGGAGCTATACAGAGCAAAGATTCTAAACAACATGTCCATCCCCTGATAGAGCTATACAGAGCAAAGATTCTAAACAACATGTCCGCCCCCTGATAGAGCTATACAAAGAAAAGATTCAAAACAACATGTCCACTTCCTGATAGAGCTATACAGAGCAAAGATTCTAAACAACATGTCTGCCCACTGATAGAGCTATACAAAGAAAAGATTCAAAACAACATGTCCACTTCCTGATAGAGCTATACAGAGCAAAGATTCTAAACAACATGTCCGCCCCCTGATAGAGCTATACAGAGCAAAGATTCTAAACAACATGTCTGCCCACTGATAGAGCTATACAAAGAAAAGATTCAAAACAACATGTCCGCTTCCTGATAGAGCTATACAGAGCAAAGATTCTAAACAACATGTCCGCCCCCTGATAGAGCTATACAGAGCAAAGATTCTAAACAACATGTCTGCCCACTGATAGAGCTATACAAAGAAAAGATTCAAAACAACATGTCCGCTTCCTGATAGAGCTATACAGAGCAAAGATTCTAAACAACATGTCCGCCCCCTGATAGAGCTATACAGAGCAAATATTCTAAACAACATGTCCGCCCCCTGATAGAGCTATACAGAGCAAAGATTCTAAACAACATGTTCTCCCCCTGATAGAGCTATACAGAGCAAAGATTCTAAACAACATGTTCTCCCCCTGATAGAGCTATACAGAGCAAAGATTCTAAACAACATGTCCGCCCCCTGATAGAGCTATACAGAGCAAAGATTCTAAACAACATGTCTGCCCACTGATAGAGCTATACAGAGCAAAAAGACCTCAATAAGGTGCTTTATTTGTATTCTTACATTAAATATTATTTTATAAAAATGCCTACATTTGATGTAACCTTTTAAGTGAACAGTTATATTTTGCCAACAGTTGTCCTTCAAATCGTTTATTCGTTTATTAATATTTTTCAGTCACTGGTTGTTTCTGCCCTGACTTGGCTACTGATGGCCTCAAATACTCTGTTAGTAAATAAATAGGACCATACTACCCGGGCCGGGGGCAATTGTTAACCCTTTCCCACAATGCCCATTTCGATCATCATGAAAAAACAGTGAACCCATTTCCAGATCCCATGGGGGGTAAGATATCTAGGAATCAGATGCTAACTGACTCGAATATTGAGACGCAAAATGCACACAAAGGTGTGAACAAACCTGACGTGGTCAGTAATAGGCGCAGTTTGTCCACGTTTCCTCGGCTGGCCTCGTAGTGGATGTCTGTCCATTTGTAGTTGTAGCTGGGGGCCACTTGGTAGTGCCGTACTTGGCCCTTGGTGCAGGGCGCTCGGGATAAGGAGCTGATATAGAAACCCATCTGTTTCATGGGAAGAAAGCTTCAAATACCATCTGGCTTGGAAAGGGAGAAGGGTGTAAAACAGACAGCACCCCAGGGGCATGCTAGCTTAAAATAACCACCTCTTGTTTGGTACACTCAGTCCCCCGTGAGCTAAGCCTGTCATTTTTTTTTGGTGAGGCCTCCTGCACTTCCCTCCAGATTATGAGAATATATACATAAAAGTGGGATATGGACCCTTCACCCCTCTGGTTAAGCTTTTCTGATGCCTTCAAGGTGGTCCTCCAACCTCTCTCTTTAGATTAAGGAAGATCCAGCTCTATTGAGCTATTAGTTTCCATTTATACCTCCCTCCATGCAATCAATTCCAAAATGTCCTGTTGGAACTAAATCACATCAAATTTCCAAAACATTAGAGATGTTGGATTAGCTGATTTAGATGAGGCTCAATGTCCATGATGGACCAATGCCCTAAGACCTTATCTAGTGACATGTGAATGTGTATTGCTGTTCTTGGATGTGATTGGATATATGATGGCTTTCTACCTGGCAGTATAGCATTTCTTCCATCTCTAATAAATAAAAGAATCAATAAAATGAATTTTTTTTTTATTCCAACCGGGCCTTAAGTTTACTTCTAAATTCCCCTTTTTCCATGAATGAAGCACTGTTGCCTCTGTGGAGGAATAAGTTACCCATCCTTGGAAGTCCCAGCATGTCACTCTGTATACTCTGCGCGCATGCCCCATATATTGGGGTTTATTTGTCAAATCGGAGACAAGTTTCCAGCATTTTTGTGCTGATTATTCCACTTTTAGAACTTTTCCTCATATTTCTCTATTCTTAAAGGGCTTATGTCACTGATATCATTTTAATCATGGGAAAGTACAGCTCCGAAATAATCTATACTTTGTGTTAGCAGAACTGCAAGTCAATGCATAGATTGCCACACACGTGTGTTCATGTTGTCTGTTATACTGGGCTATGACCTCACTCGGTGGCTTAATAAGAAAATTACACAATTTACATTAAAGCAGATTATTTGCATTTAAGGCCACAAGGTGATGTCTGTGATGTCATCTGATTATGACACATACTTTTCTTGTCACCTATACAATTTCTTGGAATTCAAATTTTTTTTTTATCCCCTACATTCATAATGCAAACAGCAATTCACAGGTTGGGTTAAGAGAAGCAGACCAAACACTGCTAGATATAAACTATATGTTACATTGCCAGACATATTGCAAATAATTAGACATCACTTAGTGTAGATCCTAAAAATAATACATTTTAACTTCGACTATATATATTTATATCTTCCCAAATTCCTGGGCACTAGTATCTGATATTTATGTCATTATAAAATCATCTCTTTATTAATTCAGTGCCTTTTATTATATCTTTATATATGTAGTAATATTAAGGGGGGCTAGGGGGGGGGGGGGGGTGTCATATAATGGCTGTGCTAGCCTGAATATAAACACATTTTCAGCATTTAAGATGAAAATAGAAAGCAGTATCTCACCATTATAGTGGTCGTTTCTCATAGCTGTGAGATCATAGAAGCCCCCCCCAGCCCACCCTTCTCAGGGCTTTGTCTGTGCTCTGTAGGGGAGGCTGTGACAGATCAGTTATCGTTGTAAGACCCCCAGGTTGCTTATTGTCTCAGGGTATGTTGGCTGCATAATAGGGGTCGTGCTGGGGGGAGGGGGGGGGGTATAGGCTGATCTCAGATGCTTTATAACACAGCCCCCCTGGTAACTTGCTTGCCAGACCCTCTTCTTCCTATGCACCGTCACTGCATGGCTCTGTATGTATCGCCTCCTGGGCTGCAATCAGATGTATGAAGGGGTCTCTAGGTCGCTTTGAGCCCCCCCTCCCGGGTGCTTGGCTTCCCTTGCCTGCGTGCTTCTTCTCCCAGTGCAGTGGGCGCAGTCCGCTCTCCAGGGTGCTGAAATCAGCGGGGACTGCGCATGCGCCGCCCTGTGTCTGTGCCAAGGACAGCAGCACTGGATGGATGAGATTGGCCAATGGGAAGGCGTCCTGCTATCAAACAACGACTCATAGAGGAGATTGGAGGCAGCTTATTACAGGCAGAAATGTAACATTAACCCAGGGCTGAGTGGGGCCTTTCTATAAGTTAATGATTCATAGAGGAGCATCCAGATAGCATTTATTACAGGCAGAAATGTAACATTCACCCAGGGCTGAGTGGGGCCTTTCTATAGGTTAATGATTCATAGAAGAGCATGCAGGTAGCATTTATTACAGGCAGAAATGTAACATTAACCCAGGGCTGAGTGGGGCCGTTCTACGGGTTAATGATTCATAGAGGAGCATGCAGGTAGCATTTATTACAGGCAGAAATGTAACATTCACCCAGGGCTGAGTGGGGCCTTTCTATAAGTTAATGATTCATAGAGGAGCATGCAGGCAGCATTTATTACAGGCAGAAATGTAACATTCACCCCGGGCTGAGTGGGGCCTTTCTACAGGTTAATGATTCATAGAGGAGCATGCAGGCAGCATTTATTACAGGCAGAAATGTAACATTCACCCCGGGCTGAGTGGGGCCTTTCTACAGGTTAATGATTCATAGAGGAGCATGCAGGCAGCATTTATTACAGGCAGAAATGTAACATTCACCCCGGGCTGAGTGGGGCCTTTCTATGGGTTAATGATTCATAGAAGAGCATGCAGGTAGCATTTATTACAGGCAGAAATGTAACATTAACCCAGGGCTGAGTGGGGCCGTTCTACGGGTTAATGATTCATAGAGGAGCATGCAGGTAGCATTTATTACAGGCAGAAATGTAACATTCACCCAGGGCTGAGTGGGGCCTTTCTATAAGTTAATGATTCATAGAGGAGCATGCAGGCAGCATTTATTACAGGCAGAAATGTAACATTCACCCAGGGCTGAGTGGGGCCTTTCTATGGGTTAATGATTCATAGAAGAGCATGCAGGTAGCATTTATTACAGGCAGAAATGTAACATTCACCCAGGGCTGAGTGGGGCCGTTCTACGGGTTAATGATTCATAGAAGAGCATGCAGGCAGCATTTATTACAGGCAGAAATGTAACATTCACCCAGGGCTGAGTGGGGCATTTCTATAGGTTAATGATTCATAGAAGAGCATGCAGGTAGCATTTATTACAGGCAGAAATGTAACATTAACCCAGGGCTGAGTGGGGCCGTTCTACGGGTTAATGATTCATAGAAGAGCATGCAGGCAGCATTTATTACAGGCAGAAATGTAACATTCACCCAGGGCTGAGTGGGGCCTTTCTATAGGTTAATGATTCATAGAAGAGCATGCAGGTAGCATTTATTACAGGCAGAAATGTAACATTAACCCAGGGCTGAGTGGGGCCGTTCTACGGGTTAATGATTCATAGAGGAGCATGCAGGTAGCATTTATTACAGGCAGAAATGTAACATTAACCCAGGGCTGAGTGGGGCCTTTCTACAGGTTAATGATTCATAGAGGAGCATGCAGGCAGCATTTATTACAGGCAGAAATGTAACATTCACCCAGGGCTGAGTGGGGCCTTTCTATGGGTTAATGATTCATAGAAGAGCATCCAGGTAGCATTTATTACAGGCAGAAATGTAACATTCACTCAGGGCTGAGTGGGGCCTTTCTACAGGTTAATGATTCATAGAGGAGCATGCAGGTAGCATTTATTACAGGCAGAAATGGAACATTAACCCAGGGCTGAGTGGGGCCTTTCTATAGGTTAATGATTCATAGAGGAGCATGCAGGTAGCTTATTACAGGCAGAAATGGAACATTCACTCAGGGCTGAGTGGGGCCTTTCTACAGGTTAATGATTCATAGAGGAGCATGCAGGTAGCATTTATTACAGGCAGAAATGTAACATTAACCCAGGGCTGAGTGGGGCCTTTCTATAGGTTAATGATTCATAGAAGAGCATCCAGATAGCATTTATTACAGGCAGAAATGTAACATTCACTCAGGGCTGAGTGGGGCCTTTCTACAGGTTAATGATTCATAGAGGAGCATGCAGGTAGCATTTATTACAGGCAGAAATGGAACATTAACCCAGGGCTGAGTGGGGCCTTTCTATAGGTTAATGATTCATAGAGGAGCATGCAGGTAGCTTATTACAGGCAGAAATGGAACATTCACTCAGGGCTGAGTGGGGCCTTTCTATAAGTTAATGATTCATAGAGGAGCATGCAGGCAGCATTTATTGCAGGCAGAAATGTAACATTAACCCAGGGCTGAGTGGGGCCTTTCTACAGGTTAATGATTCATAGAGGAGCATGCAGGCAGCATTTATTACAGGCAGAAATGTAACATTCACCCAGGGCTGAGTGGGGCCTTTCTACAGGTTAATGATTCACGAGGAGCATGCAGGTAGCATTTATTACAGGCCGAAATGTAACATGAAACCCAGGGCTGAGTGGGGCCTTTCTACAGGTTAATAATTCATAGAGGAGCATGCAGGTAGCATTTATTACAGGCAGAAATGTAACATTAACCCAGGGCTGAGTGGGGCCTTTCTATAGGTTAATGATTCATAGAGGAGCATGCAGGCAGCATTTATTACAGGCAGAAATATAACATTAACCCAGGGCTGAGTGGGGCCTTTCTACAGGTTAATAATTCATAAAGGAGCATGCAGGTAGCATTTATTACAGGCAGAAATGTAACATTAACCCAGGGCTGAGTGGGGCCTTTCTATAGGTTAATGATTCATAGAGGAGCATGCAGGTAGCTTATTACAGGCAGAAATGTAACATTCACCCAGGGCTGAGTGGGGCCTTTCTATGGGTTAATGATTCATAGAGGAGCATGCAGGTAGCATTTATTACAGGCAGAAATGTAACATTAACCCAGGGCTGAGTGGGGCCTTTCTATGGGTTAATGATTCATAGAGGAGCATGCAGGTAGCATTTATTACAGGCAGAAATGTAACATTAACCCAGGGCTGAGTGGGGCATTTCTACAGGTTAATGATTCATAGAGGAGCATGCAGGTAGCTTATTACAGGCAGAAATGTAACATTAACCCAGGGCTGAGTGGGGCCTTTCTATAGGTTAATGATTCATAGAGGAGACTGGAGGCAGCTTATTACAGGCAGAAAAGTAACATGAAACCCAGGGCTGAGTGGGGCCTTTCTACAGGTTAATGATTTATAGAGGAGCATGCAGGTAGTATTTATTACAGGCAGAAATGTAACATGAAACCCAGTGCTGAGTGGGGCCTTTCTATAGGTTAATGATTCATAGAGGAGACTGGAGGTAACTTATTACAGGCAGAAATGTAACATGAAACCCAGGGCTGAGTGGGGCCTTTCTACAGGTTAATGATTCATAGAGGAGACTGGAGGTAGCTTATTACAGGCAGAAATGTAACATGAAACCCAGGGATGAGTGGGGCCTTTCTACAGGTTAATGATTCATAGAGGAGCATGCAAGTAGCATTTATGACAGGGCCTTTGTACAAATTACCGTAATGATTCAAAGAGGAGCTTGCATTTAACATTTATTACAGGCAGAAATGTAAACCCCAGGGCTGAGCAGGACCTTTGTACAAATGAACGATTCACAGAGAGGATTACAGGTAGTATTTATGACAGGCAGAAATGAAACATGAAAGTCAGGGCAGAGTGCAAAGGGGTGTGTGTATATTATATAATAAATATGATATCTGTGTGTCCTCTCTTAGTGTTTGATTTAATAACTTATTATTGTGTAGTAATGTTGTGATGTGTACAGTATACAGGCTGCTGGAATATTAGACTTGTAAACTAAAATAACCTATGAGAAATGGGATCTCGCCTCTGCTTCTCTCCCATTGGCTGCACAGGGTGCTAATTTAGGACACTGATACACATACTTTGGGTACAGGGGGGTGAGTAGCAGCAGTTAGCACTTGATTTTAAGATTTGTGAGCCCTCTGGGGAATTCACCTACCGCAAACCTCAGGTATAAGGAGTATACTTATTGATCAAGTACCAGTTCTCAATAAAGACCCTCATGCTAATCAATAAGAATGCTTGGAGAATAGACACTGGACACGAACTGCTGCTAATATGGACCACAGGTGATGAGCTTAGTATTTATATCATCATTTTTTTGGGGCGGGGGGGGGGAGGGGGAGAATGTTAGTGTTGGATGTATCGAAAGGAATATAATTCAACTTATCTGAGCAAAAAAAATATATATATTCCCAAGTCCGTTCTTTTGTTGAGTAATGAATTTATCAAATACAGAAATGCTGTGTGTGTGTATATATATACATGTATATATATATATATATATATTCAGAGCCTTAGTATGTGAGAAACCCCCATAGTGACACTGTATTGCCCCGAAGGGGAAGCTAACAGTAGCATCCAGAGAGAATATCTCAAGGTTACCTCCCTGGTACGGACCTTTCCATCTTACTAGGTTTATGTATCTAGGGCACAATTTTTGGAAAGGAGGCCCCAGTCACCATGGAAACGGAATGTTCCTGCTGATGACATCACGTTTAGAACATTACCCCCAGAAATGAGGTTTTACATTCCCCCCCCCCCCCCCCATAAAATGATAAATCCAGTTTTCTTTTTATAATGTGGAAAATGCTCTTTAATAAAAAACACACCCCATTTAATTTCCCTTTAATGACTCAAATCTTGTGATACAAACCTTACCTTTGCTGGCGGGGAGTGGATTAAAATAATACAAGTCTAAGGCCTTGTTTACTAAAAGGGATTTGACAGCAGATTCTTCAGCTCAGTTATTACTGGTGTTTTGGAGCACGCTAATCAATTGATCACAATACAATATTTCGTGAATTTGCCACCTATAGCTGCAGTGTCGGTTCACATTTTTTTTTCTTTTAAAAATCAATGCCCCTTCCGGAGTAAACCAGATGTGCATTTTTATGGGTTTATGTTCAACTCTGCCTCTCAGATGAGGCAGATCCGGTGAGCATGTGGCTAGCATCTGACGTCTGTCAGGTTGGCCTGCTACTCGATCTCCCAGCTGCAGCAGAAAGACACCCTACTTTTTGCAAATATTCAGTAGAGACCTAGTTAGGGACCCCTCTTCAGATTATATGCAAAACAAAGGATCTATTACTGTACAAGCAAAGAGAGATTGTCAGCGACCAGATCAGCCTGTCTACTTCTCAGGTGAGCATGTGTCAATCAGAAAATGGAATGGCATGTACCTTAAAAACAATATATGCCCTTTTATCCTCACACCAGCCTCCTTCTGTAAGAGAAGCAAAACTTTCCAAACAATGTTTAAGATCTCTTTAAAAACATAGCACAGACTTGGATTAATAAGTCACCTATTTATACCGGAGAAGAAAAGTACAAAGCAGTTATTTGGACATAAAGTTTATTGAGTAATCTGTGCAAGGACTATTTTTTTTAAATTAAATGTATTTTTGTTTGATTTTTTTTTTAATGTGCTGTAGTTTTACATTCGCTTTATGCCGTGGCGCAAACAGTCTCTCGTTTCACAGATTCGTAGTCTAGAAATGGTTATTACACTATCTCATACCATTCACTTTCAAGTTTTATTCATTTTTTCCCCTCTTTATATTATGTTAACCGAGAATTCAAATTTTTTTTTTTTGTTTGTTGTTGTTTTTTTTTTTTGTTTTGTTTTTTTAAAGACAGCACCAATGCATTTTGGGAAACAAAGGCAGGAATTAAAATAAAATAAAAAAAAATGTAGGCTTAATGAGAATCCCAAAATGGAGGTGCTGTCTTTGAAAATAAATTAAAATTCTCCTTTTAGTAATTAAATATCTTCTTTCACTAATACTATTTACACATGCCCGCTTTTGAGAACCAAAATGGGCTACACAAGGACGTGGGATACTAAAAGATGCAGTCTGTGCCTCCGTCTACAATAAAAAGCATATTTGGGATCAGTGCTATATTAAAATCTTCCCCTCAACCTATTAAAGAAGCATCTACGTTTGTTTAGTGCAGAGATGTACACAGTCCAATCATTGGCGACTGACGTCCAAACAATGCTGGTAGAAATATCACATGATCCAGCTGGCGTGAATAAATGCCGCTAGAATGAAGGTTGAATTTAATACGTGTAAAAAGGAAGACTGTTTTTTTTTTTTTTTTGCCTTTTTGGGAATGAGAAAGCAATCTGTAAAAGGTAAATAAAAATGTCAGCTTAAAAGAAATACAATAATACTTCTGTTTTACAATTCATTGTACATGTGTTCCTCCAGCCGACCCGCTCCTTAAAAAGAGTAAGAATTAACGCAACTTGGAACGGCTTGGTTGATTTCACAATTCGTGGTTGGAGCACGGAGAGAAACATTTTGGCAGTTCGAGGTCAATAAGAATTCTAAACGGCTCCAGGGCTCGTTCAGTTAGTCTACTGGCCCGTTGTAGAGGCAGATGCTGAAACACTCAGGAAGGGAATTGTGTTTGTAGCATCGGTTGTCGTCGCATCAAAAAGTCCGGACTAGAGTTATCACCAGTCCATTCGCAGAAGGTTAGCGAATCAACACATGTTCCTGGCTGATTCTTGATTCCTCCCTCTGATCACAGATAAAAGGGCACATGGTCTTTAATATCAAAACAGAGACTTGGCACGTAGGAAGATAAAAGGTACCCTGTTCTGTCGTAACATCCAGGTTTACCCGATTACCCCATTCCTGGGATAATAAAAAAAAAAACATTATCAAAGTTTTCAAAAACAAACAAAAAAAATGCCTATAAAAAATATTTTAGTTTTTCTTCGATTTTCAAAACAGTCGCCTTTCCGTGTAAGCTCTCTGCTCCTCATCCTCCCCCCGATATTTTTGTCAGGTGTAATTGTGACCGGTCATCCGTGTGCGGGGTAGAGGGGAATGGGTCCTGCTTCTCAGAGGCAGTTATGCTGTGTGCGATTTTATAAAAATCTCCCGTGGCGCACATTTCACATGTCCACATATCTCTTCGGTCACAAGTCGGTGACTTTGTTTTCCACCGCAGCTGCGATCTGTTGCAATCGGTAACCCAGCTGCATCTTCTGGGCGGTGGGATCCTCCTCCAGTGCTGTGATGATCTGAAAGGCACAAACCACAAGATAGAAACTCAGGCATCTTCAGAGAACCCTGTAAGATCAGGGGCGTCAAACTGGGGCCCTCCAGCCGTTGGTGATCCATTCAGATGAAGGCCATCAGCAGCTCTAGGTCTGCAGTTTGATGCCCCTGACTTAGAGCCTCGATTATTTGGGATGCGTTATACATCAAGTGGTACAAGGTCAGTACATTCAGATTAACACCAGGGAGAGTAGGTCCTTCTGGTTCTAGTTAAAAAAAAAAATCTAAATTCTGCAAGGTTGGCACAAAAATCCATATCCAGGAATAGATAAGGAAGATCGGGATTCTGCAGTATTACAGTGTGACCGGTATGGGCTGAAATACATTATCGTATTTCATCCGTGTTTGTAATTTGAAGATGGCAGGGCTGGACAAATCCCGGGCAAAGTTCTGTTGTCTGACTCCTACATTTGTTTTTTTAGCTGGCTCCTAAAACCACATGAACTTTGTCCAGATCTGAGCCAAGGTTACTCACCTGATCGTAGTATTTGTTAATATACTTGTAGAGTTCATGAAGAGCCACCAAAGAATTGAGTTCACCTGAGCAATTCTAAGAAGGATGGAAAAACAGTGTTAGAACCTTCAAACTAGTGTCTGACCACGGGAGGTGGACACCATGGGGGTTAGAAAAGTCAATGCTGGGGCAAAGTTCTAAAAGTGATGTCATCAGGGGGTAACATTCTATTGGTTTTCACGGTGACCGCTCTACTTTTAGAATCTTACCCCAGAATTAATTGCTACAAATGACCTCTCAATGAATGAAGGGTCACATCTTACCCTGGACATCTCCGCTAATGCCGAGTTCATCTCTTGGTCGCTGGCTGAAATAGTCTGACGGATATCGGCATAATACCTGCAGGCAACACAACAACATGGAGTTCAGCCCTGTGTGCTTGTCAATGTACCGCGAGTTTCAGCTGTTATCTAGAGACTCACCTCTCGACCATCTGTTTGTAACGTGGGATGTCTCTGGCGTACAGCAGCTTGTTTATGGGAGAATCCTGAAAGATAAAAGGAATCAATTAATGTATTTACAGAGCCGGTAATCAGCTCCAGAACCACATCCCAAGGATAATTAGAAAAGTATAAACGAGGAAGTCGTTTGGTGGTAGTCATGTGCGCTAGCGGTCTAAAGAACCTTTCAGATCCACCGCACTGTCCAAATACTGGAAATCCGCCTTTATGGGATGAAATAATGCACAGCCATCCTGAAGAAGATTATTGCAAGTGATTTTATTTGGAATTGGTTTTAACAGGAAAAATAATTTTGGAGCTTGTCGTTAAAGGCGAGATGCAGGTGGGATGAAAATTTAGTCGGTTTAGCTATACAGTGGGGTTGATTCGCTAAAATTAGAGTTTAAAAAACAAAATGGTGGTCGAGACATGAGGTTGCGCAAAACTATATAACCACAGTGTACACGACCACCTAACTCGACCTTGATTTCCCTCAAAAAGTCCATCTGGACCTCCCATAGGATGCATAGAAAATTGGTACTCACTAAAATGGAGGTGGTGGAGCTAGGAGTTTGGGGTAAAAAAAAAAAAAAATGCTTAGTTAAAATGGCCAGGTGAGGGGTGGGTGTTGAGTGTGGTCGTGATCAAAACTTCAATTTGGTCAGGGACACCCCCTATTGATCCCTGATTAACTCCTTCCCCTCCGGCAATGTGCCTCTTACCCGCCCCAGCTTGTGATCGGCAAGGGTACAGGAGTCCATGAAGGTCTGCGCGATGACGGAGAGGACCGCGTCCACATTGTCCGAGGTCTGCACGTCAAACACAAACTGTGGGTTTTTGATGATGTTGATCCAGAACCTTAAAGGCAAACTGCACAGAAAACAAATGACATGTCGGTACTGAGCTTTCATATCGGAAGATCCAAACTCATGCTTTTGTGATGGTGGCTGCCATCATTTGGAGCAGGTTATGTGCAAAGGACTTAAAGTGCGTTAATCAACAGGTACATTCCGTCGGTTGCCATGGTGACTGCTCCATTTTATTTTAGAACCTTGGCACAGAATTACCCCCTTTCTTGTTTCACCCATATTATTTATTTCTAGCCATTCATCCATAACAGTGGAAGAGATTGATTGGCCCGGGTACCTGTTGGTTTTCCAGATGTGGATAGTCTCGGGGTCTGATATGCCGTAATGTACTGCTTGGTCATCTAACAAATCAAAGAAATATTTCACAGCTAGGGGCACCGGACGGCTGGTGCTGAGTATCACCTGGAACAGGTCATCCACAAACTTCTGGAGCGTGCCCTGGGTTAGAAAGAGAGAGGTATAGCAGGTGTGGAGATGCGCACCCTTCAAAAGAGAATTCAGAACTACTCCATGCCTTCCTTAGGTGCTTTAGTCCTGAAAGAGGGACGGTCACGGAATTGAGGAGGGGATTTCAAGGTTCAGGACAAAGTAGCAGAGTTGGAATTATCCATCTATTCGGCTAAATGGGAGAATTTTTCCAACTCGTTGACCTTACGTTTGTAATTCCCTCCTCAATTCCCTCTTTCGTAAATACAGTTATTTGTAGTCATGTCCCAAAAGTGATGTGGACCCGAAAAAAGATTTTTAAGATCCAATGATAGTTTTTGGATTGCCACTCTTGGGTAAAGTCTTAAAAAAGGTCCTTCCTGTACTATCATCCAATTAGAAGGCAGCCATGTTGGATTTAATGGATCATTGGACATGTAAGCTCACTGTGTACATGCCTAACTCTTATTGTCTTGTACTGAGTGTTCACATGTTTTGAGGATCAAAGGTTTGGGTGGCCGGCTGGCTAAACTTCTAGACTAGGTTGTTTCCAAAAAAAAACCCTCTCTGCATTTCAACCTCTGTGATTTCAAAATTTGATTGTTCCCCTGTAACCGCATTCCATGCCAATATTCTGTCGCAAATAAATTATTTATAGAAAGGGTTCGTTCTCACCTTCATGGAAAGGAGGCGTGTTAAGTAAATTTCGGGGATGGCTTTCGCCCTCTCTCTGTCCCGTAGGCTTCCGCGCCTGTGTTTTGGGAGTTCCGGCTCCTCGGTGGGCTTTACGAGGTGCCAGATCTTAATACCACCCTCGTCCGCATCTTCCAGCATGGGAGTCTCTGCAAGCAAAAAAAGGGTCCGTTCAGGTAGTTTTCTGGTTAGGGCGACATTTAGACTTGAGAAGCCTAGAGATTCCCACTCCAGTCTTTACAGTGAAACTGCTGCAAGTGGAGGCAAACCTTGACTATGTCTTAAGCAATACACACACCATTTTATGCCCATACTAAGACCACTGAACTGTTCACCCTGGTTAACAATAGTGCTTGCTATGTGGCTATTAAAGCCCTTGCGATATGACGTGCCAGGCACATCATCTAGAAAAGTCTGTTGAGGACAATGAACGTATCTGTGCTGTCATGGAGAAACTACCACAATGGTACTGACATGGCTGAGTGCTTCAGCAATGATGGCCCCCAGCCTTGTCATCTCAGGGCCTCCGCAGATACATGGGATCACTGTGACTGCATGTGTATGGATGTCAAACCCAGTGCCAGTTCTAGTCTCTAGACAGCAATTGCGGGGCAGAGAGAGAGAGACAAGATAAAGTTCTTCCTCAGTGCCTTATGTACCCCCAAACAGCTTTAGGCAGTGATCCTGACACATGGGGGTGGGGTGGGGGGGTCAACTAGCTCAGTGCTTCTTAAACCTCTCCTCAAGGACCACCAATGGTCCACGATTTAGGGATTGCCCAGGTGTGTTTAAATAAGAATACGTATAACACATGGTATGGTTCCTTAACGGTTAGGTTGTAAGATGTTTTCAGTTGGATGCTTGCTAGAATCCAGTAATACCATGTAAAGTTAACCCGACTTACTCTCTCCGGGGATATAATCATGATTTTCCGGATGGATATGCTTGCTCAGACGTGGAACCAAAGCTACAGTGGCTGCATCAGGAACCTGTAAAAAAAAGAAAAAAACTATATATATATATATACAAAATATTCTTTATTTTATGTATTTGTTAATAAGAAAAATAATTGTTGTTTTAGACAAATGTGCCATTTTATACCTGCTATACAGCTTTAAACAGTATTGTTATACAAAATATATGGGACAGAGTCAAACCCCCCCTTCCCCCATTAATTCTACCAATGGCGTAAGGAAAGTGTCACCTTGTAATGTTGCAATGTGTTTATACGTTTCCACGTCCCTTGAACCACAGATGTCAGGTCTTCATCAGAGAGGATGAGGTGACCAGCCAATCCTGATCTCCATTCTGGGAAAAAATATATATATGTGGATATATAGGGGCAGTTTTACTGCGTGGCTGAATTGGTTTATTTAAAAGATTGATTGAAATGCTGACATATTAAGAAGAAATTCTTTAATGAAAAGCATATACATAAAATACCTTATTGAGCCATCTTAGCTCTGTGTAGCTCTATCAGGGGGTGGACATGTTGTTTAGAACTTTGGATTATATCTTCCACCATTCGACCCAAGATTCTAAACAACATGTCTGCCCCCTGATACAGCTACACAGAATAAAGAGGGCTCTCTTTAAAATATCTACACTTGATGCAATCTTTCAATTATATATCAGTTCATTTTGTGTCTACATTTGTCCTTCAACGCATACAGCAATGTCACTGATGTTTAACAGTACAACAAATGTAAGTTTTAGTGGATGGTCTAGTGGAGCGGAGAGTATCTGGACAGTCTAGACTTCAGTCAGTTCCTATATATTTTGTGCTATAGTTATCATAATAACATTGTAATTTGGTCTGAAAAAAAAAAAATAGAGTCCATCAAGTTCAACCCTTCTACCTAGCTTTCCTGCTGTTGATCCAAACAAAGGCAAAACTATTACTTAAACCATTCTGAATTTTGGCACTCCAAAAAGTCAATCATAAATAATGTTTATTCTATTATTAATAGCCCTGTATGTCCTGCTTTTCTAAAAAAAATAAAATCTATACACTTTATGAAGGCATCTATTGCCTTATGATGGCACTACCTCTCTTGGCAGCGAGTTCCCTGCCTTCATCTTTAAGTTCCTATAAAAAATATTAAAGACTTGATTTTCCATAGTAACGTCCCTGGTGTCTTACCGAGGTCCAGAGACTCTGGGTTGGGTCGGTTACAACATGGCGTTCCTTTGTAAATCTGGTCCAAGATTTTCTCTTTGACCTGAGTGATGGTGTCACAATCGAGTAATTTCACTGGTACCCCCTGCGCTTCTTCTTCGCTGAGACCTCCACAGTTGGTCTGTGTTACGGCATTCAGAGTCTGTGGGAGAGATGGGATAATAAAAGGTGTGGGTGAACCCGTACCCCAGTCACACAACTTTGGAAGCATAGAAGGTGAAATGCGTAGGAAACATAGTGTTCACATACGGGGACGACAACGGACGGACATTATTTTGCTGTAATTATATTTAAAATCTCCTTTGCAGGGGACACTAATCATTCATTACATGACTACATAAAATAAGTATTTTTTTAAACAAATAATTAAGTATATTTATCACAGCTGGTCCAATACATCCTGCATTGTGCTATAGATAAGTGTGAGTGAGCACTCACCAGAGTTTTGTATTCCACATCATCCCTCAACAGCCGGTTGTCATTTAGCGTATACTTTGCTTTCCCCGTTACACAGTCCACAGGTCCCTTGTCCACCTGATGCTTTATCCCCCGAAAAAGCATATACAGAGGCTCCCCGGCCGAGTCCTACAAACCCAATAACGAGATTGTGATTTTTAAATTGAATTTAAAATATTACTGCAGTCTCTCATAAGGTTCATTCACCAAGCGATCCTGGTTCGCACTTCAGGGCCTGACCTCTGAAGCTCCCAATGCTAGTCCTACGGAGGTGATATCTTAATTTAGGCAAAATGGGCATGATCATAGAAAGGAGATGGAAATTTTGCCTGTACAACAGGAATACTTTGATAAAGACGTTTAATACAATGTAATAAGAGGTTAGGAACCTAATGAAGTAAAAATGCTTTAGAAAGCACCATTTTCAATAAAAAATATCAGCTTTAAAAGAGTTGAACTATAAGATTCAGCTTTGCCTTGGACAAAAAAATATAATGAGCAACTCTTAATGGGGAGGGGTTTAAGTTGGTTTATTTCTAGGAAATTTGTTTACGCGATTAGCCTCCTTTTATATGCTCTCATCCACATCCCCTGTGCATGTAATAAACACCTGATGCATTTCGCGGTCCAGATGGCTTTTCCAGTGTAGTGAAAATAAATATTTACAGTTCCTTCCGTAGAAATAAAAACTAATTTAAATAGATATATATCAAGTCCTATACAGCGGATAGTACATCACGTTAATCAAATAAGTTTCCTATTGCAAATACTCAATCTCCAGGTTTTTTTTAGTGGTCATCCAAATTTTACCTGTATCTTTAGCTTTGCATTCAGTGTTTTTCTGGGGAACCACCACATATACATCGCTCCCATATTAGACATACACTAAAGCCATTAAATGTACAGAGTTGCCTCCAAGCGCATGGAGCATACATACCCTTACGAAGGCGTACAGACAGATGGACATCCAATTCGTCAGCAGCTTCTCCACCACGGTTTCAGTTCTAGAGAATGAAATGGGCAGCACATAAATAATCTTTACATACAACAATTATCACCACCTCCAGCGCAGACGTAAGGCAACCATTATAGGCTTTCCTCACCTTCTCAGCATCAGCTTTGGGTTCTTGGCCACATACTGTTCCACCAAGTCATTGAGCAGGGTCTTCAAGATGTCTGTGAAGTACTCCAGCTTCCCGTGGAGTGAAACAGTAAGGAGAGAGGCCACGTAAGCACGATCCCGTGCCGAAAAGGTACGCTGGCTTTCCAGCGT
This sequence comes from Pelodytes ibericus, assembly GCA_036172795.1. NCBI lineage: Eukaryota > Metazoa > Chordata > Amphibia > Anura > Pelodytidae > Pelodytes > Pelodytes ibericus. The sequence goes on along the minus strand of CM069865.1, from coordinate 78,407,370 downwards.
GTGGATAAACTGGTGGTCAAGAGAAACAAATGTAAGCGGAGGATGACATGGATGATGACCCAACAAACTCCGACATGAGATACTTGGGATGTTTCTTGGTCTCTACCTTGGTGAGGAAGAGTTTGCTGTTGAGAAGGTTTGACAGCTGAACTAAACCTTGTTCTACAGTTTGTCTTCGCCCTTCTGGGACATCCAGATCCCTGTGTAAGGGAGATTCCCGGTGTCCTGGGAAGAAAATTCTCTCTGCATAGGACTTGTAATCCAAGAAAGGAATACCCGTGCCAACCAAATCACTGGTGAGGTCCATCATTTCAGTCATCAGATCTACAAAGAGACAGATATATATATATATCACCCAATTTTAGATTTCTGTCAATCTTTTGGCTTCTGACGTTGTATTTTTTTTTTCTGCAGATAATGAAGGCTCCTTAATCAGGTTACTTATAGGAGAGAATTAAAAAAAATTTTTTTTAAATCCATATACAAAATAATGTATAGATAAAAATAGACCCATATATTCTTACCTGTAAATTCTTTTTTGCACCGATCTCGGACACTGGTTTCTAAGTTCTCCAGCTGTATCTGAACCTTTTTATAATCTCGTAACGCCTGCTTGCTTTTTCTCCTGGTGTAAAAAAAGAAAATGTACATTTTACTTATGGGTTTATAGAATAAACTTGCATTACAGCCAGTAATTCAGAAAGCCATAATTCTACAAACAGGAAAAAAATACATATCCAAGTAAAACCATGCTGAAAAAAAAACCTGATTAGTGTCGCAGATTCAAAAAAAAAGGCACAATTGCTGGTATACAAATTGAACGGCGTGTGTGCCCTTTCTTTTTGGTTCCCCTACTTTACAGTTTGCGACGGGTTATACATAACCCCCATTGTATTTATTAATAATGTATATTTCTTCCTAGTAAGGTGTCTGAACCCTTTCCTCGCGGGTGATGTAAACACAGCTCTGGGAAATCTGTGGGGAAGCACAGGAGATCTGGACTGGTGCCCTCTCTTTGGATCCTTACGTACCTGTAGATCAAGACGATGATGAGAACGATAAGGACCACAAAGGATGCCCCGACTCCAAGACCGATCTGAGCTTCCAGGGGGAATGTCAGGCCGCTCTCTGTGTCATATTGCACTTTCCCAAGCCTTAGGTGAATTCTTCCAATCTGGACCTGAGAAATAACCTACAATCAACACCTGGCACAGTCACCACTATAAGAAGGGTGCGGGGGGGGGGGGGGGGGGAATGGGGTTTCTGGAGCCCAGATTACGTGTTTAAACAGAAATTAACAAAAAAGTGAAATATCCTTTTCGTTAACGGCCTCTTGTATAAAGACATGAATTCAGCTGTTTACTCAGTAATTATAATCAGAATTAAATGTAATCAAGATCTATTTCCAAACTATGTTGATATAGTACAGTGATGGCAAACCTATAGTAAATGGGGTGATTGAGTGTGGGTTTGCCCTTTTGAGATCTTTAATTTGGTTCAACACTTTTGGGCTCTGGAGCTCCGGTATAGTATGTGTATTAACGAGTCAATGAAATAAGCTTCTAAATGTGGAATGTGAAGAAATGTGGATTCCAACCTCTTTTGTGACTTCTTTTGTCCAGTCTCAGAGTCCTCAAGATCCTTGTATTGGATGTTAAATGAATCCCATTATGTGCCAACTGTGTTCCCCACTGTATGTAGAACTAATCTGTTTACTGTCCTATTGTCTAATCTCTGTTATCAGATGCCTGACTGTATATATTCCCCATGTTATGCTTTAATAAATGTTCTTAGTTTTCTGGTGTACCTGAGACCTGTGTCAGTGGGAATACAGGGACAAAGAGCAGAGGGAACTGTGAGTTTTATTTGGGACTTGCTGGCTTTTGTTACAGGCTAAAAGAGGCGACTACCCATCCTAGGAGACGTCTCCTTACATGGAGTATTCAGAAGGGTAGAACTTTACCCCAGAATTGTTCTTTGTACCAAGACCCATAGTATTAAACACGGGAACAAAAGGTCTTAGAGCTAACTTCTAGACCACGATCAGAGCAAATGAATTAACTGAACAGTAAAAGATGGTGGGCCACCCACTGTGAACTCTGGCAAGGAGTCCACTCCTTCTCTCTTGGACGGGTGACGGGGAGCTGGTTGCCTTTCGGGAGGCTCGCAATACAGATGGTTTCTTGTCAGAGTCTTCACCGTGCAGACACCATCCCCGATCATTGCGATCATCTCTTCCTTAGTGATGGCAGAGTCCAGATTTTCTCCCTTGAGGATAAGAAGGGTCATTAGCAGAAGCTTCAGTCACAAGGCTGCTAAACACATGAGCAGGTTATCTGTGCAAAAAAACAAACAAACAAACCCCTAATGGATAATGGCTCGGTCCTTCGTGTTTTTGGTTAAGATTACGGCTGTGGATAAATCTCTAATTTAAGCTCAACCAATATTATCAGGCAGAATCCCTTGACTAATGGTCCATATTCATAAATGGAGTAGAGTTCTAAAAGTAGAGCGATGAAAGATCCTACACTTACTCAAGTTTTTGCTTGATACATATGGTTTAGATCCCGCCACTGAAGCAGACACAGTACTTACTGAAGGAACAATGAACATTCTCAAGGAATAAGGAGCTTCATATTGACTTGTGTCCACAACCCTTGAGGACTACATTTCTATATGGACAGATTATTTGGTTCTCTTGAATGCTTTATTGTATGCAGTACTGGAGACCGTATCTCCAGAAGGATATTGATACTTTGGAGAGAGTTCAGAGAAGGGCTGTTAAACTGGTTCATGGGTTGAAGGATAAAACTTACCAGGGAAGGTTAAAGCATCTTAACATGTATAGCTTGGAGGAAAGACGTAACAGGGGGGATATGATAGAAACATTTATATACATAAAGGGAATCAACACAATAAAGGAAGAGAGTATATTTAAAGGAAGAAAAACTACCACAACTAGAGGACATAGTCTTAAATTAGAGGGGCAACGATTTAAAAGTAATATCAGGAAGTATTACTTTACTGAGAGGGTAGTGGATGTATGGAATAGACTGCCAGCAGAAGTGGTAGAGGTAAACACAGTCAAGGAGTTTAAGCATGCGTGGGATAGACACAAGGCTATCCTAGATATAAGACCTGGAACGGGGGACTAATAAAAGTACTCAAAAAAAAAATAATTGGGCAGACTAGATGGACCGAATGGTTCTTATCTGCCGACACATTCTATGTTTCTATGTTTAAGGGTCCATGTTGAATGTATGCGGTTCTTGATCTTACCTCTACGGAGATCACACTGCCAGGTTTGTGCCGATAGGGTTTGGCAGGGTCCTCGGAGTTCAGTTGATTGAGCACCGGGTCCGGCTCATAGGTAAACGGTACAGAATTGATGGCGGTGAAGTTGAAATGCAAGTTGTCTAGAATGAACTCCATGTCGATGCGGCTATTACAGCGCAGAGGATTAATGGCTGGTGTCTTACAAAGGAGCAGGGTGGATGAGTTAATCTGGCACACTTCTTCAAACTGCGGAGAAGAGAAATGAAAGTGTAAACGTCAGGAAACACCCACAAATCCTTATATTTAAATAATCTGCATCATTGGTGACTGATTGAACCTCCGTTGGTCCAGGCCCACCATGTTCCTAGATCCACAAACGAAGCCCTGTTCTATCCACTTAAACTTTTTTCTTTGACATAAATCACCAGCTTTGGTGGGCTCGGGAAAATTATGAAGGATGGGTGTTCCCGTCAAGTTACAAATGAATTTAAGCTCTTTAGAATACATTTCAGGAGCACATATGTCAAAATATCATCAAATTTGTAGCTTGTTTTTCAAAGACCTAGGACATAAAAGTGGTTGGTGCTCAGCCAACCTTTGACTGCTTTGGTATGATGGATTTAAAAGAGCCAAGGATCGCTCATCCTAGCTTCAACAAGTTCTCATCTACGCAGAGGTGATGTTGTAGGATAAAGAGTCTACGGGTCAATTACTTGTTCCACATGACAGAGAACATGTTCTGGACATTCCGTCTCTGGGACAATGCGCCGTTGTCTTCCAAGGCTGCGTCTTTTGCGTCTTTCAATCGGTGAAACCGTCACTCGGATTTTAGGGTTTTGCGCCACATCCAGATTCTGTCCGAATACCAAGATCACACGTCCTCCACTGAAATAAACATATATATATTTTATTTTAAGGGTCCTAGAATGGCTAAACTTTATTTGAACGTTGCCCAGGTTAGGCTAATGAACTTCTTCACAGAATTATTTCATACCTGATGAAGCTCTTGGCCGGACTGGCGGAGGTAACATTAGGATCGGCGGTGTACGTGAAGAGTGATTGATATGTCCTCGGCTCTCGATCTCCATATCGTACGGTTACCGGGAGATCCGCTGTGCTGTTACTGGAACCAGTTGAACATTCCAACTGGTTTTCCTGAATCTCTGAAAAACTATAAATCGATGAGATGCAAACAAATATATATAACAACTATTACATAAAATGGAAAAACCTTAAAACATAAATTCAAGTTACAATTCACTTTTCAAATATATGTTTAATCTCTAAAATCGACCAGAATTTTCTTTGGTTTTTCCATCCACAAAGTAAAGAAAAGTAAAGCACAACATCCCACCCATGTCTACGTACTAGCCAAATCAACAGCAAATTAATTGACGAGTAGGGATTCTTTCCACAACTCAACAGCAAATAATTCTAAAACCAGCTCACTAGGGCAAGAATTCTGGAGTTTGTTTTCATGATGGGTGCTCTATAGGGATACGTCTGTCTAAACACAGGCGTGTCAATCAAAGGATCAGGCCACCTGTGTCCATGGTGGACTAGGCTTAGTTCCTGACTCATTGGAAGCTCAACAGAAGCAATTGACCACCAAATTGGTGGCCACCAAAATTTACCAATCTACATAGGTTTCAAAGTGAATAGAAAGCCAACGATGAAGATGCAGTCAAATCAACAGAATCAAGGGTGTAAAGAATATTTCAAGACATGTCAATATCCTGTCCACTTACATGTGGCAAGGAATATCACCAATCAGTACTCTGATGTCACTTGGAGATCCTGTGAGTAGCTTGGTTCCTTGGAGAGTCAGTCTTGTCCCACCAGACTTCGGACCGCGAGACGGAGAAAAGGAGGTCAACATTGGATTCTACAAAGACAAACAAGACAAAATCAATGACTTCCCTGCACAATAATTTGCTAAAGGAGGAGGTGGCATGGTCCAGGGAGATTAAATCATCGTCTCTTTCCAACCGCTCGGCGGTGAAATTGGCAAGGTGGGCGAAGGCATCCAGAGAAGAAGGACCATCCCAGATATTAATGCACAGTTTATTCTATACGACTCTCAATGTGGCAGACAGTAATTACTCAAAATTTATCGCCTTGCAGCTGGTGCGGTAAATGAGCTGTACAAGTCTTCTCATAAAAGCTCTCGTCCTTGAAACATAAATCCTAGTTGTCATAGGGGTGCGATGTTGCCAAGATCCCTTATTTGTCCATCACAAAAGTACCTAAAGTTTCAAAACTATTGTTGTGGGTCCAGAACGTCTTTCAAACCTATGAGTGAAGTTGCCGTTTCTTGGCTTCTCAACGAATACGGGGTAGGCTTGATTTTAATGTAATATGGTCACCTGAAATCCAAAATCTTACTCGACGGAGCAGAAAAGGTCTGGAGTTACGCTCATGGCCGTATGGCCGTTAACCTCCTGTTATTTCCAGTCTACTGAACCAGTTATAAAATGAGTAACAAGATAGCATGTAAGCAGGAGTCCAGGTGCACTGTGGGAAATATTACCTTGGGCGAGGAAACGGAAGTGAAAATGTACTGTAGATTTTAAATATAATGCTGCAACCCTTTAAAAAAAGATAACACGCTATAGAAAGTACAGTCCTAGTAATCAACTCCCTTTAATAGATGTGCATTCTTATTCTAAATGATCTAATTACATCATCTCTAATTTAATTATTAGCAGTGGGTTTTTATCTGGTCTGCATATTTTCTTAAGAGTCCTGTTTTAGTATGTTATTTTATATGCAGTCTGTGTATCTTACCCCCGTCCATGAATAGGCCACCATATTTTTCACTATAATGATAAGCTGTTATTTAAGTTGCAACATCTCTGGTTTAAATGCACTGTTTTATAGTGCTGGGGTGTTATTTTATAATTTAAAAACGTCTACAGTTTCCAAGTAGGAGTGTTTTTCTAAGACATTACACCACTTCCAGGAGTCCCAGACTCCTCTGGAAACTAAATTTCCTGCCTTGTGATGACAGAACCCACCCCAGCATTTTGATTATAAAATAACATCTTGGCACTATAAAACAGTGCATTTAAACATTGTGTGTGTAATAACAGGCTGTTGTGTGTGTGTCATTGGTGAAACAAGTGAAAAAATAAAGTGGACTATTCCTTTGAGGACAAACCATGAGCAATCCAGTTCTTGAAGATGCTATTCTGTAATCATCTTATTTTGTATTAACAGTTCTCTATACAGAGGACAGTGCTTGCTGGCTCTTCAAGATCCAGATCGTAATGTCAGAATGCAATGTCACGAAGGGGTTAGCAATCCCCCTGTGTGTTTGTACTGTACCAGACCTATCCAGTTACCTGATAGATGAAAACTTGGCTGGAGATCCCATGTAACCCGCCAGGGACCTTAACCGATACATGTCCAGATGTCTCAGCCCAGCTCCTACCCGTCACACACACAATGCTGTCAGAGAGAAACAAATACAAAGGTTAGACCACACCAATTTACCTCTATGCACCAAGCGACGGGTAATAAATCATACCAAGGGTGGCCGAGACAGCAGATCTTATTGGCAATTTCTAGGAATGAAGGGATGCTTCCTAGCTGACTAAGACCATTTGTAGCAGTTGGTTAGGGTAGTAGCATTGTTTTTAAGATGTAAAGGGTGGTGTATACATATATATTTTTACCTGCTGGATATTTCATATTTGATGGAATCCACCTGACATCGGATGTCAGCCACGGTCACCGTGTCGGCGATGTCCTCCAGCTTCTGACCCAAGTTGGATCCAGTTACGGTGATTTTTGTGCCACCTTCAATGGGGCCAGATAAAGGTTCAATCTAGAATGGCAACCAGGGTAAAACATATAATTTAGGGCAACTGAAGAAATGGGAAAGAAATTATTTGGGTATGATACAAATAAATGATTACAAGCAACATTTAGCCCATCGAGGCTGTTCTACATCGTCATCTGACCTACCTAAACGCTTGTTCTCGAAATTCGCTTTTTACCTTTTCCATTTATGGTTTTTATTGTTTTTTATTTAATCTATTCCACTTTTCTCTACTATTGTCAGTGCAATACAAAGCAGACAGTCCATCTCGAAATCTAGACATCTTAAAAAAAAAAAAGTCTGTGATACTTTGTCATGCAAATATTAGCAAGAGGTTGCTCATTTGTAAAGCTTTGTCTTTATTGTAAACCATTTATTAACAAAAAAAAAAACAAAAAAAAAGTGAAATGCGTTGGTTGTATAAAAGTGTCGTAGTGGTGTTTTGTCCATTGTGTTAACGTACAGAGTGAATGAGGGGGGCAGGGCAGGTTCCTTCAATCTGTTCTGTGCAGGATTCTTGAAACAGGCAGCTGGGTTGTTCACCTCCACACCAGACACACTGATATTTGGGGTCTGCTGTTTGGCAGCGGCTGCAGTCTGAATGCCCCACAGAGCAGTTATACAGAGTCACTGTGGAAGGAAGGTAGTGAAACGCATTAACCACAGACACAAAGTACAAGTCTTCCGCATGTGGTTTGTTGCAGTTCACATACCATGCAGATCTTCAGAGCTATCCACTCGGAGGTCATCCTGTCTCTGCACAAACACCATGGCATTAAACTCTGGTTGGAGTGCCGAGTAACTGTACTGGAACAAGAACAAGATGTTATGAGGTTTGGTTACTAAGATGTGAACCACTTGAGGTGTATATCACAATATTATATGCTCTTCCACTGCCATATAGACTTAGAAAACCATATAAAGGCTCTCAAGTCACAGAAGGCTTTCAGGTAGACATGTACTGTCATAGCAGTTTAATTATTTGACTGTTAGAGAGAGCTACAAACAATGTGATACAAGTCAAAACCGCTATCTGAGGGTTCCAAACGCATAGTGTCGTATACTGGTTGGTACATAATCCATGGTGGGAATTGCAGTAGCATACTGATTGTGCCTTCCCTAGATCTAGACTAGGGGTGTCAAACTACATCCCTCCAGCTGCTGTTCGCTGACAAAGTATTATGGGAGATATATATGCCACGAGGCTGGCAGGGGAGTATGGGAGAGGTCCACAGTTTGACACTCCTGCTCTAGAATGTTTAATGATCATTTATCTTAAAGTGAAGGAGTATGTAGTCTCAAGGTTAGACCAGTTCTGGCAACTAGATGACACTACAACTCCGAAGATGCTCTGCCAGTGTGCCCATATCTAAGTGTAATAGGACAGATTAACAGAGGTTCGTTTCAGCAAAGCTGGAGTATTCGACATGATCTTGGTACTGGCTTTTTGACTGCATTCAATCAGGTGAATCTTTAAAATGTGCTTTGTTTTTTACAGAGTTCATTGATGTCATAAAAGGAGAACATAATACAAATTAAGACTCTTAGGATAATGCCAAAGAAAACACTGTGATAGATACCCTGCGTTTGCATTTCTTACCTGGTGCAATTGACAGGTTATATAATAAATGGATTGCTCCACTGGATCCAGTTCCACAAACGCGTCGGTAACCACCATATTGCCTTCCAGAACCAGCACACACTCGTAGTCCCATTGTTGATCCTGCAGCAGGGAATTAGAACAGACACTTGGCTCCAGAGTTTGTACAAATAAAATAAAGTTTTATTTGCTACTCTCTCCATGTTTCAAATCCTCACTTGTTTAAAAGCTTCTCTTTCAGCTAAACATTCTGTGCATTTTAAACACAGAGAAGACTAATGTATAGATTAAGTTGATGAAGGGTTCTCGGTCCATACCTTGCTTGATTACCCTCATCTCAACTACTCACTTAAGTATCTCGTCTTTTGGTACCCAAGATCTTTTTTTCCCTGACTACTTGCCTTCATCATATGACAAACACAACAAACCTCAACATAAAAAACAACAACTTTACCATAATAGCATTGAAAAAATATTACGTACTCTATAATGATGGAAGTTCTTTCCGACTAATGTAATTTTTCGTTCCACGTTAACCGGCAAAAGGGAAGAGCTTTGGATGCTTTCAACACAGGGACAGGATTCGGGACCCCAAAATAATTCCTCTTCATTCTGTTAAGGGGAGGAAACAAAAAACAAATTAAAAAAAATGTGCTTACATTGGTGGCATCAGTGGGATAAGATAGAACTGTACTAATCTGAAGCCAGAAGAGGATTCTTCAGATGCGGAAGAGATGTACTTGGAAACATCGCCCAACATATAGACGATGTTTCTATTAACCCACCTTAATGGCATTCATTTTATTGACTTTGAAATCATAAAAGGCTGTGTGGACCTTGCCAGGAGAGATACATCTACTGCATTGCAAATGGTTTCAATGAATGAAAACTCTATTCTTTATCACAGGGTGGTTCAAAATATCATCTTATAGTTAAAGAAGACTGGCTTAGTAAGGTCTGTTGCTAAGAAAGAAGGGGAAAAAATCCATATGAATGGTATTGTCCTTGAACACAAAGGGGGACACATCACTTCTTGCAGCCAGGTCTCTCAGTGCCAGCTGGCATCAGCCAAGCCAGGAGGGTTTCACAGCAATGAGATGCGAATGCCAGCAAGATCTCAAATAATGTGTCCCCACTCATAATTGCGGACTGCTTGAGCCAGCTGGGTGCCCTGCAAAGCCTTCAATATGTTAACGATTCCTAGCAGAAATCCTGCCAAGCTGGAGACAGAGGGGATCAGACATCATTTTATTACCAATTAAAACACCAGTAGGATTCCAAAAGAAAAGGAAAGGGAATAAAAAAAAGAACTTTTTAACAAACTACCCCAATAAATGTAAAGTTCTCAACCTTAGAATCCCATTGAGAACGTTGGAGAAAAGAATCAGTCTAGAGCCGGGCCAAGCTTCTTCTAGATCTTTTTGAAACTGAATCTTTACTCATTGTCGTCCAGCTGCCGACAAAATCTCATTATTGGTCCCTCAACCTAAGCTTTTGGAATAGACTGTAGCAACTTGACACTAAAAAGTTACTTAGCAATTACAGAGGCCACTCAGAAATCTTCTCAGGCTACTTCCCCACCTCGACATAGACCAGCATGGTGACAGGTGATGGTGACCTCCAAATCTCTGCAGGGAAGGGGTAGACACCAGGAGGCCCTTTAAGAACATAAATGGCAGAACAAGGCTTTGCATGGGTTGAGAGGTAGCTCTAAGCTCTGCATGGGGTGAGGAGGCAGCAGAAGGCTCTGCAGAGGGGGCAGCTAAAATCTAATTAAGCTCAGGCTGACTTAATGTCCCTAAGCACCCAATTAATCTGCTTTCATGAATCAAAGATCTCCTTCCTTGGAGCAAATCCACTGAATATCCAGGACATTAAAAGTGATGAAAACAGTTGTCACGATGGACCAGTGTGTAGCATTTGACATTTTGGATCTGCAGTCCGGAATTATTTTGGAGATAACTCCCTACTCTGCGATTTCACAGAGAGTTGTGGAGCTACTTGGTTTGGCTGGGGAACAGAAGAGAAGTTTAATTTGGCACTCCCCCCCACCCACATCCCCTGTCTTTTCAGTCCTTTCATCTTCCAAATCCCATTGAGATTGAAGCTGGGAATCTTTCGCATTGTAAACAATGAAGATCCCCCTTGATAGTCTGTGGTCGACAAAGTATTAACATCATTAATTATCAACTTCTCCTAAAACTATGAAACAAGGATCAAGATCTTGCATTGCATTTTATTATTAAAACACAAAGTATCCAGGCATAAATGATACATGGTCATTTTGTCAATAGCGTCCGGTATAACATAATTCAATGGAATTAAGGGCAAGGATTTAAAATAAATTCCCCCAAGGATCCCTGGAGACTAGGCTAAATCTCCACCACTTCTTTTTCTCAGTCTGTATTCAGCCCCCCAGTGGATCTCCATCTGTAATTAAACTACAATGCTCAAAATTCTCAGCTAGGCTTGCAACTCATATAATCAATCATGTCTTTACAGTAACTCCCCCTATATTGCCATTCTAACATGTATTGTGCTGTATGGCTGGTCGAGCATTATTATTCACTATTAAATTGCTTATGATGTAACGAGGATTGAGAGGGACAATTGGAATCTCTCCAAGGACTCTTACCAGTTCAATCAATCCTGGAGAATCGTACTGATAATCCAGTCCCTGTTCGATGATGCCAGGGAAATTGGGTGTAAGGCCATCATTGTCTCCATCGCCAGAAAGTATAGTGGAAGCCGAATAGGATGAAGTGTCATTTTCCATAATCGTGGAGTCCACCCAATCATCTGCCTCGGTATGGTCCAAGCTCTCTTCTGATGGCCCTATTGGGACAGTGGGTGGCTCTTCAGAGAACGGAATTACAGTCTCTGGATCACCAGGAAAATCTGGTGAAGTAGGGGCACCTAGAACTTCCTTGGTGGTTGGTATTGGTTGAACAGCAGATGTAAATTCCTCCAGAGTTGGAAGGAAGGTGGTGGGAGGCCAAGTCATTTCACTGTCATTATCATAAATGGTTGGGGCAGGGGCCGGCGGTGGTATGGTGATAACACTTGTGGTGGTGGTGGTGGTACTACTGGTGGTCAATTCCTCGAGGATTATATCTGCCTCGGTAGTGAAGAACAAGCTCTCATCGTCTGTGACGGGAGGGCTTGTAAAAACATTTACTGGCCAAGTGGTAGGGTTGGATGTTGGAATGCTCATTATTTCTTCAGTCGGAGTCTGAGTGGTCAAATACGGTGTAGTGTCCTCTAGGGTGGGTTCTGGTGTTGTTGGTGGTGGCTGAGGAGCAGTAGTAGTTTCCTGAGTTGATACTATCGTAGTAGGAACAAAGGTGGTTGCAAGAGTTGTAGGGATAGGTGTAGGAGACGTTTCTGTGATCACCGTAGGTGTGGTCTCGCTGGCACTGGTAGTGATCTCAGGAGTGGGTGTAGGGGTTTCCGGAGGAGGTGTGGTGGAAGGAAGAACAGTGGATGGTGGTTCTGGAGAAACTACAGGAGGAAGGGATGGTTCTGGCAAGGGAATCTGTGTCTGTTGAGGAGAAGAGAGAGGATATAAAAGTGTATTATTTATGGGATTACAGATCTAAGAAAGTCAAGGAAAGTTGAAGGTCTTTGGCTCCAGCAATGCAAATGCAGTTTAATTTATGAAGTTTAGGCAAGGGACAAAAAAAAAGAAAACAAAGGGAAAAGATGAAGTATAAGCAGATATGAAAGGTTTGTAGTAATAATAAAGACGAGAAAGTGGAAAAATGAAGGGTAAAGAGGTAGGAAGGAGGGCAGAAAAGAACGGGATTGGAAGGGGAGAAATACAGGCTGCAAGGTATTTACCAGCTTGTTGTAGATAATGGTCCCCTCTTCACATGTGGCCTTATGTGTACAAAGATGCTGCTGAATGCACCAATTACATCCCCAGTCACTGCTCACACACCCACGGCACCTGGATTAACACAAGGACATGTTCAGATACTCTGGTGCTTCTGCGCCGAGCAAGGAATGGATGATGGGAGTTTTAGTCCCACCAGCAGGTAAAAAGTCAGGATTTGGTTGTGCGTGCTTCAAGAGTAGCAATATGGTGAGCTCAAAATGACGTCTAGGTATATCTAACAGGATAGAACCTCTAAAAGGCCTTAAAACGAGCATCAAGCACACAGTCACAGCCACAGCTGAAGGAGCGAAGGTGACCCGACGCAGCTCTCGGAGATACTCACGGGGCTGTCCGGAATAGCTGGGCCACCGTCGTACAGTCGTAAAAGGTGAAATCGGCCGTGGAGATAACCACCTCGCCAAAGCGAAGGAGAAGCTTGACCCGAACGTGATCTGATAGAAAAACAAAACAATGGCGCGGTGGTTATTATGTCCACAGAGCGCATTATATGAACACCCATTCAGTATGGCGCCTGACGCATTATTATCAGAAGACATTACACAAGCCTCGGGAACTCTCCAGGTCTCGCATGGCCACGAAACGGGGGGGCCACGCGGTTATGTTGCGTGGTCCACCTGGCTTGTGGACTATACAACTCAATTTTAAAGATCCTTGTGGTGACGGAGGGCTTCATTCTTCAATTGAAGGGAATGTGAGGATTTTTCCAACTCTGCTACTTTGGCCTTGAGTTTGAAATTCCCTTCTTAATTCCCTCTTTCAGGAATAAATCCCTAAGTGATGTAAGTCGGCCCATAAGCAATTTCAAACTTGGATGTGCAAGGTCCGCAATGTCAGCTATTCATATCCAGCTTTGGCCCAATTAATGAAAAGCTCTGCACCTCAATGCATGATGCTCCATTAGCCTTATGACTGGCTGAGTATTATGGGATTTGTAGTCCCCCAAGCATTAGCATGCAGTGCCAAAGTTATCACTGGGGAAGATTTTGAACATTTGTTTGCAACAGATCCTGCAGAGTTAATATTTTTCCTAGTAATTCAATAATAAACCCACTCCGTCTTCTGCCAATTAGCAGCAAACCGGACATTGATTTTCCCTCTACTGGAGCATGGCTTTCTAACCTGTGCCGGTCCTGATCACAGGGGATTTGTTAGGATCGGGGGATGGACACATGACTCCCGTCTCCGTCCTCACTGCCCGGCTCTCGTAGTCTTCAAAAAAGCAGGAATAGGACTCTTCGTGATCCAGGGAGGGCAGGTCTGGGATGGACAGGAAGATCTGTTTGGACAAAACACAAGAGCAGGTACTATGGGGGTCATATACTAAACAAGTGCAGTGGGGAAAAAAGTAGGTAAAACATGAGTAAGGAGCAATTTGCGACTATTTGTAACATTCTGCGCTTGTTTTCCCCTGACTTGCGTCTCTTCCGTTTATTTTTATTTAGCGCGCATTTTTCCGGGTTGCGCTAATAAATTGCGATTAGATTTGCGCACTCTAAAGAGCTTTGAAAATATTGTGTGAAAAATAATTCTTATTTGCGTGTGAAAATTACACCGGCTTTTAGCGAGCGCTATCAAAAGAGGTAAAAAACAATATTCGCAAAATTGCCCATTTTGATTCGCAATTTGCGTGTATGTTTGATCTGAGTGTTAAATCTTTAGTACATTGCAGTAGGAGCAAAGCGCAAAAATAGTTTTGCACATAAAATATATTTGCGTTTTTTTTTAGTACACGCCCCTCTCAGTGTTCTAATCTTTCCACGGAACATGTTCCGACGATCGAACAAGGAGACATGGAAACCAACGTAATGTTCTTCTCGTTTAGATAAGTTTTTAGAATTTATAAATCACCCATATTGTGTTTTTAAACTAGGTCTACACGACGCGGGTTCCAGCCACCCAGGTAGGGTTGACCTCGCCCCATTCTGGCCCCAATTGGTTTAATGAGCTCTTACAGGAAGAATGGAAATCATTTATTATTTAGAGGCAGGAACAAGTCTCGGCTGTGTATTTTTCCCCCCACTGCTCTGCGTCTATGAGATCAATAGTAATACAGTTTAATGTAAGAGGGTCACCCACTCCCCTGGCTTATCTGCCCCACTGCCCAATAGACACAAGAGGCAGAACCATTTTTAGCTAATCCTCTGGCTTTTCTCTTAAACACTGTGACTGCACTAAAGCTCACAGTGGTCAGATCGCCTGTGATAAGACCTGCCTTCCGAATTGTATCCAATAACTGGATACATTTAAAAGACTTCCATTGTACAGTGCCCACCACCCTTAACTTAATACACATGAATATCACGGGAGTTAAAGCTTAGCAATCACTACCCCTGCCCTCATTCATAGGGACCAACGCAGAGCAGATGCAAAAGGAACGACACCTTGAATTAAAGGTAGTCAGGGTTTGTCATATCGCTAGTTTTTACATTTCTCCTGCTGTAATGTACATCTAACACTAGATGGAGCTAGAACTCACCTTTCCACGCTAATCATTCTCGATTACGTTTTTAGGAATCTTGCTTCGCGCTACTTAAAAAATGTATCGGACTAGAGATACTGCGAGTCTTCTGCATCCTGGCATGGCACGGGGGGTGGGCTCACAGGGTATGTCTCCTGTTTATGACATCACAACAAGGCTTAATATGCAAACGAACAATCTGCGTGATTTACATATCAAGCCCCAAGGCCTTGTCATAAACAGGAGACAATACACTGCTGGAAATTCAGGGAAAACCTTTTATTGAGATCAATGTTTATTATATATATTTTGATCCACAGTGTAATGTTTTGGTGTCTCTTTAAATCAGTGTTTCTCCAACCTGTCCTCAGGACCCCCCAACGGTCCAGGGTTTAGGGATTACCCAGTTGTATTTAACTAAGAATATGTACACCTGGTGTGGTTCCCTAAGCATGAAGCAACCATACCAGGTGTTCTACATATTCCTATTTAAATACAACTGGGTAATCCCTAAATCCTGGACCGTTGTGGGGGTCCTGAGGACAGGTTTGAGAAACACTGATTTAAATGGATCAGGACTCTGTGCTCCAGACATTCACACACATTCACTCTCACGTTTCTCTTCTCCTCTTTGCTGATGTTTGCCGGACTCAGGGACTGCACGGTCAGACACTGTTGGGTTGGATCGTGAGCCCAGAACCATTGGTTCTTCTGTCCTGAACGCAGGCACTCATACCGTCTGCTACACCTGCGGGGAGAACAAATGTTTTATTGGGGGCGGGGGGGGGGGGCAAAGGAACCAGTCCTTGAAAATATATTTAAAACCTTTAGTTTAAGATCAGAGTGTCGAAATCAAATACAAATCAGTTTATAAAGTTGACCAGTAATCTTGTTAAAAGAGTTGTGTAGGGTATGGCCTCATTACGGACGTTTAAAATCCCATCGGGCCCCTCTATTATGAATATATTAAATGGCCTGACGCGTTTCGCTGTCTAAGCATCTTCTTCACAGTGAAGTGAGATAATAGTTAGTCAATGCCACAATAAATAGAAAATAAGATTAAAGGTGTGTTTTACAGACTATCCCGCTCTCCAGATGTAATGTGTGTAATCTCTACGGTCAACTGACAATAATATTGGGGCAAAAATGTGAGATTATACAAGGGAATTTCAAACTGAGGCCAAAGTAGCAGAGTTGGAAAAAAATAGAATCAGCTGAATGGGAGAATTCTTCCAACTCTGCTACTTTGGCCTCAGTTTGAAATTCCCTTGTCAATTCCCTCTTTCGTGAATAAAGCCTTTAATAAACAAATTCAAGCAGATCTTTATTTTTCACTAGTGACCCATACATAAATGAGGATTAGCCTTTTGGTAGGACAAGTTAGGAGAGGCCAGTGCAGTGATACAAGTCTAGGGAGCCTGAGGTTGCTGGTTACTTCAGTTCCAGTAGCTGAATGATATAGTAGAGCGTGGGATCAGATGTTATTCTAACCCTGGGTGTGATCTGGGACGGGCTGAATGTTAGAACATACCTTCCATTCAGGACACACCAGCCACAGTATGGGTCCCTGGCAGAGATACAGGACTCACAGTCAGTGTGCTGGAAACATTCGGATAATGGCACCTTTGAAACCTGCAGAGAGAACTGGGCGTCATGTCCCTTACCGAAAGCTTTGGTGGAGAGTTGCAGAGTTCTAAAAGTGGTACAATCAGCGGCAACATTCCACTGGTTGCCATGGTTACTGCTTCACTTTTATAACTTGATACTCAACTCTCAAACTGGAAACAAAATGACAATGGAGAAGGAACGTGTGGGGGGTGAATGGGGGTGAATGGAGAAGGAACGTGTGGGGGTGAAAGGAGAAGGAATGTGTGGGGGGTGAATGGAGAAGGAACGTGTGGGGTGGGGATAAAGGGGGTGCATGAGAATGGAACGTGTGGGCTGTGAATGGAGAACTGACGTGTGGGGTGTCGATGGAGGTGCCTGGAGAAGGATCGTGTGGGGATAAAGGGGGTGTCTGGAGAAGGAACGTGTGGGGATAAAGGGGGTGTCTGGAGAAGGAACGTGTGGGGATAAAGGGGGTGCCTGGAGAAGGAACGTGTGGGGATAAAGGGGGTGCCTGGAGAAGGAACGTGTGGGGATAAAGGGGGTGCCTGGAGAAGGATCGTGTGGGGATAAAGGGGGTGCCTGGAGAAGGAACGTGTGGGGATAAAGGGGGTGCCTGGAGAAGGATCGTGTGGGGATAAAGGGGGTGCCTGGAGAAGGAACGTGTGGGGATAAAGGGGGTGCCTGGAGAAGGAACGTGTGGGGATAAAGGGGGTGCCTGGAGAAGGATCGTGTGGGGATAAAGGGGGTGTCTGGAGAAGGAACGTGTGGGGATAAAGGGGGTGCCTGGAGAAGGATCGTGTGGGGATAAAGTTGGTGCGTGGAGAAGGAACGTGTGGGGATAAAGGGGGTGCCTGGAGAAGGAACGTGTGGGGATAAAGGGGGTGCCTGGAGAAGGATCGTGTGGGGATAAAGGGGGTGCCTGGAGAAGGATCGTGTGGGGATAAAGGGGGTGCCTGGAGAAGGATCGTGTGGGGATAAAGGGGGTGCCTGGAGAAGGATCGTGTGTGGATAAAGGGGGTGCCTGGAGAAGGATCGTGTGGGGATAAAGGGGGTGTCTGGAGAAGGATCGTGTGGGGATAAAGGGGGTGTCTGGAGAAGGATCGTGTGGGGATAAAGGGGGTGCCTGGAGAAGGAACGTGTGGGGATAAAGGGGGTGCCTGGAGAAGGAAAGTGTGGGGATAAAGGCGGTGCCTGGAGAAGGATCGTGTGGGGATAAAGGGGGTGCCTGGAGAAGGAACGTGTGTGGATAAAGGGGGTGTCTGGAGAAGGATCGTGTGGGGATAAAGGGGGTGCCTGGAGAAGGATCGTGTGGGGATAAAGGGGGTGCTGGAGAAGGAAAGTGTGGGGATAAAGGAGGTGCCTGGAGAAGGATCGTGTGGGGATAAAGGGGGTGTCTGGAGAAGGAACGTGTGGGGATAAAGGGGGTGCCTGGAGAAGGATCGTGTGGGGATAAAGGGGGTGCCTGGAGAAGGAACGTGTGGGGATAAAGGGGGTGTCTGGAGAAGGATCGTGTGGGGATAAAGGGGGTGCCTGGAGAAGGAACTTGTGGGGATAAAGGGGGTGTCTGGAGAAGGATCGTGTGGGGATAAAGGGGGTGCCTGGAGAAGGAACGTGTGGGGATAAAGGGGGTGCCTGGAGAAGGAAAGTGTGGGGATAAAGGGGGTGCCTGGAGAAGGATCGTGTGGGGATAAAGGGGGTGTCTGGAGAAGGATCGTGTGGGGATAAAGGGGGTGCCTGGAGAAGGAACGTGTGTGGATAAAGGGGGTGCCTGGAGAAGGAACGTGTGTGGATAAAGGGGGTGCCTGGAGAAGGATCGTGTGGGGATAAAGGGGGTGTCTGGAGAAGGATCGTGTGGGGATAAAGGGGGTGTCTGGAGAAGGAACGTGTGGGGATAAAGGGGGTGCCTGGAGAAGGAACGTGTGGGGATAAAAGGGGTGCCTGGAGAAGGATCGTGTGGGGATAAAGGGGGTGCCTGGAGAAGGAACGTGTGGGGATTAAGGGGGTGTCTGGAGAAGGATCGTGTGGGGATAAAGGGGGTGCCTGGAGAAGGAACGTGTGGGAATAAAGGGGGTGTCTGGAGAAGGATCGTGTGGGGATAAAGGGGGTGCCTGGAGAAGGATCGTGTGGGGATAAAGGGGGTGTCTGGAGAAGGATCGTGTGGGGATAAAGGGGGTGCCTGGAGAAGGAACGTGTGGGGATAAAGGGGGTGCCTGGAGAAGGAACGTGTGGGGATAAAGGGGGTGCCTGGAGAAGGAACGTGTGGGGATAAAGGGGGTGCCTGGAGAAGGAACGTGTGGGGATAAAGGGGGTGCCTGGAGAAGGATTGTGTTAAGGCAGCATAAGATTACTTACTGTGGACTGGGTCATTATGTATAGATGTTTCTGTTCCTGGTCAAACAGGAGGTCAGCAGAGATAGCAGTGTTTGATTGGTTGGGCAATATGTAATACAGCTGGGCATCTCCATCTCCTCCAAGATACACCTGAAAATGGTTCCCCCAAACAAATGGAAAGTCTAGTCACTGGCCTTATACAAAATCATTAAAAGCAGAGTAACTGTACAGTACCCATCACCCCTTTCAGCAGAAATGCAGATTTCTCTAACCCGTGTCGGGTTAACCAACCTTGGCCCTGGATCAGTTACATTCTTCTAATTACCCTCCCCTCTAAAAATCCACGGTAATGGGCTCTTTGTGAACTAAAACTGAGCTATAAACAGGAATGATTTCCAGACAGTACTGATCATGCAATTTAAAAAGGTGCAAACTTTATCGGCCTTCTGACCTATGGCAGCCCCAACGCGTTTTAAGATAACGTGCGAATAATCAGAGCTATTTTAGAAAATCAGCTAACTTGTCACAAGTTATCAACCCCCCCCCCCCCCCCCCGTCTAACTAATAAAGACAACCCTGGGCTAGGAAACAAACAAGAAAAATGTTTTATTCCCATTTCCAACCCAACCAACCATCTAGCTGGGACGACGGATGCAACAAACATCTTCCTTTAAAGTAGGGACCAGGATGAATGTTTCACAAGTCTGAGAAGGCAGATGGTATGGTAACGGTCGGACAGCGCAGGGATGAGATGAAGCCGATAGGGAGCCGGAAAAAAAAAAAACTCCAGAGACAAAAGACAGTGTGGGACCCAGAGCAATAAATGAGATTATTAAGTTTCGTGTGCAACCGGAGAGAGAGCAGAGCCGTGTCCTGCTTGGTAGCCAGGCCCTCTGTCATATCAAAAGGTTTAAAGTCTATTATTTAGACCGTGACATACGTGTGCAAGCTGACTCCATCGTATCACCATGCTACAGTCTAATCTCTAAGCGGAAAACGTATATAGAATAAGTGATACTAGTGTTCTAGAGCTTCTTGGTAGAAATATCCAGATCTTATTTATCCACCAGAGCATCGGAAGGGGCAGGCTAAGGTTTCGACAGTCTAATGGAGGCTGGGGTGACACTGCATTGGCTGGTGGTCTTTCACCCCACCCTAGCTGAACGTCTGTCCCCACTAGGTTCATCCATCTTGGTATCGATAATGTTACAGCATGCCTAGTTCAAAGCTGCAGCTCCTTGACTTCAGATGCGTGTTTGATTTACGTATGTCTCTGCTGGATGCATTCTCCATTTCTCAGCCCTCCATTGACCCCCTTTCAAGTAATGAGCAAATCCATCTCCTTGAGAGGCAATAAGTTGCTGAAGGATAACAAAAAAAAAATCCGTCGTCCAGGGCTGTTAATGGAGTTGACGAGACCTTGGGGCCTGACCTTCAGTTGTAGGATCTGCCAGCAGATGGTGATGAAGCAAAAGGTTTAGGGACGACATGACTGGTAACAGAACTTCATCAATATACAGCACGTACCGTTGGCGTGATATGCATGTAAAGAGCGCCGTATAATCATCAGCCAGGTTGCCGCTTTGGACACCTTGCTTTCTCCGGAGCAGCAGATCGATCGAAACCTGGAGCTTCTAAAATATTATCCACTGCAGATAACTTTCAGAATAATGGGCAAAACTCTGCATCCCAGGAACGTAGCCGTACATCTGTAGTTATTAGTTTGATTGTTTGACTATAAAGCCCTAGGATATTCAAACTGTGCAATGGTGAAAGCAGAGGGATGTAGAAGCATTGGTGGCAATGTAGATTTGGCGAGGGGCAGGCCAGAGAGAGCAGTAACGAGGATGAGGTGAGTGAGGCGCTAGCTTCAGGCGCACACAATTGAGGGGGCGGAACAACGAATGCTACCTGGAGGGATGTCCTGTCATGGAACAGAGCTGCAGGACTCTGCCTCTTCTGGCCTGCTTTCGAGTGTGAACCAGGGCTAAATCAGGCCAGAGTGCGGCACATAAAGCCATATCCCTATCTCCAAGCCGATGGACGGGAGAAAAACTCTGCCAAGAAGAGGCAAAGACTGACAATAACTTCAACAGGGACCAGTAGTGAGAAAATAAGCCCCCCCAAACAGCTGAGC
Organism: Pelodytes ibericus; assembly: GCA_036172795.1. Lineage (NCBI taxonomy): Eukaryota > Metazoa > Chordata > Amphibia > Anura > Pelodytidae > Pelodytes > Pelodytes ibericus. Next base: position 78,386,239 of record CM069865.1, on the reverse strand, counting down.
ACCCCAAGAAGGGGCGTGTCTGCAATATAATGCAATGAAATATACAGACGGCGTGGGCAAATCAGTGGAGATACAAAAATTAAAAAGCAAAATATAGCTCGTCATGTAGTGGATCCCACAGAACCACGTTGATTAGTTCACTGATTTCAAGCTGATCACATATGATTTGTTCACACTGCAAGGCAGCCTGCAAAAGTTATATGAGGCCGGTAGAAAATGGCCGCGGTGCCCACCTGTAGAGTCACACGTATGGCGCCGGGGGAGGGCAGGATCTGTGGAGTGTTGTCATCACTGCAGAACCGGACGATTCATTATATCGAAAGCCGAAACCAAGGTCTGCGGCAAATCTGTGGAAGCTGGGAGCTATTCATTGTGAACATGTTCCCTGCCTGAGAATAAGGCTGGGGGGTGGGGGGGGGGGGGCTGGGGGGGGGGGCTGGGGGAGAAATGAAACTCACAGCTAACTGGAAAGGACATCGGTTTACTTGCAAGTCAGGAGAATTATCTATATCTCAAGCTGTAGCCACAGGGAGATAAATGAGTCTGACTGCTCTCGGTGATCTGACAGGTGAATCGAAGCAGACTGAATCACGTCAGATGGAGACCAATGAAACGGCTCACTTCTCCTGCATCGATGTCTGAAACCCGCTGCACGCGGCTAAAGGACAGCTCAGGGTTAACGAATACATGTATCTATAGCACTGACGCTGGACTGGGTTTTGTGTTTCCATTCGACGATCCTGGAAGGACCGGTGCATTGTGTTGACCGCTTATTGGGAGATTAAAAATCATTCGAAAAATAAATTGATTGTAACCGTGTCCGGTCTTGTTAGATATGTCGTTAGCCGGTGTAAACACGTCTAGTACAGTCACTGAACATACATGACATTGACATGTATTTATATAGCGCCAACAGTGTACATAGCGCTAGGTACAGAGCATAGAGGGGGGCTACATACTAATGTAGATGAACAAGAACAGAATGATACATGGGGTAGAGAGCCCTGCTCGCAGAGCTTACGATCTAGAGGGACTGGGGGGCATAAGACACATAAGGGATGAAGAGGTCAAACAGGAAGGTGGTGATAGTAACAGTATTAGGGATGGTTGGAGCCAGAGATTAATTATGTGTGTTCAGAGACGGCTCTCTAATTAGGCAAGTTAGGCGGTTGCCTAAGGCCTCGCTCTTGCGGGGGCCTCGCGGCTGCCTAACTTGCCTAATTGTCTTCTGACTAGGGTGGCCACTGGTAATTTACCTGTGGCAGCTCCTGTGGTGCGTGCACGTTCGCTGGGCCTGTGTGCATCATTGAGTGACTCGCGTCATGTCACGTGAGTCACTGGCTGCCGGCAAGTGGCAACGTCGAGAGCGGTGAGCAGCTGAACAGTGCTGGCCGGCTGGAGTACACGGACTGCAGAAACTTACATGCTGCTTTTCGGCACCAAAAAGGAGAACCTTTTATGCTTTTGGTATCCTTCCTTGCTGCCAGTATTTGAGAGGATGGGCATCTTATGGTGATCAGATTATACTCCTGGTCGCTTGAAATGCAGTTAACACTTGCTGTGTCTGTGTTCAAAGGAGTTAAACAAAAATCCTGGGCAATGACTACATTTGCCTGTACAATTAGGAATGTTATTTAAAATTATAGTTCAAACAGCTATTTTCATAGTCTGTGGTAAAAGCTACTTAGTCTCTGGGTTACCAGCAGAAGGTGGAGTGTCGGACAAGCTCTGAAAGAAGTTTATCCAGCCATATTTGTCAGCTTAACACCAGTAAAATTATTTGTGAAGTGCCTGGTCTTACATTTGTTTTTCTAACATGATTGTATAGCTGTCATTTTAGTGGATTTACAGAGCAATGAAGTGAAATAAAAGTAGATGCATTATTCAAACTAAAAATATCATAATCTGCCTATAGTCTGAGTTTAACCCGTCTGAGCTGTGTGTTCTTTTTATGTAGTACAAATAGGTTTCCTTTGTATTGATAACATTTTATGTCATCCTTTATGCAGAAAACCAGACATTATATTTAGGTTTTTTTTTTTTAAACTTTATTAAGTATACATAATGAAGTATGATTCTTGCAATCCTATGAAGATTAATCTTCCTACAAGTTCTCTTCAAGATTATTTTAAGTCATATTGGTTAACAAATACAGTGCATGAAATAAGCAGTAGCCCTGCTTTTTTTTTTTCTTTCAATAATGCAGATAGTCACTTCTGCCTCATAAAATGTGTCATTTAAAAGGTGTAATACTTGTGCACCTTTCAAAAGATATTGCCTCCTAGGCTTTCCCTTTTGTCTGTTTACAAATTTGGTTACTTGCTTTAAATGCTTTGCAGCTCTTGCCATCTGTTTTCTTTTTTAAAAAAAAACTTTTTCTTATTTTTCTCAAATTTTCACTCATATGCTGATCAGATGCACATAGTAGCACATACATATACACATATATGTGCTAGTGTGTGTATCGGATCAGCATTTGAGTGTGTATGTGTGTGCTATACCAAGAGCTTTTGTTTATAGATATTAGTAGAATAATTATGAGACATTTAAAATTAAAGGAGCTGTGAATTCCTAATTGCTGGGAGTTAAGAATGGTTTTAAAATATGCTATTTATACAGTTAATTTTTATTATCGTCTGCATATCTTTTTTTTTTTAATTATGCGTGTCAGTGAGGGCCTCATGTTCGAGTTTCGCCTAAGTCCTCACAAAGTCTAGAGCCGCCTCTGTGTGTGTTCTAGTTGGATGAGTTGTAAGTTTTCTATTCCTAACAGTGTTTGAGGACAGTGAGAGTGAGGTGGGATTGGCCAGAGATTAATTATGTGTGATCTAGTTGGATGGGTTGTAAGCTATTACTAACAGTGTTTGAGGACAGTGAGAGTGAGGTGGGATTGGCTAGAGATTAATTATGTGTGATCTAGTTGGATGAGTTGTAAGCTTTCTATTCCTAACAGTGTTTGAGGACAGTGAGAGTGAGGTGGGATTGGCCAGAGATGAATTATGTGTGTTCTAGTTGGATGGGTTGTAAGCTTTCTATTACTAACAGTGTTTGAGGACAGTGAGAGCGAGGTGGGATTGGCCAGATATTAATTATGTGTGATCTAGTTGGATGAGTTGTAAGCTTTCTATTCCTAACAGTGTTTGAGGACAGTGAGAGTGAGGTGGGATTGGCCAGAGATGAATTATGTATGTTCTAGTTGGATGGGTTGTAAGCTTTCTATTACTAACAGTGTCTGAGGACAGTGAGAGTGAGGTGAGATTGGCTAGAGATTAATTATGTGTATTCCAGTTGGATGAGTTGTAAGCTATTACTAACAGTGTTTGAGGACAGTGTGAGTGAAGTGTTTTTGGCTAGAGATTAATTATGTGTATTCCAGTTGGATGAGTTGTAAGCTATTACTAACAGTGTTTGAGGACAGTGTGAGTTAAGTGTTTTTGGCTAGAGATAAATTGTGTGTGTTCCAATTGGATGAGTTTTAAGCTTTCTAATACTAACAGTGTTTGAGGACAGTGTGAGTTAAGCGGGATTAGCTGGAGTATTCTAGTGGGATGAGTGGTAAACTTCCTTAAAGAGGTGAGTTATGAGGGACTTTTTGAAGTTTGAGAAAGAGGTAGAGAACTGGATGCTCTGCAGAAGGGGGTTCCAGAGAGAGGGGGGCAGCTCGGGAAAAATCTTGCAGGAGCGAGTGGGAAGTGGTGATGAGGTTGGCAGAGAGACCAAGGCCATTTGAGGAGCGAATAGCTCCAGTTCTGGAATACAATAGACTTTAATGGTATTTCACGGATTGGGTGACAGAGGAGAGAAAATCAAATGGAAAAAGTGGCGATTGAGGATACCATTAATTACAAACTCTAAAAAGAAAGATTAAACCCGTATTTGTTGTGTTACATCACGGCACACAGAGCTGGCAGGAAACCCCCCTATATTCCAAGCACTTGAAACAGCTGAGAGACTGATTCTACAGCAAGGCGTGATTGCAGCACTTTTTGAGAGGGGAGCATGAAAACTGCCAAAGAGAAAGCCAGCCCATCTCCCGTGTGCTCCCTCTCTCACTGATGTCGCTGAATTAAGAAGCCCCGGCGAAATTATTTTCATTGTAAAACTACAGGAGAACTGAGATTTGTTTTAAAGGAAAAAATAAGTGCATTTTACATATATTTAACATAAGTACCAGGTACAGAAATAATAAGCCTATGGAATAACATGTGGAAAGTCCCCTCTAATGTGATCAGATTACATTCACTGTGGCCACAGATTCAGCTCCGAATCCTTTGCGACATCTGCTCTCTTGTTTTAAGTTTGTGAAAATGATCAAATACATTATTAATATTACACAAAATACACCAGTCCTTGGAGAAAGTTGGTTAATTCACAGAGCTGAGCCGTAATTAATGGCCCTGTGCTGCCAGTATTGTTTTTGCAGCCCGTGACTCGCTTTATAAACCCAGTGACACCGCCGTCCCTGTGACACCTACTTTGTTAAGTTGTCCTTTGCTGTCTCCAATGAAGGCGATTGTGTGTTCGCCCTCTACGTTCACAGCAATGGCGGTCAGGCGGACGTTTGGGCTCTCGAACACTGCAGTAGCTTCCAGGGAGTCCCGACTTGCCATCGGGCTTGGGGTGTGATCAGAACCACAGGGATAGGCATCAAGGGTATCCTGAAGTCAAGAAATAGGCAGACATACTCGTTAACCAAAGAACCACTGAGGATCCATTTAAAGAGTTCTGTGTTTTTTTTTATATGATGGCGCATGTTACATTATTCTGCCCTATTTTGTTATTTTTGCATGGTTGAATATACAAACTTTTTTGCATATCTAAACATAAAAAAAAAATTGGGCATGCTCCGCCCCCTGGTTCTGTCTTGAGAATTGTGAGTGTACAGCTGTACTCTCCGTATTAGACATACCCATACAGTAGTGGACATGGAGGGGAGACCGCGTGTTGTGCATACTCCGTGTGCAGTTATTAAATAATGGAGCTTTCCGGTGCCCATGGACATACAAACGGGCTCACGCACATTTGGTTTGGGAGTCCCCATCTCATTCATTTCTATATCCCATTCAGAGATAGATGCCCAGGAGAGACAATGCAAAAGCTACGTTTTTAAAAGGTAAATATTGCTCAAACTGAGAAAAATGGCAGCGTTGTTAACTCAGCACGAATAAAAGTACAAATTCAATTTCCCAAATGTGTTTCGGGATCACAGCTTTACATAGTGCTCCTAGTCACACTTTACCCAGCAGGTTTTGGATAGACTGGGCACTTAAGTGAGTAGAGCCTCCCCATGTCATTACAAGTGATAGTCCACTCTATACAGTTTAATGCTATCTGCTGTGACTCACTAAAAGGTGATTGTGCTTTGGATAAAGCCCAGTACTGCTTGAAAACATATTAGTCGCTTTGAAACAGCCAAGAGCATGACAATAGGAGGCCTGTGCCTTTAAGGAGGCCATTTTGCTCCAGTTATAGTGGACTGAATTTATCAATTTTATTCACCCTCCCTTGCAATAGCTCGAAAATAGGTTTAATGGAAATAGACTATTGGCACAATTAATTCATAAAGCCCCATTCATGGATATTTTTGCCCCTCTTTCCCCGTGTTGCATGTGTCTACATCCAAACTAACAAAAATGGCTGTTAAAAAAAAAAAAAGTTTCTAATGATTTTTTACCCTGCACAAGAATTCAAATACATCATTTTAATAATTATGCCATCTTTATCTTATAGGAATTGAGCCATAAAAAAAAAAATATATATATATATATAGATCTCTCTCATACGTGGGGTGAAATACGGGACTGTACTTACCGAAGGCAGCTGGACGCAATTCGATTTCACATCATATTCAATGTACGCGACTTCTCTCCCATCGTCTGCTTTTCCATCCTTGGTGTAGCAGATGTCCCTGGTCTGGTTAATTAAGCGGTCGATGAGATCCAGAGAATATAAACACAAACCAGACTCCTCGCTTATTTTCCCTGACGCAGCTTGCCATTGAGAGAAAACCGCAAACAGGACATCCCCACTGGTGTTTAAAGAACCCTTCGCCATCTTGTCCCCTGGCTGCGTAACGTATGCCGCCTGGAGAAGGTTGTAGCTTTTCTCCTTACCACTGCAGCCGAGGGGCAGCTCCACGTAGGAGTAGTAGTGAGAATCGTCAGGACAGATGCGAGAAATGTACGTCTTGTACTCCCGGGATTGGGACTTGAGGTCTCGACGGTAAAAGAGAAAGTAAACGCTGGACCGGTGGGTGAAGACCTTGATAAAATGATGGTTGTACTCCGAAAGCCGCCCCACCACAGCCAACTTGGCCGTGTCCTCGTAGGAGAAGACGGAATGAGAATCCATGCCATCGTTCCCCACTTCCAGGTTCCGGGTGGTGATGGGTGGAATTCCACCTGCTCCTTTGCTGGTGTATCCTCTTCCAACGAACAAGAGAGGTACCCCATCTTTTGAAAGACCGACCAGGCCAACAGTGGTCACATTTGGATCATTTGCAGCAACATATTGAGTGTCTACTGGCCTTTCTGGCCTGAAGAGGACTTGGTTAACTGACCCTAGATGCCTCTTCTCACAAATTCCTTGGTACACACTGCCACACACAATAAGTTCTTCTTGGCTTGGCACCACCAACAACAGTTTGTTATGGTTGTTTGTGTTTTGGGCTTGCGGGCAGTCTGTGGACACTGGTGGCAAGCATTCTTTGCTGTCCCATACTGGACCCGTCTTCACGACGGTCTCAACCACCAGATCCTCAGTCAGTTGGTAAAGGTAGTTTGTAGCGCCAAGGTACAGGGTGCCTGTGTTGGCGTCCAGTGTGAGGTGACTGAATAGGGTGTTGTTCTGTGAAAACATAACATATGGTCGTGCGCCAGAGACCGACGTCCCCAGGAAACAGAAGGCGGCAAGAAAGAAGGTTCCTGGTGGCATGATGATCATTCTAGAAAGAACAACAAAGAAAAAAACAAATATAAAATGTGCAAAATATTAGCTAAACAAACATACATAATTTGCCAATAGATGGAGCCAAAGGTTTGTTTTGAGGACCCCAAGGTATGATGTGCCTCATTTAAGAGGCACCTGGAACGCCACTTTGCAGTTCCCCCACCATTCAGAGGTTGCGTCTTTGTAGGCAGTAGTATATCTTCCACAAGGCAAACAAGGCACTTGCCTAGGGCGGCACTGTGCCAGGGGGTGGCACACTTCTGATGCTTCAAACATTTTCACTCCCTCCCCCACCGTTCAGAAAGCTTTAGCTCCTCCCAATTAATCAGGGTGATGGGGGCATGTAATGGACGTGGTGGGGGTATGTAATGAGGGTGATGGTGACATGTAATGGGGTGATGGGGCATTTAGTGTGTATGCAATGTGGGCGATGGGCGGCATGTAATGGGGTGATTGGGCATTTAGTGTGTATGCAATGTGGGCGATGGGCGGCATGTAATGGGGTGATGGGGCATTTAGTGTGTATGCAATGTGGGCGATGGGCGGCATGTAATGGGGTGATTGGGCATTTAGTGTGTATGCAATGTGGGTGATGGGCGGCATGTAATGGGGTGATTGGGCATTTAGTGTGTATGCAATGTGGGCGATGGGCGGCATGTAATGGGGTGATTGGGCATTTAGTGTGTATGCAATGTGGGTGATGCGGCATGTCGTGGTTGTGCAACGTGGGTGATGGGGCATGTCGTATGTGTGCAACGTGGGTTGGGGGAGTGCCTGAATTTTGCCACTGGACCCGAGGAAGGATCACATTTAAGTGGGGAAATGGCGGACACCTCTCTGAGGTCTATTCACTAAACAGGGATCTATGGTGAATTGACAGCTGAACCTCAAAAATCAGGCCTTATTAGCCGAGCTGAAAACATTCTCCTACTTGCCTGTTTTTCCATTAATGCCTGATACTTACAGGTTCACTTGTCAATTCCCCGCAGATCACTGTTTAGTGAATAGACCCCATTTATAGGAAGGAATTGATCTAAGGTGTTGGTTAAGTAGCTGTTTTTTCCAGGGAACCAGGTAATGTAATTCTCCGAGAAGGGGCCACTGACCGACGCGGTGAGTTGCGTCACCGCTGAGAGAACAGTATAATCTCTATGTTTAATTTTCGTAGGAAACTGAGGCTCGACAGAAATCCTTCACAAACAAGGCAGAGCTGTTTCCACTGACTTATTTATTTGTTTTTTTTCCAAGGGGTTTCCGTCTCACAGGCCCAGGACCCGTTTAGCACAAAATGGTCCCGAAATAGTCTGAAACTAAACCATTGACGGTCGTGGAACGTTTTACTTAGGAAAAAGGAAAATAAAATAAAAAATTCAGTCACTTCTGGAAATACTAATCTGTGAAAGACAGAGAACTCACCGGAACTAAACCAAAACATTTAACCAACTTGAGGCTAATTTATTAATTGCATAATTTAATATTTGTCATCAATTTCAGTCTTTCAGCTTTTAATGGATGTAGAGACTCAATATGCGCCGATAAGGCCCCAAAATAGGGGCCTAGGACATTCTAGAATGCTTACTGCGCATGTCACTGCGCTCACACTCCAAAGCTCTGGCCCCCGTTTCCCAATTCGACGGGGGATTATCGGAGGTGTGGCTTCTTTATACTCTCCTCCTTTAACATTTCCTGGGTAAAATATTGGTTGCACTTCCCTCCAGTGCTCACTTAGGAGTCTCTAAGCATTGAGCCAGGTTTAGACCCCCCCAATAACAGTCTGTTTGTCAAAACCACAGCTAATAGCACTAGCAGTGATTTGGGGACATGTAATGTGCTACAAATCCCATAATTCACTGGTGTGTCATGTAACAGAGACAGATAACGCAGGCATCGCCTCTTTACATCTCCTTAATGGACCGCTAAACCCATTACCGGGCTAGTTACTCATGCACCCATTTTGTAATGCACATTTGCATCTCCTGTGTGATTATATTACCGGCTTGCTGTGATAGGTCAGTGGGACAGGTGCCTCAAAAGATACTGAGCTAAAATAGTACCACAAAACCAGAAACATTTGTGTACGGATAACTGCAGAGAAATAATTAGCACCAGGTATTACAAAAAAGAAATACATTGTTGTACTAGGAATGCTGACAATAAAAAATGATTTACACATTGGGGGTTCTGTATACAAACTGGGGGGTAAAACGCACAATTGCCATTAATGATGTATTTTTGTACTTTCTGACACTTTACTGTGCAGGAGGAGATTCTTCATCAAAATCAGGCGCCGGGAAGTGCTGCGCACTGAGCGCCAGAGCAGTCCAGATATTCAGGATCGGCAGAAGCGGTGTTGACTCCAGACATCTTTTGAGAGTTTGCTTTATACATTAAATGCCGACGCAGGTAGAGCTTAATACTGGCTTTGTCTCGGTGAGAGTCTTTTACACACGTAGCCTCCATTGCATTGGCAGAACGGCAATCGAACGCATAGATTAAAGGGACAAATTATACTGCTGTTATTTCACCCAGACTTGCAAACTTTCTGCAGTTGGCTCCCGGGGGGTGAAGAGGGGCAGAGTCACGTTGCGTAAAAAAATTAAAAAGATTATGCACATGCATTTCCAACGTGGGTGCCCCTGCTCTATTGATTGATGTAAAAGAGGTTGAGTTGGGTTTTTTACGATGACAGGAAACTTTATTCCCATTTTTGTGTTTATTTCCACAGAAACTAAATTATTCTAAGCATATAATCTATTCTGAGAATCTTCCCCCGGGGAAGATTCTATAGGAGCATTCATATCCAATGTCCTATTTGCCGCTTCAAGAAGTCAATCCACCTTTTCTTCTTTTATGGATCCAAAATTAAAATCCGGCCTTGTAAATCCCTAACCGTAACCGGATCGGGGAGCAGAGGACAGACGTGTTTGGTGAAATATTGTACATGGTTCACGGAGACGGTTCTTTCTGTTCTTCATTCATCTTGTAGAGGTCTGGAGCAGACAGAGTAATTTTGATATATTGGACGACGGTGGAATCTGCTGTCACAGCACTACGCATCACGGACAGTAAATTAATACAAACACAAAGCATGACCATGTATTACTGACACGGAGAACAAGGGTACTGTCGCTGAAAGCCGCGGCTAGAAAGTAATTGACAAGTCGAAGGTCGATGTCAGTAAAACAAAAATGTTAATACTAAATTCCACAGGATAATAATTCAGCGAATATAGAGCAAACTGTAAGTTACCGACTTGTATACTCCCCAAATACATTGATTCCGAATAGAGGATGTGTATCATGATCAATACTGGGACAATGTTCTAAAATGGAGCAGTCGTCAGGGACACCAAAGAATTGTTCCTGCCGTCTGCTCCTCTTTTCGAAAACTAGACCCTAGAATTGCCGTTTTGATCGATTCTTGACTGCGGTCAAAACAGAGTCAGGGGTGGAACTGTAGAGATCAGTGGGAGATTGAGATCCAGAAGGCCTAAAATTTCTGCACCCTTATAACATAATTTCCTAGCCATCTAGCAAGAGGAGAAGGAGATCTGTGCTTAAGCTAGACACAGATCTCTCTCTTGTCACCGTAGAACATCCAGTAGGACCTCCAACCTCCCCCCACAAATGAGGGTGGTGCATGTTATCAGTGAAGGTTCCAAGATAAATTTTTGCACAGACCCTTGTTTTCATTGTATGCACCACTAGAGAGAGCCCATCAAGGTTTAAGGTGCATAGGGGTGGAGGAGACAGAGGTATCTCAGGGGCATAGAGTCGGCATTAATCCAAAATTCAATGTTTTTTTTTTTTAGTAAATACCCAACATCAAACGAGATTGATTTCCCCATGATAATGTGCCTGTCGATTGATTAGGTGTCTAGTCAGAACTCACTTAAGACCGTCTCTCCTACACGATAACATCCGGGCTGCAAGAGAATGGCAATATTGAACCTTTTCCTTCTTCCTTAAAGTCATCCCAACGACAGAGGTCAAATGCCCCATTCCTTAAGCATCACAAGAGTTTAATTAGCCACTAATGGTCCCTCCTCCAGATGGGTCTGATATAAATGTCTTCATTTTAGCGGCATGGCTGATTTCAACGGGAGACAAGATGGAAGGAGAGACATTTCCAAGAAGAATCTGGATGTACACACATACTGTGCCTTCATGTTGGTACGTGCTGCTTTTGATACTCTGCCATAAGCCTACTGCTATAACTTGTCTACAAGCTAATAATTAGCCCTTCTGTGTGTGATCTAATCATTGCTCTGTTTAATTGCAGAGCTGTACGTAACCCCAGGCTTATTTCAATGATGCTCCAACTTGCCCTTACTTTAAAAAAAGGGAGCACAGTGTCTATTAAAACACAATAGCAGGAAACGGCAAACCTGGATCTTGCTATAATGAAGCTGAAATTAAGGACTGTCTGGTGCCCAAAATGGATCTTCCAAATATTAATGCATGTTAATGCGATTTAAAAGTACTTTAAAATGCATGTTTTACACCTTGCATTTCTTAAAATTTAAACAAAAACCTACAGTAAGATGATTTTTGTGAAATTACAGCAGTTTACATGAAACCAGGTCTGCCCAGACTAGCTGAGTAAAAGTAATTTCCCTCTTCTTTCCTTTTTTTTTTGCTGCATGAACCTATGAGAATGATTTCATTCAAATTAATGGAATATCCTGCTTCCCTAGTGATGTCATCAGACAATGTGTTGCACTGTTAAGAGACTCTACTGTGTACATGAACAAGGTCACTTAGAGTACACACAATGTATTCTATTACAGCAGCACAGTAAGTGACTAAATGAAACAAAACTTTATATTCTGCAGTAAACATGTAGAGTAATCACTGGGGAGGACTTGAGTCAAATGTTAAAAATGTGATTTATGCAGAATGCCTGCATAAGATCACACTGGGAAAAACGTCTGCACTATTCAAGCAGTGATCTTCATCTTCCACCAAACTGAGTTTTTAGACTTTACTGTCCCTTTAAAGGGGAAAAAGGCAGAAAATGACCTATACCTTGTATTAACAAAAATTGTAAGCAAATGCAAGCATGCATAGTTGCCAACATCGGCCATGTTTCCAGGGACACATATTTGTTCCACATGCTGCAGAAAGAGCATGCAAAGTGCAAAGTCTCATAGGACCTACCATGATTAATTAATTGGATTGTGTTTGTTCGTATATCCATCCTACATGCTGCCGGGCTGCACTTTGCATGCTCTTTCTGCAGCATGTGGAACAAATATATGTCCCTGGAAACATGGCCGATGTTGGCAACTATGAAGCATGTCTTTTAAATGTGTCTGTGGCGTCCCCGGTTTATGACATCACTTGTGGCTTGATCTGCTAATGATCTACTTTTTCAGTAGGAATTTGCCTATGAAGTCACCGGATGACAACACGGACACCTTTTGTTCTCTTATTTTGTGCGTTTGCTTACCATTTTGCTAATACAATGTATAGATCATGTTTCATCCTTCTATGTTGACACTGTGAATGGAGAGAATGAAAGAGACCTTTAAGGCCAGGATGGCGGTCTGTGACCTAAAGCATTGAACGTTTTAATTTACATGTTATTAATGTGCAGATAATAAGGGGGCAGGGAAACATGGTGAAAAAATTAGCTTCTTGGCTCCTTTGTATTCCCCACGGCTGAGATGAGGTAAAACCTTCCTTTTGTAATGGTCCCCAGTGACAAATCTGTGCACAGAATCCCAATGAGACAATCTCACAGACATCACGGTCATTACACCCAGCCACTCAGATACAGGTCTCTTCTTGCACTTCAGTCTTCTCTAAATCCTTCTGGATGCTAAAAGAGTTCATCAAATCCTGCCGGTTTTTGGTAATGGGAATCAGAGTGTACCGAGGGTCTGGAGGGATGATTTAGACACTTTATAAGCTGCATACTGCAATTATCTAATGTTTAGGGATAACTGTGATTCCTACAATCATGCAAGTTCCTTCCTCTATAACCTGCCATCCTTACACACAGAGAACCTGGTGTTAGTGAACTGCACAGCAATGCTCCAAACACATATCAAATACTGTTAATTAACCATATTAGACTCTAGGTCTATATTCCTATGTCACTCCTGCTCAAAAACCACACAGCACCTTTTTTTGTAAAAAAAAAAATATATATATATATATTTTCTCTATACGCTTTCTTTTTCTCGTTTTTGCCTCCAGTATCCGTGAAAATGGTTATTTAGCAAAGTACAAATGTAAGCTTCATGCACTAGTAAAACAAAGCAAAAAAAAACTCAAAAAATCACAGAGATCAAAAATGTAAACATTTTAAAATAGAACTTTTTATTGGCACAAATCAGAGGTTATAGTGACTGTCCCTTTAATCACTGAATAAGGATTACCATTCGCTGTCCCCCTGGGGTTAATTTATGCAGAAAGCTGCCACTTCTTCCCCTACAGGGTAATTTTGGGCTCAAGGGAAGTTATTAATCCTGAGAATAGACTGGATTTTCTTTTTTGGCTCCATACTGGGAGGCGATTGGGAGACCTCATTAGACAGGACAGCACTCTAGCATTTTGGATGTTCCCCGGTGGAATGGAAGGTGGAGATTTAAGGGGCTCCTAGACGGTAATTGCAGGGATATGTTAAACAGACAGCTTTAGCATTAAAAAGAGAAAAATGGGCTTTTAAATAAATCATTTTTTTTTGTGTGTGTTGAATTGTGCTGGGAATATTTGTCAATTTGGGAAGGGTTCTGTCCCCTCCTTGCAGAAATTTATACTCTATCCGGTTCGCAAAATGCCACATGGATGTGCAAATTTACATGTAACTGTATGCTGCCAGGACTGTCCGAAAAATAATATACAGTTATTTGCAACATAGAAAGTAAAGAATAAAAAACAGGTCTGTTGTATCTGTTTCTTCTCGTCTTATCTCCTAGACACTGCAAATCAAGTGTGAGAGATACTACAAAAATGTGAATAGTGCGGTTGCCAAAAACACTACACACTAGTGTTTACCCTATGCGTAGAGGTAATCCTCTCCGTGATATGTAAAGGGAGAAAAAAAACAATAGAAACATAGACATAGAATGTGTCGGCAGGTAAGAACCATTCGGTCCATCTAGTCTGCCCCGTGTTTTTTTTTTTTTTGAGTACTTTTATTAGTCCCCCGTTTCCGGTCTTATAGCTAGGATAGCCTTGTGCCTATCCCACGCATGCTTAAAATCCTTGACTGTGTTTACCTCTACCACTTCTACTGGAAGACTATTCCATGCATCCACTACCCTCTCAGTAAAGTAATACATTCATTAGTCCCTGGCCTTATCTTATATCTAGGATAGCCTTATACCTATCCCATGCATGCTTAAAATCCTTGACTGTGTTTACCTCTACCACTTCTGCTTGAAGGCTATTCCATACATCCACTACCCTCTCAGTAAAGTAATACTTCCTGATATTACTTTTAAATCTTTGCCCCTCTAATTTCAGACTATGTCCTCTAGTTGTGGTAGTTTTTCTTCTTTTAAATATACTCTCTTCCTTCACTGTGTTGATTCCCTTTATGTATTTAAATGTTTCTATCATAATTCCCTTTATGTATTTAAATGTTTCTATCAATACAAAAACTCTTATAGTGTAGTATGATTTCAAATAATATATGTATATATATATGTGTGTGTGCAAATGTGGATACACTCACATTCTCCTGAGCAGTATCCTGCTCAGTGTAATGGGCATCTGGGAGCCCCTCGTGGGGTCTTGGATATGATGGTATTCCAAAAAATCTCCAGATGGATGTAAAATAAAAGGACAGGGGAGGAAGGAGGTATACTTTCAGTAAAAACACTCTTTCATTGTGTAAAATATGAATAAAAACTCTTACATAAAAACAGGCAGCATCCAGCTTAAAGTGCAAGGAGTCCCAAATTTGTAAAGTGCACAGTGTCCTGTTAAGTGCTCCTCTCCGTACACGACGCGTTTCACCTTCGGTAGGCTTTCTCAAGTGTAACTACCCCTTAAAAATTTGTATTTATCTGTCATAATATTACAATTATCTTCTTAAAAGAAAAGAATAATTGAAAACATAATTGGTTGTCCTTATCTGAAAAAGATGACTTCTTATTTTTAAGGCTGTTTACTCCATTGTACAGCATTTTATAAATATATTAATAACAAATTGTACTATCTATCTATTCAAGTAAGGTGCATTACCTCTTGTGGCCTTCATCTATTTGGAGGCGCTATCTTCAATCATAAGAGATGGACAAGCTCGCAATCTGGTACTTTGGTAATCTGGGAAATTCAAACCCACCAATATCCAATAGTATATGAGGTTTGGAAGGAAGTGTGATGTATAAATAATTTGTTACTTAAACTCCTAGTAAAACCTACATTTTATTAGTATTCTTAAAAATACATGAAAAAGAAAAATTAATATACTTACAAACAATTAGTGAAGTTTGGGTTAATGTGAAAAAAAGTGTAATGAAAAAATGATTAAGAGTAATTTTAGATTTGTTACAAAGTGAGTGTGTGGGAGTATGCACATTAATTCTGTAATAAAATAGCAAATAATACAAGCAGCAGGGTACTCGAGGCGAATTCGTATAATTAGGATTTGTTAAAAACCTCGGTAAACTTACACTATCTTTTGTTAAAACGCAACAAGGAATTTATAAGCCGAAATAAGTTTAAAAAGAGAAGTAAAGGTTTGTATAAGCACATATGACCTAAAAATGGAGGTGAAATGATAGACTTTTATTTACCTATGGCGCATTATGACATCACTACTAGGTCATGTACGGACCTGTATTAATACACTCTGATCGCGCTCTCATCTCTGACACGTTATAGGATTATATAAAGATATACTTGTGTGTGTTTTGTCTCCTGTTTATGACATCACCTTGGTGGCTTGGTATGCAAATGACACATTTTCCATATCAGGGCACAGGTGATGTCATATACAGGAGACACATTTTATACACTTGTTTTTTATTTCCATTTGATTTATTTTGCAATAATTTTTCTTAAGCCAGAAGGTCATTTTAAATAACACAAACAAGATATCTGGACACCGGTTTAAAGTGTGTTCTAATACATTATGGTTGGCTAAAGCAGTTACTTGACTTTAAAATATATGTGTAAGAGGTTGCTGATGCCTGAATGGAAGGTGGCGAAATAAGATAAGCCAGCATAATAGGGCAGATATGGATAAGATTAGTGTTGGCGAGAGCTGGAACCCACCACGCGCTTCACATGCTGGGCCTGGGGACCCCTGGGAGAGAGTACATCCAGACAATAATAGTGTACTTTGACTTTAATGAAGCCATCAAAATTATCAGGGCTGGATGCAGGCCAGAGCTGCTCCTCCGGGACCGTCCTGACTTGTAACTAATCCCCTGTTTTCATCCCTTTTCTTCATTCATCTGTTTCATTATTCATTAAGGTGGATTTTGAAATCAGTTATGCCATTACATAAATAAATAAATAAACAAACATCCGTAGCACCAAAAAAAAATAAAAAAAAATGATGGAATGGTACAAATTAAATTGGTTTCTTCAGTGTTCAAAGCTTTCCCTGTGTGAATGGACCATGTCGCTTTTACTATAAACGCATTTATACACTGCTTTTGTAGAGGTATAAGTATTAAAGGGATTTTATCACCTAAACATTGTTTTACTGTGCCTGAAGAGCATAAAAAAATGATTGAAAATGATGTATACATTGTGTTGGCAAAACTGTAAACAAATGGCTAAATTAGGAGAAAGATGTGTCTGTGGCAGTCTCCTGCTTATGACATCACCTGTGGCACGGTATGCAAATTAACTTCTTATCCATGGGAAATGTGTAATTTGCATACTGTGCCACAGGTGATGTCATAAGCAGGAGACTCCACAGACACCATAGGGCACACTGTAGGGCACACTCCCTCATTACTGTAGGGCACACTCCCCCATTACCGTAGGGCACACTATAGGGTACACTCCCCCATTACCGTAGGGCACACTATAGGGTACACTCCTCCATTACTGTAGGGCACACTCCCTCATTACTGTAGGGCACACTCCCTCATTACTGTAGGGCACACTCCCTCATTACCGTAGGGCACACTCCCTCATTACTGTAGGTCACACTCCCTCATTACCGTAGGGCACACTCCCCCATTACCATAGGGCACACTCCCCCATTACCATAGGTCACACTCCCCCACTACCATAGGGCACACTCCCCCATTACCATAGGGTACACTCCCCCATTACCGTAGGGCACACTATAGGGTACACTCCACCATTACTGTAGAGCACACTCCCTCATTACTGTAGGGCACACTCCCCCATTACTGTAGGGCAAACTCCCCCATTACCGTAGGGCACATTATAGGGTACACTCCCCCATTACTGTAGGGCACACTCCCTCATTACTGTAGGGCACACTCCCCCATTACTGTAGGGCAAACTCCCCCATTACCGTAGGGCACATTATAGGGTACACTCCCCCATTACTGTAGGGCACACTCCCTCATTACCGTATGGCACACTCCCCCATTACTGTAGGGCACACAGAGGAAGTCATGGTTTGCAGTGTTTGCTCTGGCTTTTCCCGTGATATCTTTGGCAGATGTTAAATTACCCAGTATTAAAAGGATAAAAAAAACATCTATAAGTGTAATATATATATATATATACACACACACGAGGGCCTGCTGCTCAGAGTAAGCATATACATCTGGAACATGCGGCCGTTTAGATATAATGGTACAGTTTTTATGATGCTGCCAGCTGGTGCACCGAACAGCACTTAACAAAAAGTCTCAAAACTATTGCAGACTCCCCCCAAACCCCCCCCCCCCCCCCCCCCCCCCCCCAGCTTCAGACTCTTTATACAGAAACCCATTACGACCCTGCCAATCTCTCTCTCGCTCACTCTGAAGTTAAAGCCACAGATCACTTTAACAAACTTCGAGAGATTAAGAATCCGGTATTGCCAGATGTGGCTGGGAATGGGATACTGTGCTAGAGGATTGTCAGCCGTCCAGTGTTATCTAGAGATGGGATCAGCTGTGCATCATGGGAAAATGTAGTCCGCGATAGCCGAGATGATATGCATGAGCCATTTTGGCGTTTAATTTGGGGATGCATATAACATATACTGTAATAAGCAAAGTGGAGATTATTCTGCAATGTATCTAATGCAGCCACGAAGAAGACAGATATTTAAATAATTTTTTTGTTTTTGTGAATAAAACAGTGATGTAGTGTTGTCTGATCTAGAGTCACTTTACTGTGTGATTAAACAATACAGTCTGATTTATAAAAAAGTGCTAAAGACACATGGAGTCTATTCACTAACAGGTGAGTTGAGAGGAAGAATCCATCTCCCTGACTGGACTATACATTGTACAGGGACAACCCTGGCATGGATAATGCAGAGTTACATCTTTACACACTGTCACTTTATAACAATGCATTATACAGGGCCAACTCTGTTCTTCTAACAGGAGAAACTCACCAGACCCTGCACAATGTATAGAAGAATATATAGAAGCGCTCAGCTGGCCATGGATAATGCAGAGTTACATCTTTACACACTGTCACTATATAACAATGTATTATACAGGGCCAACTCTGTTCTTCTAGCAGGAGAAACTCACCAGACCCTGCACAATGTATAGAATATATAGAAGAGCTCAGCTGGCCATGGATAATGCAGAGTTACATCTTTACACACTGTCACTTTATAACAATGCATTATACAGGGCCAACTCTGTTCTTCTAACAGGAGAAACTCACCAGACCCTGCACAATGTATAGAAGAATATATAGAAGAGCTCAGCTGGCCATGGATAATGCAGAGTTACATCTTTACACACTGTCACTTCATAACAATGCATTATACAGGGCCAACTCTGTTCTTCTAGCAGGAGAAACTCACCAGACCCTGCACAATGTATAGAGGAATATATAGAAGAGCTCAGCTGGCCATGGATAATGCAGAGTTACATCTTTACACACTGTCACTTTATAACAATGCATTATACAGGACCAACTCTGTTCTTCTAGCAGGAGAAACTCACCAGGCCCTGTACAATGTATAGAAGAATATATAGAAGAGCTCAGCTGGCCATGGATAATGCAGAGTTACATCTTTACAGACTGTCACTTTATAACAATACATTATACAGGACCAACTCTGTTCTTCTAGCAGGAGAAACTCACCAGACCCTGCACAATGTATAGAAGAATATATAGAAGAGCTCAGCTGGCCATGGATAATGCAGAGTTACATCTTTACACACTGTCACTTTATAACAATGCATTATACAGGGCCAACTCTGTTCTTCTAGCAGGAGAAACTCACCAGACCCTGCACAATGTATAGAAGAATATATAGCAGAGCTCAGCTGGCCATGGATAATGCAGAGTTACATCTTTACACACTGTCACTTTATAACAATGCATTATACAGGGCCAACTCTGTTCTTCTAGCAGGAGAAACTCACCAGACCCTGCACAATGTATAGAAGAATATATAGAAGAGCTCAGCTGGCCATGGATAATGCAGAGTTACATCTTTACACACTGTCACTATATAACAATGCATTATACAGGGCCAACTCTGTTCTTCTAACAGGAGAAACTCACCAGACCCTGCACAATGTATAGAAGAATATATAGAAGAGCTCAGCTGGCCATGGATAATACAGAGTTACATCTTTACACACTGTCACTTTATAACAATGCATTATACAGGGCCAACTCTGTTCTTCTAACAGGAGAAACTCACCAGACCCTGCACAATGTATAGAAGAATATATAGAAGCGCTCAGCTGGCCATGGATAATGCAGAGTTACATCTTTACACACTGTCACTTTATAACAATGTATTATACAGGGCCAACTCTGTTCTTCTAACAGGAGAAACTCACCAGACCCTGCACAATGTATAGAAGAATATATAGAAGAGCTCAGCTGGCCATGGATAATGCAGAGTTACATCTTTACACACTGTCACTTCATAACAATGCATTATACAGGGCCAACTCTGTTCTTCTAGCAGGAGAAACTCACCAGACCCTGCACAATGTATAGAGGAATATATAGAAGAGCTCAGCTGGCCATGGATAATGCAGAGTTACATCTTTACACACTGTCACTTTATAACAATGCATTATACAGGACCAACTCTGTTCTTCTAGCAGGAGAAACTCACCAGGCCCTGTACAATGTATAGAAGAATATATAGAAGAGCTCAGCTGGCCATGGATAATGCAGAGTTACATCTTTACAGACTGTCACTTTATAACAATACATTATACAGGACCAACTCTGTTCTTCTAGCAGGAGAAACTCACCAGACCCTGCACAATGTATAGAAGAATATATAGAAGAGCTCAGCTGGCCATGGATAATGCAGAGTTACATCTTTACACACTGTCACTTTATAACAATGCATTATACAGGGCCAACTCTGTTCTTCTAGCAGGAGAAACTCACCAGACCCTGCACAATGTATAGAAGAATATATAGCAGAGCTCAGCTGGCCATGGATAATGCAGAGTTACATCTTTACACACTGTCACTTTATAACAATGCATTATACAGGGCCAACTCTGTTCTTCTAGCAGGAGAAACTCACCAGACCCTGCACAATGTATAGAAGAATATATAGCAGAGCTCAGCTGGCCATGGATAATGCAGAGTTACATCTTTACACACTGTCACTTTATAACAATGCATTATACAGGGCCAACTCTGTTCTTCTAGCAGGAGAAACTCACCAGACCCTGCACAATGTATAGAAGAATATATAGAAGAGCTCAGCTGGCCATGGATAATGCAGAGTTACATCTTTACACACTGTCACTATATAACAATGCATTATACAGGGCCAACTCTGTTCTTCTAACAGGAGAAACTCACCAGACCCTGCACAATGTATAGAAGAATATATAGAAGAGCTCAGCTGGCCATGGATAATACAGAGTTACATCTTTACACACTGTCACTATATAACAATGCATTATACAGGACCAACTCTGTTCTTCTAGCAGGAGAAACTCACCAGACCCTGCACAATGTATAGAAGAATATATAGAAGAGCTCAGCTGGCCATGGATAATGCAGAGTTACATCTTTACACACTGTCACTATATAACAATGCATTATACAGAGCCAACTCTGTTCTTCTAGCAGGAGAAACTCACCAGACCCTGCACAATGTATAGAAGAATATATAGAAGAGCTCAGCTGGCCATGGATAATGCAGAGTTACATCTTTACACACTGTCACTTTATAACAGTGCATTATACAGGACCAACTCTGTTCTTCTAGCAGGAGAAACTCACCAGACCCTGCACAATGTATAGAAGAATATATAGAAGAGCTCAGCTGGCCATGCATAATGCAGAGTTACATCTTTACACACTGTCACTTTATAACAATGCATTATACAGGGCCAACTCTGTTCTTCTAGCAGGAGAAACTCACCAGACCCTACACAATGTATAGAAGAATATATAGAAGAGCTCAGCTGGCCATGGATAATGCAGAGTTACATCTTTACACACTGTCACTTTATAACAATGCATTATACAGGGCCAACTCTGTTCTTCTAGCAGGAGAAACTCACCAGACCCTGCACAATGTATAGAAGAATATATAGAAGAGCTCAGCTAGCCATGGATAATGCAGAGTTACATCTTTACACACTGTCACTTTATAACAATGCATTATACAGGACCAACTCTGTTCTTCTAGCAGGAGAAACTCACCAGACCCTGCACAATGTATAGAAGAATATATAGAAGAGCTCAGCTGGCCATGGATAATGCAGAGTTACATCTTTACACACTGTCACTTTATAACAATGCATTATACAGGACCAACTCTGTTCTTCTAGCAGGAGAAACTCACCAGACCCTGCACAATGTATAGAAGAATATATAGAAGAGCTCAGCTGGCCATGGATAATGCAGAGTTACATCTTTACACACTGTCACTTTATAACAATGCATTATACAGGACCAACTCTGTTCTTCTAGCAGGAGAAACTCACCAGGCCCTGCACAATGTATAGAAGAATATATAGAAGAGCTCAGCTGGCCATGGATAATGCAGAGTTACATCTTTACACACTGTCACTTTATAACAATGCATTATACAGGGCCAACTCTGTTCTTCTAGCAGGAGAAACTCACCAGGCCCTGCACAATGTATAGAAGAATATATAGAAGAGCTCAGCTGGCCATGGATAATGCAGAGTTACATCTTTACACACTGTCACTTTATAACAATGCATTATACAGGACCAACTCTGTTCTTCTAGCAGGAGAAACTCACCAGACCCTGCACAATGTATAGAGGAATATATAGAAGAGCTCAGCTGGCCATGGATAATGCAGAGTTACATCTTTACACACTGTCACTTTATAACAATGCATTATACAGGGCCAACTCTGTTCTTCTAGTAGGAGAAACTCACCAGACCCTGCACAATGTATAGAAGAATATATAGAAGAGCTCAGCTGGCCATGGATAATGCAGAGTTACATCTTTACACACTGTCACTTTATAACAATGCATTATACAGGACCAACTCTGCTCTTCTAGCAGGAGAAACTCACCAGGCCCTGCACAATGTATAGAGGAATATATAGAAGAGCTCAGCTGGCCATGGATAATGCAGAGTTACATCTTTACACACTGTCATTTTATAACAATGCATTATACAGGGCCAACTCTGCTCTTCTAGCAGGAGAAACTCACCAGACCCTGCACAATGTATAGAAGAATATATAGAAGAGCTCAGCTGGCCATGGATAATGCAGAGTTACATCTTTACACACTGTCACTTTATAACAATGCATTATACAGGACCAACTCTGTTCTTCTAGCAGGAGAAACTCACCAGGCCCTGCACAATGTATAGAGGAATATATAGAAGAGCTCAGCTGGCCATGGATAATGCAGAGTTACATCTTTACACACTGTCACTTTATAACAATGCATTATACAGGGCCAACTCTGCTCTTCTAGCAGGAGAAACTCACCAGACCCTGCACAATGTATAGAAGAATATATAGAAGAGCTCAGCTGGCCATGGATAATGCAGAGTTACATCTTTACACACTGTCACTTTATAACAATGCATTATACAGGGCCAACTCTGTTCTTCTAGCAGGAGAAACTCACCAGGCCCTGCACAATGTATAGAAGAATATATAGAAGAGCTCAGCTGGCCATGGATAATGCAGAGTTACATCTTTACACACTGTCACTTTATAACAATGCATTATACAGGACCAACTCTGTTCTTCTAGCAGGAGAAACTCACCAGACCCTACACAATGTATAGAAGAATATATAGAAGAGCTCAGCTGGCCATGGATAATGCAGAGTTACATCTTTACACACTGTCACTTTATAACAATGCATTATACAGGACCAACTCTGTTCTTCTAGCAGGAGAAACTCACCAGACCCTGCACAATGTATAGAAGAATATATAGAAGAGCTCAGCTGGCCATGGATAATGCAGAGTTACATCTTTACACACTGTCACTTTATAACAATGCATTATACAGGGCCAACTCTGCTCTTCTAGCAGGAGAAACTCACCAGACCCTGCACAATGTATAGAAGAATATATAGAAGAGCTCAGCTGGCCATGGATAATGCAGAGTTACATCTTTACACACTGTCACTTTATAACAATGCATTATACAGGGCCAACTCTGTTCTTCTAGCAGGAGAAACTCACCAGGCCCTGCACAATGTATAGAAGAATATATAGAAGAGCTCAGCTGGCCATGGATAATGCAGAGTTACATCTTTACACACTGTCACTTTATAACAATGCATTATACAGGACCAACTCTGTTCTTCTAGCAGGAGAAACTCACCAGACTCTGCACAATGTATAGAAGAATATATATAAGAGCTCAGCTGGCCATGGATAATACAGAGTTACATCTTTACACACTGTCACTTTATAACAATGCATTATACAGGGCCAACTCTGTTCTTCTAGCAGGAGAAACTCACCAGACCCTGCACAATGTATATAAGAATATATAGAAGAGCTCAGCTGGCCATGGATAATACAGAGTTACATCTTTACACACTGTCACTTTATAACAATGCATTATACAGGACCAACTATGTTCTTCTAGCAGGAGAAACTCACCAGACCCTGCACAATGTATAGAAGAATATATAGAAGAGCTCAGCTGGCCATGGATAATGCAGAGTTACATCTTTACACACTGTCACTTTATAACAATGCATTATACAGGGCCAACTCTGTTCTTCTAGCAGGAGAAACTCACCAGACCCTGCACAATGTATAGAAGAATATATAGAAGAGCTCAGCTGGCCATGGATAATGCCGAGTTACATCTTTACACACTGTCACTTTATAACAATGCATTATACAGGACCAACTCTGTTCTTCTAGCAGGAGAAACTCACCAGACTCTGCACAATGTATAGAGGAATATATAGAAGAGCTCAGCTGGCCATGGATAATGCAGAGTTACACCTTTACACACTGTCACTTTATAACAATGGATTATACAGGGCCAGCTCTGTTCTTCTAGCAGGAGAAACTCACCAGACCCTGCACAATGTATAGAAGAATATATAGAAGAGCTCAGCTGGCCATGGATAATGCAGAGTTACATCTTTACACACTGTCACTTTATAACAATGCATTATACAGGGCCAACTCTGTTCTTCTAGCAGGAGAAACTCACCAGACCCTGCACAATGTATAGAAGAATATATAGAAGAGCTCAGCTGGCCATGGATAATGCAGAGTTACATCTTTACACACTGTCTCTTTATAACAATGCATTATACAGGGCCAACTCTGTTCTTCTAGCAGGAGAAACTCACCAGGCCCTGCACAATGTATAGAAGAATATATAGAAGAGCTCAGCTGGCCATGGATAATGCAGAGTTACATCTTTACACACTGTCACTTTATAACAATGCATTATACAGGGCCAACTCTGTTCTTCTAGCAGGAGAAACTCACCAGACCCTGCACAATGTATAGAATATATAGAAGAGCTCAGCTGGCCATGGATAATGCAGAGTTACATCTTTACACACTGTCACTTTATAACAATACATTATACAGGGCCAACTCTGTTCTTCTAGCAGGAGAAACTCACCAGACCCTGCACAATGTATAGAGGAATATATAGAAGAGCTCAGCTGGCCATGGATAATGCAGAGTTACATCTTTACACACTGTCACTTTATAACAGTGCATTATACAGGACCAACTCTGTTCTTCTAGCAGGAGAAACTCACCAGACCCTGCACAATGTATAGAAGAATATATAGAAGAGCTCAGCTGGCCATGGATAATGCAGAGTTACATCTTTACACACTGTCACTTTGTAACAATGCATTATACAGGACCAACTCTGTTCTTCTAACAGGAGAAACTCACCAGACTCTGCACAATGTATAGAAGAATATATAGAAGAGCTCAGCTGGCCATGGATAATGCAGAGTTACATCTTTACACACTGTCACTTTATAACAATGCATTATACAGGGCCAACTCTGTTCTTCTAGCAGGAGAAACTCACCAGGCCCTGCACAATGTATAGAAGAATATATAGAAGAGCTCAGCTGGCCATGGATAATGCAGAGTTACATCTTTACACACTGTCACTTTATAACAATGCATTATACAGGACCAACTCTGTTCTTCTAGCAGGAGAAACTCACCAGACCCTGCACAATGTATAGAATATATAGAAGAGCTCAGCTGGCCATGGATAATGCAGAGTTACATCTTTACACACTGTCACTATATAACAATGCATTATACAGGGCCAACTCTGTTCTTCTAGCAGGAGAAACTCACCAGACCCTGCACAATGTATAGAAGAATATATAGAAGAGCTCAGCTGGCCATGGATAATGCAGAGTTACATCTTTACACACTGTCACTTTATAACAATGCATTATACAGGACCAACTCTGTTCTTCTAGCAGGAGAAACTCACCAGACCCTGCACAATGTATAGAAGAATATATAGAAGGGCTCAGATGGCCATGGATAATGCAGAGTTACATCTTTACACACTGTCACTTTATAACAATGCATTATACAGGACCAACTCTGTTCTTCTAGCAGGAGAAACTCACCAGACCCTGCACAATGTATAGAAGAATATATAGAAGAGCTCAGCTGGCCATGGATAATGCAGAGTTACATCTTTACACACTGTCACTTTATAACAATGCATTATACAGGACCAACTCTGTTCTTCTAGCAGGAGAAACTCACCAGACCCTGCACAATGTATAGAAGAATATATAGAAGAGCTCAGCTGGCCATGGATAATGCAGAGTTACATCTTTACACACTGTCACTTTATAACAATGCATTATACAGGACCAACTCTGCTCTTCTAGCAGGAGAAACTCACCAGACCCTGCACAATGTATAGAGGAATATATAGAAGAGCTCAGCTGGCCATGGATAATGCAGAGTTACATCTTTACACACTGTCACTTTATAACAATGCATTATACAGGACCAACTCTGCTCTTCTAGCAGGAGAAACTCACCAGGCCCTGTACAATGTATAGAAGAATATATAGAAGAGCTCAGCTGGCCATGGATAATGCAGAGTTACATCTTTACACACTGTCACTTTATAACAATGCATTATACAGGGCCAACTCTGCTCTTCTAGCAGGAGAAACTCACCAGGCCCTGTACAATGTATAGAAGAATATATAGAAGGGCTCAGATGGCCATGGATAATGCAGAGTTACATCTTTACACACTGTCACTTTATAACAATGCATTATACAGGGCCAACTCTGCTCTTCTAGCAGGAGAAACTCACCAGGCCCTGTACAATGTATAGAAGAATATATAGAAGGGCTCAGATGGCCATGGATAATGCAGAATTACATCTTTACACACTGTCACTTTATAACAATGCATTATACAAGACCAACTCTGTTCTTCTAGCAGGAGAAACTCACCAGACCCTGCACAATGTATAGAAGAATATATAGAAGAGCTCAGCTGGCCATGGATAATGCAGAGTTACATCTTTACACACTGTCACTTTATAACAATGCATTATACAGGACCAACTCTGTTCTTCTAACAGGAGAAACTCACCAGACCCTGCACAATGTATAGAAGAATATATAGAAGAGCTCAGCTGGCCATGGATAATGCAGAGTTACATCTTTACACACTGTCACTTTATAACAATGCATTATACAGGGCCAACTCTGTTCTTCTAGCAGGAGAAACTCACCAGACCCTGCACAATGTATAGAAGAATATATAGAAGAGCTCAGCTGGCCATGGATAATGCAGAGTTACATCTTTACACACTGTCACTTTATAACAATGCATTATACAGGGCCAACTCTGTTCTTCTAGTAGGAGAAACTCACCAGACCCTGCACAATGTATAGAGGAATATATAGAAGAGCTCAGCTGGCCATGGATAATGCAGAGTTACATCTTTACACACTGTCACTTTATAACAATGCATTATACAGGGCCAACTCTGTTCTTCTAGCAGGAGAAACTCACCAGACCCTGCACAATGTATAGAGGAATATATAGAAGAGCTCAGCTGGCCATGGATAATGCAGAGTTACATCTTTACACACTGTCACTTTATAACAATGCATTATACAGGGCCAACTCTGTTCTTCTAGCAGGAGAAACTCACCAGACCCTGCACAATGTATAGAGGAATATATAGAAGAGCTCAGCTGGCCATGGATAATGCAGAGTTACATCTTTACACACTGTCACTTTATAACAATGCATTATACAGGGCCAACTCTGCTCTTCTAGCAGGAGAAACTCACCAGACCCTGCACAATGTATAGAAGAATATATAGAAGAGCTCAGCTGGCCATGGATAATGCAGAGTTACATCTTTACACACTGTCACTTTATAACAATGCATTATACAGGGCCAACTCTGTTCTTCTAGCAGGAGAAACTCACCAGGCTCTGCACAATAGGATAATGTCAATGAGCAATAACATGGATTCTCTGGGCTGCTGGGATGTACAATTGCCAATACACCCAGTCAGCTGGCGGCCGCCTGAGCATGATGGGGAGTATTCCATATTGGACATGCAGCCACATCCAATGATTTGAAACAAGCCGTTTATAAACTAGAGGAATCAATGTTTTCCCACAGGGTCCAGCCATCCAGTTACCGCATCTCGCAAGCGGATGGAAAGAACCAAAAAAATCAGAGAGATTTGGGAATTCTTTACAGGAATAGAGTCATGCCTGCCTGCCTGCCAAAACCAAGATGTCTCCAGTGCCCAAGATTCCAGCCACAGGTGGTAAAAAGGAGTAGACTGGCAGTAAATCAGTGAGGCTTGGCACATTTATACTCACAGGCGTGGCAGATGGTGGCAGCCTTTAAGATTTGCAGAGAATCAAAGATTTGTACCCTTCAAATTGCGGCAGCTGTATAATATAAGATCTCGGAGTGAATCCAAAAATGAACACACTGTGATGGAGTGAAAAAAACCCTCTCTAAATATGAATAAACAGAAAAAATGTATAAAAACAAACAAGATGAATGCCACAAAGTGATATGTGGACAAAAAAAAAAATCTGTATGTGATTCCGTACTAATCAAAATAATATAGAACAAAGAATGTATACATACAAACTAGTGTGACGATATAGATAAAGCACACAAAGTCATCAATAAATACTGTGACCAACATGACTTGTAAAAATAAATAAATAATAATAATAATGATATGAGTGGCACAAAGCGATATATATAAAACACCGCTGTAAATACTCTCACGTTACAGAAGATTAAGTCCATACTGGTAAACAGAGCTGCAAGAAAGCAGGAGCACACATTGGATTCACTCCTAGATCTCATATCATACATAGCTTGCACAATTTGAATTTGTGCTCAGTTTTTTCTTGTTTTTGCAATGTGAAGTCACAGAGAGGTGTTTGTGATGTTTTTTTTTAGAGCTGCTAGTGTATTTGGACACATTTATGTTAAAGTCAGTTTAATATAACTCCCCGGTTGGGCTGGGTGTTTGCTCACCCTTATCCTTTTAACGTGTGACTAACCTTGGTGCTGGATATGTTTGGGTACAATATATCCCAGGGCTTGACCAGTATCTATCTGTGGAAGAACAGTTGCCTGGCTCCTAAAAATAACTAGGCTGGCCCCTGTATTGGCCTGCTTGGCTCCTGAAGTCTACAAATATCTGCCAAGCCTTGACATTTCCCATGATGATCAGTAAAAAGGCAGGTGTGACTCAAGATTCTAAACATGTCCACCCCCTGATAGAGCTATGCTGACCAAAGATTCTAAACAACATGTCCACCGCCTGATAGAGCTGTACAGAGCAAAGATTCTAAACAACATGTCCACCGCCTGATAGAGCTGTACAGAGCAAAGATTCTAAACAACATGTCCACCGCCTGATAGAGCTGTACAGAGCAAAGATTCTAAACAACATGTCCACCGCCTGATAGAGCTGTACAGAGCAAAGATTCTAAACAACATGTGCACCCCTGATAGAGCTATACAGAGCAAAGATTCTAAACAACATGTCCACCCCCTGATAGAGCTACACAGAGCAAAGATTCTAAACATGTCCATCTTCTGATAGAGCTATACAGAGCAAAAATTCTAAACATGTCCACCTTCTGATCGAGCTATACAGAGCAAAGTTTCTAAACAACATGTGCACCCCTGATAGAGCTATACAGAGCAAAGATTCAAAACAACATGTACGCCCCCTGATAGAGCTACACAGAGCAATGATTCTAAACAACATGTGCACCCCTGATAGAGCTATACAGAGCAAAGATTCTAAACAACATGTCCTCCCCCTGATAGAGCTATACAGAGCAAAGATTCTAAGTAACATGTCCGCCCCCTGGTAGAGCTATACAGAGCAAAGTGGGCTCAATTAGGTACTTTATCTGTATTCTTACATGAAAGCATTTCTATTTAAAATTCCTGCACTTGATGCAATCTTTCAATTAAACAGAAGTTAGTTTTCCCTGCAGTTGGCCTGTATCAGGAGAAACCCTCCAGGATTATCACTTCTATATTAAAATGACAATATGAATTAAAATGGGTGTGAACAGGAATTACAGAAGCTTTCAGACAGGATCAAGCTAAATACTACAATTCACATGAAGTATTTGGCATTTGAGCCATTAGGGTGCGACTGCACATTTAACAAGATACGGTTCTGTGTATATTTTCTGACTCAAAAGGGTTTTACATTTTTTCATTTCTATTTAGTTCTGTTTTAAGAATGAAGCAAAACTCACCTCCCAGTCATCTAACACAAGGTGAAATAATGACAATTACACCTGGAAAATACTGGGCAAGATTTAGGAGTGTTTTAAAGGGACAGTAGCAATGTATAACAAACCTTACAATAAAAGCAGAGCTAATGTACATACATTATATAGGCCGGCCATGCTTCTCCCTCCATAGACTTTACATTGGCATTAAGCCATTTTATTACTGGCAGAGCAGGACTGGTTCACATAACCCTAACTCCCAAATTTTATACCGGACAACTGTCCGCAAAACATGAACTTATGTTTAATTGAAAGATTGTGTTACCTTATTAATCCATCTCTGCTCTGTATAGCTCTATCAGGGGACAGACATGTTGTTTAGAATCTTTGCTCTGTATAGCTCTATCAGGGGGCGGACATGTTGTTTTAGAATCTTTGCTCTGTATAGCTCTATCAGGGGGCAGACATGTTGTTTTAGAATCTTTGCTCTGTATAGCTCTATCAGGGGCGGACATGTTGTTTAGAATCTTTGCTCTGTATAGCTCTATCAGGGGGCAGACATGTTGTTTTAGAATCTTTGCTCTGTATAGCTCTATCAGGGGCGGACATGTTGTTTAGAATCTTTGCTCTGTATAGCTCTATCAGGGGCGGACATGTTGTTTAGAATCTTTGCTCTGTATAGCTCAATCAGGGGGCGGACATGTTATTTAGAATCATTGCTCTGTATAGCTCTATCAGGGGCGGACATGTTGTTTAGAATCATTGCTCTGTATAGCTCTATCAGGGGCGGACATGTTGTTTAGAATCTTTGCTCTGTATAGCTCTATCAGGGGTGGACATGTTGTTTAGAATCTTTGCTCTGTATAGCTCTATAAGTGGTGGACATGTTGTTTAGAATCTTTGCTTTGTATAGCTCTATCAGGGGGCGGACATGTTTAGAATCTTGGGTCAGATAGTTTAGACCTGCTTTCATCTGATCCAACATGTCTGCCCCTATACAGAGCAAAGAGAGCTCAGTAAGCTACTTTATTTATATTATTTCACAAAAGCAAGATTTTTAAAATGTCTCCACTTGATGCAATCTTTCAATTAAACAGAACTTTGACGTTATATATTGGCATCCGCAGCAGTAGAATCACTATTTAGCACACATGCCCCTTTAATAGGTAACCTTCCTTGCACCGAAGGGTTAATATTGGAAGCACGGATGGTTCAGTCAATGCGCCCCTTCAATACCAGCTGACTTCCAGCTCTCCGAGAGACCAGTCGCTGAGCCACTCTGGCTTTAACCCTTCCCATGCTGTCGCTCGTAAATCCACCATCAGTGCAGCCAGGAAGCGAGCGGCATGATTAACTAATTGCCAGTCTCGTTTATTGATGTGTTTTATTGGCAGAGCTTGTTTGTCCTTCAGATCCACTTGAGAATCCCCACCTTCCCATTTGCTAAAGCCGGCTAATCATTTTAAATCTCAGCTCTATTTTTTTCTTCCCCTACTGTGCATTGACTAACGGCAGAGGGTGACCGAGGCCCCTAGGAGATCAGGTCACATGGCTGACACTTGTTCCCTTCAAACGTGTCTGTTCAAACTCATTATAAATGTATCTATTTCACATTTTGTGTCCAATTCCCCGACCCATTCTGTATAAAGGGGTCAGACCCAAATGGTTATAAACACAGCTTTATCTCCTGGACACACCTGAGCGGTAGCCGAATTGCACCCCTTTATATACTGGACCCCTATGCATTTCACACATCGCAGACCAGAGGTAAATTTATCGGCAGGTCAGTGAAAAAAAATTTGTCCTGAGGCCAATGTTAATTCCATGGAGGCTGCAAAACTAGACCTGTGCCTTATGTGGTCAGCGGTCCAAGCCGCCAGGACTGTCCCGCGCAAACTGGACAACTAATGCAAATCCCAGACATGTGTCTATCGTTAACATTATGGGTGTGTCTAAGCAGGATATTTGGCTGACTGATAGGAGTTGCAGTCCAACCAGATAGATAGTGTATTTTTTTTTAATTTTAAATCACTCCATCCTTTACCCCACATTTAGCACTGCCACCTTGTCTTTGAGAATATACCGGCCGGTCTATTGCTTCCATACATTTCCCATTGGTCTCAATTCAAATTTTCTTTAACGCTCCTGCCGTATGGGTTGGCAACATTAGACTGGAAAATAGCGTGCCAGAGATGAACCCCGCTATCATGGGAGTGTGCCGCCGGTTCTAGGTTGAAAAAAAGCAAAAAAATAAAGCCACCTGCTCTATCTAATTATGACAAACAAAACTATAATCATGATCAATAAAATCAGATCAGATCAGACCTAAATCCAGGACTGGAGCGAACCCATTCCTGCTACCCGGAGCCGTCCGGTGATGGATCCCAGTGCCTGCTTTGTGACAATCTCGGGCAGAGGGCACCTTTCACATAAAAATTAAACGGTTATCTGGAATCAGAGTTTCCCCCATAAATATTAGGACTACAGGCACTTTAGCTTGGGAAATGGTAATGCATCTCGTCTTCCAGCTTGTAAAGCGGTCTCATTAGGGAATAACCGTCTGATGTTTAAACATAAGATTACGAGCCACTGTGAGCAAAATCTCTTTGAAAGGTTCTGCCGGCGCGCACAGTCCTACTTTCCAGTAACTCTTTCACGCCTGGGCAGCTGCCAACTAATTCGGCAATTCAAGTCCCGGGAAAGTAGGTCAAAGAAATTGATGGATTTTCCCCATTTTTTTTTCTTCTTTATTTAACAGAGTTTTTTTTTTGTTTTTTTTTATTAGCCACAGTCTAAACTATGAGAATTGAGCTCCAGACCCAGTATCTCTATCAGGGAGGCTTGAGCTCAATCTACTGGGGGCTCGGAACATCACGTGAGGTCACGTGACAGCTCCCCTTTTAACTACGCCCCTATTAGTTCCGGAAGCTAATTGCAAGAAGTTGGCATGTTTGCAAGCCCGGCCCAATTATGGTGGTGCATGCACTAATTTTTTATTTTTTATTTTTTTTTACATACAGACATTTTTGTTTGAGGGAATAAGACACTGTTTGACGGATCCAAGCCAAGGGGCCAGGGCTCCTAAAATCCCTACAGTTGGCTCCCAACTATTTCACATAGAACTCAATGGAATTGCCATCTCTCCTGCTCCTAAAAATATCCAGACTGGCTCCTAAAGTCTAAACATTTGTCAAGACCTGTGTTTGGTGCTTGGTCGAAGTGTGCCGCCATTAGAAGAAAAAAAAAATCTCCGTCGAACTTCTAGGTTGCTCCGGAACCCATAGCATTAGCGCAATCCACGTATAAAGCATCAGGCGCTGAAAAATGGCGGACAGCATCCTCCAAACACGGTTTTACATACATGAACGTGTCGGGATGCTAAAAAAGCGATTAGGCTTTTAATTACATTAAAGTGATAGTTTCTTTTATCTTTTGCTTCATGAACAGACACGGCCGTTAATAGACTTTGGCCACTTGAATGGCGTAAACCCAACGTCCATCTTTACACGCGCCTGTACTCGGCGCTCTGTCGCCCTGCTGGTGCAGAGCTCAGTTGGATGCTGGGGCATGCCGACACGGCCAGTGTGCATTCAGAACAGGGGGCTCGCTCCACGCCGTCCGAAAAGGGGTCCGTCTCGGACGGTGACATATGAAAATGGTGGTCAGTCGGCGCACTAGCGGTGAGAGACTGTCAGCGACAGCCGCAGTGCTTCCCCAAGGAAGCATCATGACTGCCGGTCAGAGGATAAGCTGGGATGTTCCATAATCAGTACATGCCAGTTATCCTCAGACAAGGTTCCATGGCTCTTATACTTCTGTAGACACGGGGTGAGGAGAGAATATTAATCTTTTTATTGGTTCCTTGGCCAGTCACCTGGATGGCATTTACAGGGCATGATTAATATGTCATGTTGGCAGAGCTGCACATAGATGCCCAGTTAAGAGAAATCAGATAGATTAAAGTGCCTCTGCAATAACAATAGACAAATCATTTTTATGTTCTTTATTGACTGTTTAGGCGACAAGGTCCATTAACCAAGCCCTCGCAAACACAAGGCCAAGGATTGCATGTGGTCCCTCCTTCCACGGGGCAGAGGGATTGATGATGATCCCACTGAATAAATACCATATATTAAAAAAACAATAAAAAATGTTTTTTTTTTAATTCCTGGACTGAACAGGTAGTAAATCCTGGAATTACACAGAATTACGGAGGTCATGGATCCAATTGACTGACCAGTATTTACTTTCAATGCATTGATCTCCCCTTTGTGGACACTATCAGCGTTAGCTCAGCCAATCAGAGTTGGGTTAAGCCCCACGCGTTGGTTTGGGGCCCGCCAAGTCTAGTTGTTTCCCATTGCTAAGTGCAGAGAAAGATCTTCGTTTTTACATACCGTAAAGCCCCCTCTGAATGTGCCATGTAAAAAACAAAGGTCTCTTGCTAGTTAAGGTTCCCTTTGTTGGTGGCATGCGAAACTGAAGGGCTGTCACTGCACTAGCAGTGAGAGACTGTCGGCGACAGCTTCAGCCAT
Source organism: Pelodytes ibericus (assembly GCA_036172795.1). NCBI lineage: Eukaryota > Metazoa > Chordata > Amphibia > Anura > Pelodytidae > Pelodytes > Pelodytes ibericus. Next base: position 78,351,445 of record CM069865.1, on the reverse strand, counting down.
GATGCTTCCCTACAGAAGAATCATGGCTGCTGGTCAGGTGATAGATGAGCATATGCCGTACAAAGTCCAGTTTATCCTCATCCTAGGGCCAATACTTTTTTCACTTGTGCTTCTGATTAGTTTAGCGACTCTTTAAAGCACCATTATAACCGCATGCTCCTCTTTTATAAAATGCTGCCCCTTGTTCTATTATTCCTGATAAAAACACTTTATAAATACGTAATAATAATAAATACCTGTGCTTTAAGGACCCCCTGGGACCTGTAGTTGGGAACAGTAATCGCTTCCTGCAGTAAACTTACAAATAAAACCCTTTACTTAAAACATCTGCTCGCCGGCTTAGCTCCAGGACCCATTCTCAATTGCCACTTCAAAAGAGCAGCACACCTTCTAAAGATCCCCTTTGGGCTGTTGTTTTGGGGGCTGGTGAAGACAAAGACTTCCAGACAAATCATTCAGCCTATAATCACCGATACGGAAAAGTATGGTGCGCTAAGATTGTCGCTGGCTCAAATTATATACGTGTGTGAATGAGGCCTACCAAACAGGTGTGAGCATGCTCCAAGTACGGTGTAAACAAAACAAAAAAACTCTCTGCGCTTCTCACCCTAACAAAGTTGTTAACAATTGTATAAACATAAATATAATATAATATTAGGGTGAGACCCTAACCTCGCCTTCTATCTACTGTGCACACAAAGCAGTCTACACTGGTACCAAAAACCTTAGGGTCTACTCAATAAAGAGAGATTTGCAGGGAATTGAGATTCCCTACAATTGTCTTTTTATGGAGTAGACATTTTTATTAACATGTGAGGAGGTGCAATTAAGCCTCCTCCCAATTAACTCCTGGACAGCAAGCTGCAACCAGACAAAGAGGAGCCAACCAACCTCACCTGTGTGCAAGCAGGCAAGAAAAAGATGCTGGTGCGCTAAGCTTGTCGCAGGCTCAAATGATATATAATATAATCACCGCTGGCCCAACCTGGTCACAACGACCAGCAGAAAAAGTCAAAATAGAACCTTTTAAACACCGTATTTTCTGGTTTTTGCTTTAAAATGTATATTTCATGTTCTTAAAAATGCAACAAAATAAATATATCCATAATAATATTAGTGAAGGAGCAGCTGTGAGACCCTGAGAAGCAAAAACTCTAGTTGAATTTCCTTCTCTAGGACCTGAATGAGAAGCTGTTAAGATGTAATCCTCTCTCTTGTGTAGAAGTCAAAGGTTCTGTGGGCTGCAAACCAACCAGGCGTGAGACTTTGCTATAGAAAGAGTTTGTCTCCCTTGGTGCAGGAATGTGGTGAGCTGTAGTGTGAGCCTGTACGAGGGTCTGGGGGGGGGGGGGGGGGATCGGAGCCTGGGTGAGTAGCTTAACTTGGTCTTTAGAACAAAGTGTAAAAACAAATCTTGCATCAGCGGATACTTTTCCCATGATCGAGAAGAAGCTGCCCTACATTTTACACCAACGCATCACACCTCTGTCCGATGAGCTCGCCGCTAACGCATCAGCTAAAATTTGACTTGTATATTTGGATAAAGAAAATTGTGTTTTTTTTTCCCATCATTTCACCTCCATTTTAAGCAAAGAAATTATATTCTTTGCTTTAAAACACATTATATATATAGCGCAAGGATCATCTTTGCTCCGATAGCAACAAACTGCATTCTACTTGCGTCACATGACTAGAGTGTACAAATAATGTATTCCCGAAATAAGTACAGGAAATATGGGATGACATTTCACATGGTTACAAAATAATTTCTGGATAGGTTTTGGCCATTCAGAAATAATAGGAACGAAGTCCCAAAAGCTATATTTATAATATAAAAATAACTTGTATTTATATAGTGCATTTCTCCCAGGGGAAGTCGAAAGAGATATTTAGTGCTCACAGCTCAATAATATATGTTATCACTACCCACTTGATGGTGCTCATTATTTGACCTCAGAAGGATGAAGAGTTGAGTTGCCCCTGCCAGGAATTGAATCTGTGATGATGAGGTTTGAACAGGCTCTGTAATCAAGGCATTTACCAACTGCGCTATCTCACTGGGCGGTGCTATAAAAGTGTTGTATTTAGTTCAATATTCCAAAAAAGGATTGGTACAGATATATATTATGACAAATTAAATCTGTAACTGATCAAAAACAAAACAAAAAAAAAACAAAAACAATGATGACTGCACTTAATATTGGAAAAATAAAATACATCCTTGTTCAACATTCCCCAGAAACACGCTGTTACAAGAATAATCCCATTGTGTGAGGTAATTAGGGATTTGTCAAATCGAGGTAGAAATTCACTTTAAAAATTGAACAAAATTATATATGTAGATATATATATATATAAGGTTTTTTTTTATTATTCAACAGAGTAAAAAAAAAAAAAAAAAAAAAAGGCAGGGAATGAAAGGATCAGAGAGAATGAAAAAGCCATCCGCCTAAAGCACTACAAAGATATCCATCGGATGTGGGTTTTCTAGTAATGGATGAAAATTATAGTCAGAGAACTGAGGAAATATAGTTTAGAGCAATCACATCTTGTTGTAACAGAGAAGTGACAAAAGGTAGAATGTTATGTGCTGAGCGAGAATTCTATAAAGCTCCAAACTCTTATTAACCATGTGCCTACTTTACCTTATAATGGATGCACAGGGGTGGGTAAAATGACTTTTATTGTGGCAGGAAGGGGATAGCCTCAGATGAAGTATGTCAGTAAGGTTGCACATGCGCTGCTTTGTGGCGTGCGTGTCAAAAAGGTAGCACATTACGTGGGACAATCCCGATTTGGGAGCCATGTCCCGCCACGCTCTAACTCTTTCCCGCTTTTCTCAGGACTGCAATCCTGCAGAGAATACTTACTGAGCATTGTGCGCACGCGCCTTAGCGATCCGGGTTTCAGAAGCCAGGATTAAAAATGGGTGACAGCGTTACCGCACATGAGCGGTAGCACTGTCACCCACCTCCGCAGACTTCCCCCGTATCCCGCCACCTCCCCAGACTCCACCCCCCCCCCCCCCCCCGGTGTCCCGATTCGCCAGGGGGCAAAGTTGGGAGGTATGGTAGCATGTGCCATTATACTGGCTATACTGCTGATTAACCAATTCATGCATGGAGCTGGTTATCTGTCCAATTATCTGCAGGCTTAGAGAATTCTAAGGACAGAGCCCTAAATTCAGAGCTGTATCACTTGGGGGTAGGGTCGCCAATTCTCTTCATAAAAATACCGGCTTTGCTTCTGTCTCCACAGACTTACCTTTGGCCTGATGCCAATTTTTTTTTTACCGGCTTTCTGATAAAATACCGGCCTGCCGCCAACCTTACTTGGGAGGTATGAAATGTTTGCAGTGAATTGCTGCCATTATTTCCCATCATCCATTAATAAAACAGGTCAGTGGTCAGAATAAAGGCTTTCTTACCATTTGTCCTCACTTGATGTGCTTAGAAGCTGATCCTCGTGTCTCACAGGAGTTGCTCAGCTGAAATACACACAAGAAATACCACATTTGGTTACAAAGAGGAGCAGAACCTTATCTTTCAAACCTCAATTTGCCTCCTTGCTTGTTTAAACTATTTGATAAATTGGTAACAAGCACATGGACAGCAAAGTGGCAACTACTCTTGGACTGCAACACCGGCCAAGCTCAGCCACCCAGCCAGACGTAAATCTCATTAATGCAGCTCTGCCACTTAACACTTTCCTTGCCTGGTGGCTCTGTAGCACATAATCAGATGTACGCCGCTGTGTTATGAGGGGTTAATTACTGGGACTGCGGTTTAGCACAGTGACAAGATCTGGTAAATTTACCAGATAATTGCTAAATTACATTCCAGACTCATTACGAATGTCTGAGTCGCCAAACCATTGCTTCACTGACAGTAAAAACCATCTTAGAACAAACTTCTGTTTAATTGAAATATTGCATTCGGTGCTGACGTACAGTTGTATCAGGGGGCAGACATCTTGGGTCAGATCTCCCTTCAATGGACCTAAGATCCTAAACAACATGTCTGCCCCCTGATGTGCTCTGAACATTCCTGTGTGTACACTGTGTGAATAGGGCGTGATTCATTGTTCGAAGCATTCTGTGGCAGTCATGGAACATTGTGGCTTGTATTGTGGCATTCTGGTTGAAGCCAGGGCCCCCCTTGCTTGGGTAACAAGCACTAGAATACTTGCTTCCTGGAATCCTCCGCTGACCAATAGGAGGTGTGTCAAACACGCAAGACCTTGTTAATGTTATTGAATTATTGTCCCTCAGACTTATCGACCAATGGGGGAGCACCTGCACAAGAGACTAGAGGGAGTAGGTCTCCTAGTGCTGGATTTCACATGGTAGTATACCTCTCAACTCTTACACCGGGCAAACTGGGACGCCGGGGAGGAGTATTTGAGAGGACAAGTGGGTAAACTGGGATGCCTGGTGGCTGAGCTTGGGAGGTCGAGCACTAGGCGCTTTAACTCTAACTAGCAACCCTGCTGCGCGGGAATCAATCTCCGGTGTCCCAGATACCAGAGAATTACATTTATGTTTCAGGATTGGGGTCCCAAGTCCTGCTGTCCCACTGAGCTCTACCTCTGTCCCGGAAAGTAGGACAGAAGCAGGAGCTTGGTGGGACCACGAGATCGTCTCCCAAAATCGTGACTGTGCCACGCCAAGCGGGACAGCTGGAAGGCATGTGGTAGTGAGACCATTTGCTTCTGCAAATACCCTTTCATGGGGTATTATTCCTTAACAATACCAAAGTAATATACATAGTAAATAGGACACATTTAAACCAGATCTGAGATTGCTTTCAGAATAATAGTCCTGTGTAAACCATACTAGGTGCTAAAAAAAAAAAAAAAATCCCTTTCGCTCAGTTCATTTCCAAAAACCTATTTGATTCCGCATCTGGACATGCGCAGAGGCAAGATGGAGTCTATGTTTAGAGCTAGCATTAACACATCTCCCGAGTGTTAATTCCCTTGTTATAGCCTTATTTATTTAAAACACCCGTGCTCCTCTATGAATCCCTTACCATCCAGACACATGGGCAGCAGGAAAAAAAAACACCCAAAAAATCAGGAAGTTAACACGGAGGAGAGAGTCGGAAGATGTGAGCTATTCAGGCTGTCTGCCCTGCGGAGTTGGCTTATTTACAGAAAAATAATATTCAAATCTCCTTAGCTTTTAATCAGAGTGATGAACAACTTATCAACATCTGTAAAAAATAAATAAATAAATAAATAAAAAATCTCTGCAGATCATTACCAAGGCCACAAGGGGAAGTAAGGGCTCCTGGGCTTTAATAAAAATGGTAATTTCATTATCCTGGAAGTCAGGCCCAATTATACAATGGACGGTGAGAGCAGAAGGCTGGTGTGTAATGCTTAAACAGGCTTGGCTTACCGCGAGATGGGGGGGGGGGGCGACTCCAGAAGCCGCTTACAACACAAGGTCAAAAAATAATTTAATTTACGTTCACGACACAGGTGGAAGAGTCCACAGAGTACAGAAATGCGGTTCAAACCAGACAAGCCACTTGGACATACAGGTCGGCGAATAAATGTGGGTAACAGGTGTAACCCTTTTAAAGAAAGTATTTTTAACCTTCCCTGTCGAAGGAGAGCAAAGAGTAACCACCTGTCTGCTTCAATTAGGACTGCCACCGGGCCGGTAGGTTACCGAAAAGTTGACTTGGGGCCAATGGGAAGTCTATGGCGGTAGTAGTATCGCTGGTGTGTTTCTGGGGGGGGGGGAAAGGTGGAGACCCCCACTTTAATTGCTCTTAATAAAAGAGTAGGGCTTAGAGGGCCTCTGTCTCCTATTATCATCACGGTTACATTATTTATACTTTAAAATGTAGAGAGTAAAAAAGATTATTTATCCAGAAGTTTAAAAAGTGGTTTACTATTCAGATTACGGTACTTTGAAAGTCATAAAGGTGATGTAATAAACAGGCGACAACGCAGATGTACGTTTAAAATACATACATTTTCTTAAATCTCTAACACAACATACTGATCTTTAATTTTTTTTTCTACATCCTGCTAAAAACCGAGTATCGGGGACAGAATCCCTTTAATTGCACTGGAACTGGTACAGTTTTCTGTTGATGTCTTATTTTAGTAAGTTAGCTGAGGACTACAATGCCCATCATAATATTTGCAAGAGCTGGGTTATATTAGGTTTGCAACCTAGCCGGTATTTTACCAGCAGTCCGGTAAAAAAAATGTTTTGAGGCCAATGTTTAGTCTGTGGAGAAGTGTAACCCTGATGGTTATCAGTGCATATTATCCTTAATTTTATAGGGGGAGGGGGGGGGGGGGGGCTGTAGGAAAAAACAGGTTGTGAATTTCTCGGGCCCCAGAAAATAGGTTCCGGGTACCATGAACAGATCTTATACCTGCTGCAGATGGTGAAGGTCAGTGGGCCCAGTGGAATGCGTGGGATAAGGAATAAGCAGGAAGTGTGGCAATGTAACCGATAAGTTATATACTTATCCCAAGAGGGAGTAAGGCTCCAAAGTACTCCAAGCCCGATATGGTTGTTTAATAGGCTGTTATCAGCACTTAGCTAAGTGCAAAGCGGAGAATAGAAGTGGAAGGGGATAAATAATAATCATAAAAAAATTTAAAAAAATCCAGCTTATGTGACCACTGGCTCTCTCAGCGAGGAAGTGGCCCGCGGAGGGGAAAAGCAGGCGATCTTATCCCATCATGTGATGCAGAGTAGAAAATCTAAATATACATCCATCCTGTCTACACCCCCACATTCTGCAGTTTCAGTGACCCCACTGTGAAAGAACAGTAAAGTCAAAAAAACGCAGAATTATTCCAAACTTGGCTGTGCTCTCGCTCCGTTTCCCCAAAGTACATGAGTAAATAACTGCAAAATGGGTTGTTAAGCCCCATGGGCCTAACGTTGCCGGCCCTCCTTGCCCATCTCACCAACTCTTTCAGTTCCCTTTTTAGTGAATTGACCCCCCTGGGTGCGGAAGCGGAGGGGTGTAAAATATCTTTAATAAGAGAGGTCTTGTTTCCATTCCTCCGAGGGGATTGTGTTTGATCCGTATTGTAAATTCTCGCAGTAAAAAGTAATCCAATCCCGCTAATGCCCCATGTGCCCCTCAAGCTCCCAGCTTTGCCCCTCTCCGTCTCATGAAGCTTTTTTTTTTTTTGTCTTGTTCTCCTGTAGTCACAAGTTCCTTTGAGGACTTCAACTTGGAGTGAGGACAAAAACAAACAAGGAAGGGTGCGAGGGCCAGTCACCGCTACAGCTGGTATTCTTCTATGTGGCACCCGATACCTTCCAGGCTTAGAAGTCGGATCCTGGAGGTATGACCTAGAGGAAAGGTCACACACACACAACACGTCTGATTAACCCCTTCACGGGCCACTGCAAAACAAGTTGCTGAGCTCTTTTACACGCTGGTGTGCTATTTTTAGGCTTAATGGGGACCAGTAGTGTATCTTCCACAAGGCAAACAAGGCACTTGCCTAGGGCGGCACTCTGCCAGAGGGCGGCACTTTGCAAGAGGGTGTTAAAGCACACTTCTGGTGCTTCAAACATTTTCACTCCCTCCCACACCTTTCAGCAAGATTTAGCTCCTTCCAGTTAATCGGGGTGATGGGGGCATGTAATGGACGTGGTGGGGGTGTGTAATGAGGGTGATGGTGGCATGTAATGGGTTTATTGGGCATTTAGTGTGTATGCAATGTGGGTGATGGGGGGATTATAATGGACGTGGTGGGGCAAGCTCTAGGATCTGTAAAATTATTACACGGTTTGGAAACTAAAACAACACAAGACAAAAACATAAATGTAGTGAGTGTAAAATATGACAGGGTGGCACAATTTGCTTTCAATGTTATATTATAACAGAAATGTGGGTATTGCCGAATTTTCGGGCGGTTTCTAGGCATCCAGCCAGAAAAGAGTTAATTGGGAAGGTGCAGGAGGTGTGGGGGAGCCAGTAGATGCAGCACAGGGGCCATTCGTATACACAGCTACCAGTGTGAGCAGGGGAATTCATCAGGAGTGGCACAGCAGCATCAAAAGTCAAAGTATACAGAGGTCTCACAGTCCCATCAGCAGGGCTACATCACCAGACCACAGAAGGGTGGGCTCATTCCACGAGGTATCCGCTTGTTAAGCAGGCAGCAGCCCTGGAAAGAAAGGCCCTATTTAACGTGTGCTTGCGTGAGAGAGGGGTGTGAGACAGGGTGACACACCAGGTAAAGGAATACAAAAGTGTTGGCTTTCACTTACTCCTTGCTTTTTCTTTTTACTTCTATCCTTACTAAAAACCTGAATAAAAAAAACAAAAACTTATATGGATATTGTGACCGTGTCAGTGGTCTCTCGCCACTATATGAGGAATAAACCCAACGCATTTTGCTTCCTCTAGCGTTCGGCTGCCATGTTCCATACAGATTTCCGGAAATACAGTCTAGCACATATTTTTTCCCCATACAATACAAAACTAAATGAATCAAGACAATATGAAAACAAACAATCTTCAATTTCCCAAAATTGAGGGGGCGTGACTGTGTCATGGGATGCCTATTTGTTAAAATGTGGACTCCACAAAATAAATGTGTTGGTCCTCAAACTGACTGATTTAGTGTGAGTTATAAACACATAGAAACTATTTGCTTGTCATCTCTTCTATCCCATTGCTACTGTATAGATTTTTTGGGGGGGTGGGTGAGGGAGGGGAGTCACTAAAAGGTTTCTAGAATTGACTTTTATTTGTCAAACACTGGAAATAACAGTTTGTGCAGCACAATCCAACACACTAATCCCAAAAAAAACTGCGGCCCTGCAGCTGTGGGCTACTTATTGCTCTGTTTGATGTGGGTCACCACTGGCCATAAAACAAGGGAGTAATTAGGGAACAGGGTGTATAAAAGAGAATTTAAATATATCCAAGGGCAAGAGAAGGAGTTTGGTTTCTCGGCAGTCGAGAGAGAGAGAGAGAGAGAGAGAGAGAGAGAGAGAGAGAGAGAGACACAAAGAGACAGAGCGAGACAGAGAGAGAGAGAGAGAGAGAGACAGAGACAGAGAGACAAAGAGAGAGAGAGAGAGAGAAAGAGAGAGAGAGACAGAGAGCGAGAGAGAGAGAGCGACAGAGAGAGAGAGAGAGAGAGAGAAAGAGAGAGAGACAGAGAGAGAGAGAGAGCGACAGAGAGAGAGAGAGACAGAGAGTAAGAGAGAGAGACAGAGAGAGAGAGAGAGACAGAGAGAGAGAGAGCAACAGAGAGAGAGAGAGAGAGCGACAGAGAGAGAGGTACTGAGACAGAGAGAACTAGCAAGATACAAGAACAAAGGATTCTGGGAAAAGGGAAAAAAATGAATTTAGAAGCCCCGTAAAAAATTATTTTCAACGTCAAAGTACAGGAGAAATGGAAATTGTTTTGAAATAAAATTATGAGCATTTCACAATATCTTTAAAATTGATGCCACATACAGAAAATAAAGTTAGACGATCCATTTTATTATGTGTCTAAAACGTATACAGCGTGGAATGGCACTAATGGATTTACAGAAAGTGCGGGGGTGAGGTTTTAGGGATCAGACTTGTGGTAAGGATCCTGCTGGCACTGAAACATCTTCAGGAGAAAATGAGGTCAGTCAGAAATAAATACGGTCTACACATCCAGCCTTAGAAGTCTTAATGAATACAGCGAGCTAGTTACTTTAACCAAAACAGCTAATCTCTCCGTGGCTGATGTTATGAATTTTAATCTCGCTGACCCACATACAGTTCTCATATTCCATTACCCAGTAATCTACTGAGACTCAATCGCCTTATCTCAGACTGCTTGGAGCGAAAAAAATATTCAAATCCAGAAGCAAGGAGCAAGGGTCCCTCTCTGACACCAGCAGCAAGTCATTCTGGGAAACAGAGTGTGTTAAAACACACTAAACACTGGTTATACTGTGAATGTATGGAATAAAAATAATTATTTAAAAAAAAAAACATATATTAGGTATATAAAAAAAAAAAACATTTTTTTATATTATGTTGGCAAAATTACAAGCAAATGCATAAAATATGAGAAATATATTTTAAAACATGCCCGTGGATTCTCCTGCTTATGACATCACCTTATGGATTGGACTGTAAATTTATATTTACTTTTAGAACAAGTTCATTTGCAGATCACACTCTTATTTCATGCATTTGCTTGCAATTCTGCCAACACAATGTATAGATCATTTTTAATGTTTTTTTTTTTTATTCTCTACATTCACAGTATAAGCATTGTTTAGGGTTAAGTGCTTTTAACCAATCTATAGGACATATTTTATACTGAAATGTATAGGGGAGGTTTACACTAATGAAGTTGAGGATTATATATCTGACCGTCCTTTATCTGTTGTTAGACGCAGGCTCCCATGACTTGAACCCCTTCGTGACGCACGGTGGTTGCCTCCCAGACGAAACAAGGTGATCACAAGTTGATCGGTAGCCGGGAACACTATGGCAGAGACCCAATCAGGGTCTTAATAAACCCTGTGGGTCCCTGCCAAGAAATCGCGAGACCTACGGACGCCACATGTGACGTCACTGAGGCGTTCCGGAACCCGAAAGTTCGGGCAAGGCGTGATTTAGTGAAATGTAGCTGGTGCTCACTCTGAGCACCAGCTACATTTCCCCTGTCAGACTGAGGCCACCGACAGGTGGGATCCCGCTGCAAGTCCTTGCTATGAGATCTGAGCACAGCTCATCCTGGGGAGCCGCGATGAGCTGTTTAACGCTGGTCGTACTATGGCGTCGGGAAGAGAGGCATAGTACGTCCTAGCGTCGGGAAGTGGTTAAGCCAGCTTCAAAGGAAGTTGAAGTTTGCAACCAGCTAAGGTAAGGTTGTCTTTAATTTTACTGGTACCCTAGAGAGAAAAAAAAGCTCTGTTAGACGTCAGCGCTACCAAATCTATATCAAAAACAGATTAGACACACCGGGGGCATGTATATACACACGATGCACACACAGATTGCACCAAATACTGCAATCGGCATATGTGCTAATGTATAAAGCAGACTTTAGGTTGCGACGGCTTTTGTTGCGTCTGCGAAGGCTATGTATATAAAAATAAGGAGCGGAAAAGTACGCGAGTTTGACCGAAGTCCCTTTCCCCCACTGCAAAGTGTTGAGAGTTATAAAGTTTTTTTTTTTTTTATAAAACTCCCTACACTTTTTTATTCACGACCCCCACCATGTCAAAAAAGTTTGCAAGACATACATAAAAGGCTACTGGGTTTAACATAGTTTGCATTGCTTAAAAAGGACAGCTGCAGGGGAAAAAAAAGAAAAGTTTTGTTTAATTCAAATAGAAATGCTTTATTGAATCAATTCAAATAAAGTACTTTTTTGAGCCCTCTTTGCTCTGTATAGCTCTATCAGGGGGAGGGCATGTGTTTAGAATCTTTGCTCTGTATAGCTCTATCAGGGGGCGGACATGTGTTTAGAATCTTTGCTCTGTATAGCTCTATCATGGGGCGGACATGTGTTTAGAATCTTTGCTCTGTATAGCTCTATCAGGGGGCGGACATGTGTTTAGAATCTTTTCTCTGTATAGCTCTATCAGGGGCGGACATCTGGTTTAGCATATTTGCTCTGTACAGTTTCAGGGGATGGACATGCTGTTTAGAATCTTTGCTCTGTATAGCTCTATCGGGGGCAGACATGTTGTTTAGAATCATTGCTCTGTATAGCTCTATCAGGGGGCGAACATTTTGTTTAGAATATTTGCTCTGTATAGCTCTAACAGGGGGCAGACATGCTGTTTAGAATCTTTGCTCTGTATAGCTCTATCAGGGGGCAGACATGCTGTTTAGAATCTTTTATCTGTATAGCTCTATCAGGGGCGGACATCTGGTTTAGCATATTTGCTCTGTACAGTTCTATCAGGGGATGGGCATGCTGTTTAGAATCTTTGTTCTGTATAGCTCTATCAGGGGGCAGACAAGCTGTTTAGAATCTTTGCTCTGTATAGCTCTATCAGGGGGCAGACATGCTGTTTAGAATCTTTTATCTGTATAGCTCTATCAGGGGCGGACATCTGGTTAAGCATATTTGCTCTGTACAGTTCTATCAGGGGATGGGCATGCTGTTTAGAATCTTTGCTCTGTATAGCTCTATCAGGGGCAGACATGTTGATTAGAATCTTCCCTCAGTTGAAGGAAGATCTGACCCAAGATTCTAAACATGTCCACCCTAGTTATATCTACATAAGCAAATAGAGCTAAATAAGGTATTTTATTTGTTTTCTTTCATCAAGGCCTTTCTATTTAAAAAGTCTACACTTGGTGCGATCATTCAAGTGAATAGAACTCGTTTTTTGCTGACAGTCGTTGTTTTAAGACTGAACTTGGAATAATTTTTGGCCAGACCATTCCTCCTCATTCATTTGGCTTCCATCTTCCACCGTAGGAGGGAGTGGTGTACTAATTGCATAGTGGGCAGCTGCTATTTAACCCTATAGTTGGTAGGTATTTATTAAAAAAAAAAAAAAAAACACTCATCCAATCCTTCAAAACAGAAAATGTTCATCCCGTCCTAGGTCTTGGTCTTCACCAAACATGGGAAGAATATTGATCACCATGGTCATCGTTGACCAGTTTAGGAGTCCATTGTATGTTCATCGACAGGTTGGCATGAACTGGTCATGTGAGGTGACAAGGGCCAATCAGGCTGTGGCTCTAGGATCAGGTTAGACATTGATTTCATTCTGATTTGGGATACAGTATCCCATGAAATACCCAAGAAATGTACTACAACTTCAACAAGGAGAAAATAAATGTTTTGACACTAAGGGCTTTATACATGTTAGAAGTGTGGGGAATTGAGACGGGAATTTTTTAGATTTCTTAGATACTTCATAGTGTCCGTATCTCACATGAATCCAGCTGAATGTAAGAATGTTTCCAAACTACTTTGGCCGTAAGCTAGAAATTCTCTTCTCACTTCCCAGCAATACCCTCCTTCCCAAAAAAAGGCATCAAAAGACTACACCTGGTGTGTTTTACAGATAAACCAAATTTGGAGAGTGGATTTTAGTCCATGTTGGACTCGGTTCACCCAAATAATATTACAACCAGTCGTCGGGGGGACGGAATCTGTAAATTGGGAGTCAACAGATCGAGCCGAGAATTTTAACAACTGATACATTGTGACGGCAGTCTCTTGCCAACCAATTAAAAGATAAAATGGGTGGATGACCAGCCGTTGGCACAAATCCGGAAGGATACAGGGTACTTCCTCCTTCTATTTTTCAATCTCACGCAAATGGGCTCCGTGCTGACCTCTCGTCACCCTGTCCAGACATCTGCAAAGTCCCTTCAGTCCATGCCAAGCCTTCATCCCAGCTCTTGTTTAAAATGATTTGCTCCAGTTTTTTCAACTCATGTTTTCCGCTGATTGGCTACAGGCAGTGCAGAGAGAGGGCACGAAGAAATGGCTAAATGGGCTTTGGGGGGGGGGGGGGGGGATCATGAACAATTGTGCACTGTACGTAGGATCCAGAGAGGCGGAAGAGAGAGGGATGCACTTTATCTTGGTACTACAGAGCTGCACATATCCTACACATAGGGGTATATTCACCAATTTAGCTATACGTTGTGCGGGGACAACCCTGGTGAGTTTCCCCTCCGCTAAGCAGACTCACCAGAGTTATCCCTGCACCATATGTAGCAAAACTGGCCAGGTGAAGATTTCCTCTCACCATTTAGTGAATAGCCATTATTGAAAAATATACAGATGTAGCAGTACAAACAGATGTAGCAGTACTTGTCTGCAGTTCTTCAAAGTACTGGCATCTATGATCCCAGTTTTTGGGGTTAAATCATCAGGGAGGACCTATGGGGGTAGAGAATAACTGTAAGCAACCAGGTGAGGTTATAGGATGAGGTTGGGGTGTATGGGTTGCAGAAAAGTGGTATTTGTAAGTCCACAGCCACCACCGTGCTGGATTATAGTACAAATACTTGCTGATTCCACAAAAGAAGCTTGTGATTTGTATTACCAGGTCTATGATGAAAGCACAAGCTTTCTATTTCACCTCTAAGTACACACTCACTTGGCCCTACACTAATAGAGAATGTCTGGGTATCAAGTCCTGTTTGATTGGCACAGACATCTTGAACGATGCCATGATCTGTGCCATGGTTGGCCCTGTAGCTGTGGTTGGAAAAGGTGGCTCAGGCCCGAGCTTGCTGAGAGTAAAAGGGATATGTAATCAGACTGCAGTTGAGGGTTGCAGTTAAATTTGATGAGCAAATGAGAGTTTGACTCTTGGCAAATTGTTGAATTTTTTTTTTTTGGGACATAATCATTGTTTCTGGCACAAACAGAAAATCCCTCCCTGCTGGACAGCATACAAACATAGTCCAGGCTTAATTCAGTGCTTTGCTGTGTACTGCGGCATATCATGAGGTGATAAGCGTGGGAAGGTCACACAGGCAGACGAATTTCTGCTGGATGCAGGACAAGGCTCTGCGCCATTTGTAAATGTGATTGTCAGGTCATTTCTGGTTGGTGTTTGACACATTGTATCTGGCCAGCAATAAAGTTAAGTGTGACCTCACAGCTGTGCATGTGCCAAGGGTTACACCACTCCCTTGCGCCTGGGCAGGATCTGGGCATACTTCAAACCCCAGGGGTATGGCACATATACCCAAAAATAAACCATCGCTCTGAATAGTGGCCGGAGGTCAGAGCCGATTTTAGGACACTGGAAAAGTTTGCAAAAGTGCTTTCCCCCCTCATCGTAATACACCACGTCCAGAAATATATGAAAGCATTATACATAGTAACTAACTGACTGAAGATGCACAACATGTATCACTATTCCACTTTAAAGTCAAAAGGAACTCTGGGACAAGATCCAAGATGTCTGCCCCCTGATAGTCCTATACAACAGAGAGGGCTCAGTAAAAGTTGGTTTAGATTTATCTTTGAAATGCCTATGCTTGATGCAGTCTTTCAATGAAACAGAACTTCATTTTAACCCCCCCCCCCCCCCCCCGAGCCTGTTTTTGCTCCAGTTCCCTTTCATTGGTGCCAGAAGCCCCGGATTCGACAGGACAGTCCTGTTTTTCCTGGCCCATCAAATATGGGGCTCTGTCCTGCTGGCACGACACCTGCCTATGTGCAAATGCCTATGTGCAAATGCCTATGTGCAAATGCCTATGTGCAAATGCCTATGTGCAAATGCTTGTCACTGTTTAGTCTCACAGTACAGACAATGTTCAGGTGAGAGTCCCTTTAAAAAAAGGTGTTGGTGATTTCTACTAACAAAAGTCCTGAATACCTTAATCAATGCGAGGGTTAAAAACAGAGCAGTAGGAAAGATTAAACTTGTCCCGTTATTGCATTTCTCCTTCGTAGGAGATAATAACAGCGATCTCGTCCTTGACTGAATCTTTGCTCTGTACAAACACCACCTGAGCCCTTATTATCTGTACAATCTGCAATCTGTCCGGCCAGCGGGGGAGCTGTCCAACTGACTACTGAGGAGGCAAATCCCAGCAGAGAGTCAGACATGTGGGAAGATATCAAAGTCTGAGTATCGGTACTGTAAGCACACCTGTCGGAAACACCACACAAATTGCTCATATCTGCAGAAAAATTGGATCATTGACTCATCCCGATATGGTAGCGTTGTACAAGACACATAATACTGTACACAACGACACACCAGAACAGAGGGTGCATCTGTCTGGCACGGGGCAGAACCGGCATATTTTTGGACCGTGGGGGGGGGGGCTGGGGAATTTAATGGCCCATGATGCAACATCATCATCAAAGACAGACAGATATATTGACAGATAGAAAAACAAAGGCAGAAATTGCTCTGCCCCTGGGGCATTGAGAATTAAAATGCCCACTTAGCCATGTTAGTGTGGTAATTACCCCTCTTGCCCCCTCTTGGCATGTGTTGTGTGCAACTGATTTGTCCACAGAGCTTACAATCTACCCATAGCAAACTTAAACTACAAGTTTTTTTAAATTAAATATCTGATGGCCCCTGGTTACTGTGATTTAAGTCAGTGCTGTAGTTGACGCCGGATATCTTGATCACATCTATTTTTTTTTTTAAACAGATTAATAATATTTCCTAGACTATACCTCTAAGGAAGGCGCTTAAAGCGTAGAAACATGTTGACGCTATTCAGACGCAGAAGCCATAGCTAAAAGGAAAATACGGAGTTCAAAAATTGTGTTCACATACCAATATTTGTGGAAGTTTTGTGTGTTTATTGCATGATTTGGGTTTATGCGATATCTGTTAAAGAAAACAGTTTTTTTTTTTTTTTTTAGTATATTTATATATATTATTTGTTTTTGACATTTCTATTTTGAATTTTTTTATTGAGAGCAAATATCCAGTGTTCTAACTGACAAAAGGTACACGTGTTTTAAGTGTTTCCATGGTGTCTTTTGCTTATGACATCACTTTGTGACATCAAATGCAAATGAACTATTTTCAGTGACAAAATGTGTCATTTGACTATTAAGATGATGTCATTAGAAGGCGACACCACAGAAACATTTAAAACATATTTTTCTTTTAATCTATATGGAGTTACTTGCAATTCTGCTCACACAATGTACATATAATTTTTTTTAATTCTATATACAATGTATAAACATTTTAAAAAAATAAAATAAAAATTTTTCCTCTCCTGGTCTGTTTCCAAATAATAAAAACCTTTTATTACATTATACAGCATGTTTTCTTCCATCAGAGGAGGATGGATTGATCAAGTGTCATTTCAGGTTTAGTTTTTATAGACTGTGCTGGATAATTCCTTACAAGGGGGGCTTCAAGGTGACCTTGGGTAGGATCAGTCAAGGAAAGGGGGGGGGGGGGGGATCTATTCATTCTGTCTGTGGAAAGTGCATCTGGATATGGGGGACAGAGCAGGGCTGGGTAATTAACAAAAAAAATAATGTGTCAATTTCCTTGGATGGAATAAATACACAATTATACCCCAGCAGGCGCAAAGTCGGCCTCCAACTCCAGCCTGCAGAGAGGGGGGAATAGGACTGAAAAATAAATAAATAAATAAATAAAACCTAGCAGTGCCCCAGCTGGGCACAAAACACTTCTATAGCGACACACCATGCAGCTAATAGTCAGGAGAATGATGAAGCAATCCTTTATACAGCTGAGATGGATACTGAGTGACTGTGATCTTTCTGCAGCATGTGTTAACCATTCGAGGTGCTGGAGGGATCTCTGGATAAATTGGGCAAAAGGGGGGCAGCTGCCCATGAAGAACCCAGTCCTGGTAGAACCAGCCTGGCATTGGTCAAAGGTAAAATGCATGGTGCCTGGCTGACTCAATAACAGGACCTGTGCCCAGCTGGGAGAATAAAAAATACCCTATATAAATGGAGGATGGAGCAGGCTTTGCCAATGCATTGGTACAATGTTTAAAAAAGGGACAGTTAAGGTTCAGAAAGAGAAGAGAGAGAGAAAAAAAACCACTTTGAATGGAAGGGCAAGGATTTACAGTTTAGTAATAAAAGTATTACTTTACTGAGAGGGTAGTGGATGCATAGAATAGTCTTCTAGTAGAAGTGGTAGAGGTTAATACAGTGAAGGAGTTTAAGCATGCGTGGGATAGGTATAAGGCTATCCTATATATAAGATAAGGCCAGGGACTAATGAAAGTATTACTTTACTGAGAGGGTAGTGGATGTATGGAATAGTCTTCCAGTAGAAGTGGTAGAGGTTAATACAGTAAAGGAGTTTAAGCATGCGTGGGATAGGTATAAGGCTATCCTAGATATAAGATAAGGCCAGGGACTAATGAAAGTATTACTTTACTGAGAGGGTAGTGGATGCATGGAATAGTCTTCCAGTAGAAGTGGTAGAGGTTAATACAGTGAAGGAGTTTAAGCATGCGTGGGATAGGTATAAGGCTATCCTAGATATAAGATAAGGCCAGGGACTAATGAAAGTATTACTTTACTGAGAGGGTAGTGAATGTATGGAATAGTCTTCCAGTAGAAGTGGTAGAGGTTAATACAGTGAAGGAGTTTAAGCATGCATGGGATAGGTATAAGGCTATCCTAGATATAAGATAAGGCCAGGGACTAATGAAAGTATTACTTTACTGAGAGGGTAGTGGATGCATGGAATAGTCTTCCAGTAGAAGTGGTAGAAGTTAATACAGTGAAGGAGTTTAAGCATGCATGGGATAGGTATAAGGCTATCCTAGATATAAGGTAAGGCCAGGGAGTAATAAAAGTATTTATAAAATTGCACAGACTAGATGGGCCAAATGGTTCTTATCCATCAGTTACACATTCTATGGTTCTGTGAAGGATATTAAAATTTAAAATAATACAGTACCATATATTTTGAGTGAATCAATATTCAAATGTGCAAAAAAAAAGTTTTTAGGGATTTCTCCACATTACACTACCTGGGGCAGCGACTGGCGCCCCACAGCATTGTAAATATGATGGTCCGTAAAGGGGGAGGAGCTTGGATGCGTTTTTTTTGTTGGTTTACATATTACCCATTATGGGCTCTGAATATTAACCCTTGTGGAATCTGTGGAGATAAACTCCTTCCAGAACGTGTCTCCTCAGCTCCTGACTTGCTCTATTAGGGTTAACGCCGCGCCTTCACACAAAAAAAGGTGAGAAAGCGCTTAGTTATGTAACAGCCTCTGTGTTGACGGTTCCCTGCACTTCTCACAAGTCTTGAATAACTATGAAAGCTAACACGTCAAAGCCCCAGGGAATCATGGCCCTGGAAGTCACATATTTCTGTGATACATAATCTGGAATAATTCACTGGCGAGGGAGCAATGCAGGTTACACAGAACATGTCAAATAAAAACACAAAAAGGGAGAGATTTACTAAACTGGGATAAACTGGAGATGAAACATTCCACCCTTATTCTGCGGAAGATCATTTTTGGAGTCATCCCCCCGCCCCCCGGGATGGGCCATTCAATAAAGTGACAAGTGAACTGAATAAATCAGACATTAATAGAAGAGTTTCGAAAGATAGGCAATCGATGCCTGATAGCTGACTGGTGAATCTTTGTGAATAGCCCAGTTAGTAAATAAGCCCTGTGCAATATCTGCAAGTGTTGCAATAGAAAGTTACATTAAACTGGTTAAATTAAATGGGTTCAAACCTGTTTATTTATCACACAAGCCAGGGCTGGCAGGAATTATTCCTTTGCTGCAAGTTCTAAAATACATTTCTAAATTTTGTTTATGAATCTGGGACAGTATGTCAGAGGGGCGGGGGAGGCAGGCAGAACAAATAGACACCAGACAGTGGTCTCCCTTGTCAGGTGTCCTTCCTGAAAGGGGCAAGTGTGGCATTGAGCTCAGGTCTGCCCTCTATCTCTCACAACAATCCCTACATTAAAACTCCCATATGGGTGAAAGGTCTGGAAACATCCAGTCATAAGGTTTAATACACGAAAGAAGGAATTACAAACTATGTTTACTTCCCATACAGGTCTGATAATGGGTTTTTAATATCCAGCAGCCTGGAAAGTGTTTCTCACTTTTCAGGGTGACATTTTCACAATTTTTTTTTGCACACAACAGGCTCACATTCCTAATGCTCCACTGCACCGAGCTTCAGAAACATCATCGATTTTTTGCCCTATGACAACAGCTTTTTTTAATGCTCTCTCTCACTCTGCTCTCTTTCCCTCACTCTCTCTCTCTCACTCTGCTCTCTCTCTCTTTCTCTCTCCATCGTATTGCTGGGGAGAGTGCGGTCCAGTCAGTCCCAGCTCCCATGGATGATTTCTCTCCTCTGGGAATTTTATAAGAGGACAAAGTTACTGGTTTTAAGAACACAGGTCTTAGTTTAAATGGATAAAGTAATTACACAGATACCATTCAACAGAGATTAACGTACTGAGAGATTTGGCCTCCATAAATCCCATTCAGTATTAAGTGCCCTAAAATGCATAGGGGTGGAGGAGCTTTGACATAGGGGTCTACTCTCCCCCCCCCCCCCCCCCCCCCCCCCAACCTTTCACCATAATTGATTGTTCTTTGATCATGTTCTTCCCCAAATAAAAATGTATTTTGGAAGCAAACTGGAACTCCGAGCCTTTTTGTCTTGATTGGGTTGTATTTCTGGTTTTGATTAACTGGTGTTGTGTGTTAATTTCTGTAGGTTACCCCAAATATGCCACACGAGTAAAGTCTATTGGCAATGCTGAAATCAGAAATCATGGGGACCCAGTACTGGTCAACTATCCAGGACCCCCAGCCTGCCACACTGTCTGCTTCCCATTGCACCCCTAATCACCCAAACATGCTCTTCCTGCCCCCAAATAGTCCTCTCTGAACCCCCAATTTATTTATTTTTTAATCCACCTCTATCCCCTCACTCTCATGGTGACTTTAAGTATTTGGTCAATAGCTTCTGATCAAAACCGCACACTCAATAGATCCTTCTTATAGATACAGAACTTGCTTTCCTTTGTCCAACACGAGCTCGAACAGTATAATAAATCCCCTGCTGTGGTGGAGGAGAACCATTTCTGACCTCTGAATGATCAGCCTTTGACTGTATACTACTGACCCTCATGGACCAATAATAATGTATATTTAAAACCATGAGATCCATTCCGCTTGGCCTTTCAATGACTTCCATAAAACCTCGGAGCCTTTACTCTGCGGTCGTTACCTTGCTCCCCCATTCAACTAATAAAAAATGCATGTTACGAGGCTGCCTTGTCCATTAAGTTAAACATTGGAAAGAGTTAGCAATGTGTACACTTGAATACACAGTGCCACAGAAATAATTCTAGTCGGGGAAAAGCGTATAGATTTACATCCGGTTTACACACAAGACAAGAGCGGAGCCAACACATACATCCAAAACATTATGAGGCGGCCATCGCCTGCTGCAGGAACATGAAGTGGTGGACATTTTTTAAACATTGGTGGCAGAGTGGTCCAAAGATTTCCTCTTTCATCTCCTCACTGGGAGCAGGCTGGATAGAGGCAGTCCCGGGGGCCAAAAGGAGCAGAGCCCTGTAAAAAGGGGCTTCTCTGCCCCTTGTAAGAAGTTATAGTCAAGGAGGGAACAAGTGGAGTTAAACACAGATTCCCGTCTACCTGATGGAGTATTGTACCCATACGGTCAGCAGACCATTTATTAAGTCTACAAGAAAATATGGGGTCTATTCACTAAACGTGAGGTGCAGGTGAACTGAGGTGAACATTTCATCTCACTGACTTAACTATACATTGTACAGGGACAAACCTGGTAAGTTTGTTACTCAGCTGGCCATGGATAACACACACTGTCACTTTGTAACAATGCATTATACTGGGCCAACTCTGCTCTTCTAGCAGGAGAAACTCACCAGACCCTGCACAATGTATAGAAGAATATATAGAAGAGCTCAGCTGGCCATGGATAATGCAGAGTTACATCTTTACACACTGTCACTTTATAACAATGCATTATACAGGGCCAACTCTGTTCTTCTAGCAGGAGAAACTCACCAGACCCTGCACAATGTATAGAAGAATATATAGAAGAGCTCAGCTGGCCATGGATAATGCAGAGTTACATCTTTACACACTGTCACTTTATAACAATGCATTATACTGGGCCAACTCTGCTCTTCTAGCAGGAGAAACTCACCAGGCCCTGCACAATGTATAGAAGAATATATAGAAGAGCTCAGCTGGCCATGGATAATGCAGAGTTACATCTTTACACACTGTCACTTTATAACAATGCATTATACAGGGCCAACTCTGTTCTTCTAGCAGGAGAAACTCACCAGACCCTGCACAATGTATAGAAGAATATATAGAAGAGCTCAGCTGACCATGGATAATGCAGAGTTACATCTTTACACACTGTCACTTTATAACAATGCATTATACAGGGCCAACTCTGTTCTTCTAGCAGGAGAAACTCACCAGACCCTGCACAATGTATATAAGAATATATAGAAGAGCTCAGCTGGCCATGGATAATGCAGAGTTACATCTTTACACACTGTCACTTTATAACAATGCATTATACAGGGCCAACTCAGTTCTTCTAGCAGGAGAAACTCACCAGACCCTGCACAATGTATAGAAGAATATATAGAAGAGCGCAGCTGGCCATGGATAATGCAGAGTTACATCTTTACACACTGTCACTTTGTAACAATGCATTATACAGGACCAACTCTGTTCTTCTAACAGGAGAAACTCACCAGACCCTGCACAATGTATAGAAGAATATATAGAAGAGCTCAGCTGGCCATGGATAATGCAGAGTTACATCTTTACACACTGTCACTTTATAACAATGCATTATACAGGGCCAACTCTGTTCTTCTAGAAGGAGAAACTCACCAGACCCTGCACAATGTATAGAAGAATATATAGAAGAGCTCAGCTGACCATGGATAATGCAGAGTTACATCTTTACACACTGTCACTTTATAACAATGCATTATACAAGGCCAACTCTGTTCTTCTAGCAGGAGAAACTCACCAGACCCTGCACAATGTATATAAGAATATATAGAAGAGCTCAGCTGGCCATGGATAATGCAGAGTTACATCTTTACACACTGTCACTTTATAACAATGCATTATACAGGGCCAACTCTGTTCTTCTAGCAGGAGAAACTCACCAGACCCTGCACAATGTATAGAAGAATATATAGAAGAGCGCAGCTGGCCATGGATCATGCAGAGTTACATCTTTACACACTGTCACTTTGTAACAATGCATTATACAGGACCAACTCTGTTCTTCTAACAGGAGAAACTCACCAGACCCTGCACAATGTATAGAAGAATATATAGAAGAGCTCAGCTGGCCATGGATAATGCAGAGTTACATCTTTACACACTGTCACTTTGTAACAATGCATTATACAGGACCAACTCTGTTCTTCTAGCAGGAGAAACTCACCAGACCCTGCACAATGTATAGAAGAATATATAGAGGAGCTCAGCTGACCATGGATAATGCAGAGTTACATCTTTACACACTGTCACTATATAACAATGCATTATACAGGGCCAACTCTGTTCTTCTAACAGGAGAAACTCTCCAGACCCTGCACAATGTATAGAAGAATATATAGAAGAGCTCAGCTGGCCATGGATAATGCAGAGTTACATCTTTACACACTGTCACTTTATAACAATGCATTATACAGGGCCAACTCTGTTCTTCTAGCAGGAGAAACTCACCAGACCCTGCACAATGTATATAATATATAGAAGAGCTCAGCTGGCCATGGATAATGCAGAGTTACATCTTTACACACTGTCACTTTATAACAATGCATTATACAGGGCCAACTCTGTTCTTCTAGCAGGAGAAACTCACCAGACTCTGCACAATGTATAGAGGAATATATAGAAGAGCTCAGCTGGCCATGGATAATGCAGAGTTACATCTTTACACACTGTCACTATATAACAATGCATTATACAGGGCCAACTCTGTTCTTCTAGCAGGAGAAACTCACCAGACCCTGCACAATGTATATAAGAATATATAGAAGAGCTCAGCTGGCCATGGATAATGCAGAGTTACATCTTTACACACTGTCACTTTATAACAATGCATTATACAGGGCCAACTCAGTTCTTCTAGCAGGAGAAACTCACCAGACCCTGCACAATGTATAGAAGAATATATAGAAGAGCGCAGCTGGCCATGGATAATGCAGAGTTACATCTTTACACACTGTCACTTTGTAACAATGCATTATACAGGACCAACTCTGTTCTTCTAACAGGAGAAACTCACCAGACCCTGCACAATGTATAGAAGAATATATAGAAGAGCTCAGCTGGCCATGGATAATGCAGAGTTACATCTTTACACACTGTCACTTTATAACAATGCATTATACAAGGCCAACTCTGTTCTTCTAGCAGGAGAAACTCACCAGACCCTGCACAATGTATATAAGAATATATAGAAGAGCTCAGCTGGCCATGGATAATGCAGAGTTACATCTTTACACACTGTCACTTTATAACAATGCATTATACAGGGCCAACTCTGTTCTTCTAGCAGGAGAAACTCACCAGACTCTGCACAATGTATAGAGGAATATATAGAAGAGCTCAGCTGGCCATGGATAATGCAGAGTTACATCTTTACACACTGTCACTATATAACAATGCATTATACAGGGCCAACTCTGTTCTTCTAGCAGGAGAAACTCACCAGACCCTGCACAATGTATATAAGAATATATAGAAGAGCTCAGCTGGCCATGGATAATGCAGAGTTACATCTTTACACACTGTCACTTTATAACAATGCATTATACAGGGCCAACTCAGTTCTTCTAGCAGGAGAAACTCACCAGACCCTGCACAATGTATAGAAGAATATATAGAAGAGCGCAGCTGGCCATGGATAATGCAGAGTTACATCTTTACACACTGTCACTTTGTAACAATGCATTATACAGGACCAACTCTGTTCTTCTAACAGGAGAAACTCACCAGACCCTGCACAATGTATAGAAGAATATATAGAAGAGCTCAGCTGGCCATGGATAATGCAGAGTTACATCTTTACACACTGTCACTTTATAACAATGCATTATACAGGGCCAACTCTGTTCTTCTAGAAGGAGAAACTCACCAGACCCTGCACAATGTATAGAAGAATATATAGAAGAGCTCAGCTGACCATGGATAATGCAGAGTTACATCTTTACACACTGTCACTTTATAACAATGCATTATACAAGGCCAACTCTGTTCTTCTAGCAGGAGAAACTCACCAGACCCTGCACAATGTATATAAGAATATATAGAAGAGCTCAGCTGGCCATGGATAATGCAGAGTTACATCTTTACACACTGTCACTTTATAACAATGCATTATACAGGGCCAACTCTGTTCTTCTAGCAGGAGAAACTCACCAGACCCTGCACAATGTATAGAAGAATATATAGAAGAGCGCAGCTGGCCATGGATCATGCAGAGTTACATCTTTACACACTGTCACTTTGTAACAATGCATTATACAGGACCAACTCTGTTCTTCTAACAGGAGAAACTCACCAGACCCTGCACAATGTATAGAAGAATATATAGAAGAGCTCAGCTGGCCATGGATAATGCAGAGTTACATCTTTACACACTGTCACTTTGTAACAATGCATTATACAGGACCAACTCTGTTCTTCTAGCAGGAGAAACTCACCAGACCCTGCACAATGTATAGAAGAATATATAGAGGAGCTCAGCTGACCATGGATAATGCAGAGTTACATCTTTACACACTGTCACTATATAACAATGCATTATACAGGGCCAACTCTGTTCTTCTAACAGGAGAAACTCTCCAGACCCTGCACAATGTATAGAAGAATATATAGAAGAGCTCAGCTGGCCATGGATAATGCAGAGTTACATCTTTACACACTGTCACTTTATAACAATGCATTATACAGGGCCAACTCTGTTCTTCTAGCAGGAGAAACTCACCAGACCCTGCACAATGTATAGAGGAATATATAGAAGAGCTCAGCTGGCCATGGATAATGCAGAGTTACATCTTTACACACTGTCACTATATAACAATGCATTATACAGGGCCAACTCTGTTCTTCTAGCAGGAGAAACTCACCAGACCCTGCACAATGTATATAAGAATATATAGAAGAGCTCAGCTGGCCATGGATAATGCAGAGTTACATCTTTACACACTGTCACTTTATAACAATGCATTATACAGGGCCAACTCAGTTCTTCTAGCAGGAGAAACTCACCAGACCCTGCACAATGTATAGAAGAATATATAGAAGAGCGCAGCTGGCCATGGATAATGCAGAGTTACATCTTTACACACTGTCACTTTGTAACAATGCATTATACAGGACCAACTCTGTTCTTCTAACAGGAGAAACTCACCAGACCCTGCACAATGTATAGAAGAATATATAGAAGAGCTCAGCTGGCCATGGATAATGCAGAGTTACATCTTTACACACTGTCACTTTATAACAATGCATTATACAGGGCCAACTCTGTTCTTCTAGAAGGAGAAACTCACCAGACCCTGCACAATGTATAGAAGAATATATAGAAGAGCTCAGCTGACCATGGATAATGCAGAGTTACATCTTTACACACTGTCACTTTATAACAATGCATTATACAAGGCCAACTCTGTTCTTCTAGCAGGAGAAACTCACCAGACCCTGCACAATGTATATAAGAATATATAGAAGAGCTCAGCTGGCCATGGATAATGCAGAGTTACATCTTTACACACTGTCACTTTATAACAATGCATTATACAGGGCCAACTCTGTTCTTCTAGCAGGAGAAACTCACCAGACCCTGCACAATGTATAGAAGAATATATAGAAGAGCTCAGCTGGCCATGGATAATGCAGAGTTACATCTTTACACACTGTCACTTTATAACAATGCATTATACAGGGCCAACTCTGTTCTTCTAGCAGGAGAAACTCACCAGACCCTGCACAATGTATATAATATATAGAAGAGCTCAGCTGGCCATGGATAATGCAGAGTTACATCTTTACACACTGTCACTTTATAACAATGCATTATACAGGGCCAACTCTGTTCTTCTAGCAGGAGAAACTCACCAGACTCTGCACAATGTATAGAGGAATATATAGAAGAGCTCAGCTGGCCATGGATAATGCAGAGTTACATCTTTACACACTGTCACTTTATAACAATGCATTATACAGGGCCAACTCTGTTCTTCTAGCAGGAGAAACTCACCAGACCCTGCACAATGTATAGAGGAATATATAGAAGAGCTCAGCTGGCCATGGATAATGCAGAGTTACATCTTTACACACTGTCACTATATAACAATGCATTATACAGGGCCAACTCTGTTCTTCTAGCAGGAGAAACTCACCAGACCCTGCACAATGTATAGAAGAATATATAGAAGAGCTCAGCTGGCCATGGATAATGCAGAGTTACATCTTTACACACTGTCACTATATAACAATGCATTATACAGGGCCAACTCTGTTCTTCTAACAGGAGAAACTCTCCAGGTTTGTCATTACATAATGCATAAGATGAAACATTCATAACTCAGCAACTTTTTAGTGAATAGATGACATATTTTCTTGTAGACTTACATGTTGTATCCACGTTCAATATATACGAAACGCACTTATTTTTACTTTAAAACAACTTCCAGTTTGCTTGCAGTTTCAGTTTGAAACTAATTTCAGCGACAGAGAGGCTTTGCGCGATAGGCTCGGCTGTAGCTACAGCAGAAACAATCAAATCTATTACACATTATTTGCAGATCTTATGAGACATGAGGTGTGTGTGGGGGGGGGGGGATTAGTTATTGAAACAGATCTGATTATTTTCCTTGACTTAATGCAGTTACACTTATCTGTAAATATGTTTTTCAAACCCGTCGGTGCTCAGATTCGCTTCGCACAGGAAGCACGATGACCCACTCTATTTTTAAACACTGTTTATGTGATATGAGTGCGCTCATTGATTGGAACATGCTGCTGACTGTGTACACTATAAAGCCCACGCAAGGCCATCTCCAAATCACATATTTGCACATTTTGGAATAATACCATCTTTAGCACTCAGACTGGCACAGCCTCTGTATTTGTACAGGATCTGCTGCCAAAAAGCCTGGGGAGTTACTAGTTAGAAGCCGGAGGTCTGCTCAGCCAATTCCCTAAGTCTCCGTTTGCATACAGATATTAAACACGGGGAGAAGGGTCTGGCTTTGTTCTACACTGTGACCTGAGATTTATCCATCACACAAGACCCAAGATCTGATACAATGAGCAAAAATAATACCGGTACTCCCCAAGACAGAAGACACACAGAGGGGTGTAAGGCGACATGGACCCCCAAGCTCTGCTCTAAGGACAACTGTTACAAAAAAAAAAAAAACTTCTGCTTAATTGAAAGATTGTATCAAGTATAGAAGATTTATAAAGAAAATGAAAGTACAAATGAAGTGCATTATTGAGTCTTCTTTACTCCATATAGTTCTCTTAGGGGGGCAGACATGTGGTTTAGAATCTTGGGAGTGAAAAGGTCAAAGGGGAAGGTGGGTGTAGTACCAGTATTTGGGGACAGTGGGAGCTGGGTGGGTTTTGTACACAGGTTAACTCATGAGTCTTATAGTGGGATGAACAGTAAACAGCACGTCTGCCCCGTGATAGAGATTTACAAAGCTCAATTAAGTGCTTTTTTAAAAATTCTTTCATTAAAGCATTTCTATTTAAAATGTCCACATCTTTTAATTAAACGCAAAAATGTTTTCCAACAGTTAGCAGCAGTTTTCATTATCATCCTACTTGCAGCGCTAGGCCTCATACGGTGAACCTGTAACATATATTGGATGCACTTCAGTCGGACAAAGCACAGCAGGGGTCTCAGTAGCGATGTGATTCATCCACCAGATCAAGCCTGTAATACCATGCATTGTAAAAAAAACATTTATTGGTGTTTAATTGCTTGTGCATTGCTAATTTGGCCTGGTATACTGCCACAAGCAGTTACAGACAACCTGTAGCCGGTAAAAATAATTGGTCAATGTTAAGTCAAGTGGTGTATTTAGATTTTATGCTGCCCTTGGCCTGACTAAACTCAGGTGCCCCTCAAACCTCATTTGTCACAACTCTCCAGGTTGCACCCCTTCCTTGCAGAACCTTTCCAATACACCAAGTTGCCTCCCATTCCCTTTGAGCTGCACCATGTGATCTACTGGGCCAGCAGTCTGGGCAGGAAGCACAACGCAGTGAGGGAGCAAGTAGCACCAAATATGGTAGTGCTGGAAATGCTGCCGCCCCCTTTCGTCTGCTGCTGCCCCCTCCAACCTGCCGCCCTAGGCCTAGTCAGAAATACAAAACTGGTAAAGTCTATGGAGGCAACAGCATGACCTGTATTCTGTTTTGGCACTGGCACTGCAAATGCCATGTTGCACAGCCAGCCACATCAGACCATGTCATGAGGCATCTATGCTCTTTAGATCAGGGCTAGATATGGAGCGGTGGTTTAACTACCACTCCTAGGATTCCTAGCCATCCTGTGGCACTAGAGTTATATGCTGGGAGTAACTGGTTTCAAAATTGGCCCCCAGCTCTCTTCCCCAAGATCAGAAGCTGTGAATAAACAGTGCATTGCCTCCTTTGATCCACGCCTCTTCGAGTGGACCGATGTCTACCTAGTTGAGCCCACGACACTAAAAAATGTATTGTCTCTTTAAAGATAAACCATCAGACTAAATAATTAGTGCTTTTCCTGTAGCAGACGGGCTCCTCTCCAGGACTAATCTGGGAGGACAGTACAGTATCCAGATCACCAACAGAGGAAGAAAATTAGAATTCAACCCTCCCCCCGAAACCACCTGGATTAAGAAGAAAAATATATACATATAGTATATAGCTTATGAACAAGCTCATGTCCTTCGTCTCTGGATCCCCCATGGAACAGAATGAAGCAAAATGTAATTATGGCACTGCTTACTGCTTTTGGTTGCAAGCTCTTGGGATCAGGGACCACTTTTTTTTTTCTTGACCTTGTCGTACACACATTTGAGGACAACAAATTAATAAATGAAATGGATGTAGCCTGGAAATTTTTTTTTTAAGTGATTTTATTCTCTGATAACTTTCCTAAATCCCTCCACACTACTTCCCCCTCCTCCACATTCTCTGCTCTGCCAAATATCCTGTGTATGTTTCCCCCCCCTGCCCTGCTTTTCTTTCCCAAAATCTCTTCTTTCAGACAGATGGTAGCAGGCTGCCCCCTTTATAGAAGGTGTGAGATGTCTTCAGTCCCATTTCCTTTGTGTTGGATGGGGGAGAGGAGGAGGTGAGCAGGAAGGGGGCCTGCAGAGATGGCAGAATGGTGATACAAAAGAAAGGGCAATACAATCCTTTCAGGGATCTCAGGCGCCAATCTGATGGGAGCCGTACTCTACACCAGTAACTGAGCAAGACATAGTCCACAACGCTTCAAAAAAGGGTGTGAGGGTAACTGTGCCACTACTTCCAGGTTCCAAATCCTCACACCTGCCACCTTTTTGCCCACACACAGCTGTCTAAATGGGGGTATTAGGCATTTAGCAAAGGGGCATTCCGATGGTGATCACAAATACATGTCTAGGTGGAGGGGGTGAATAATCTTTTTTGTAACATTTAGTGTTACCAATAGGGTTGCCACCCAGCCGGTATTTTACCAGCAGGCCGGTAAAAATGTGGCTTGCTGCCAATGTTTAGTCTATGGAGGCAGTAGCCAGGCTGGTATTTTTTTGTGAAAAAGGTGGCAACCCTAGTTACCAACCAGTTTGTATTTTACCGGCAGTATGGTAAAACCAAACTTTGTCCAGAAGCCCTATATTTGGTCTATGGAATCAATATTATGGGCAATCATTTTGGAAGATAAGGTGAGATAGGTGGGTAGATGCCTGTAGACGGATATCTTCAGTTAGAGCTAGGGTTGCCACCTTTTCTTCAAAAAAAATACCAGCCTTGGTACTGTCTCCATAGGCTTAACATTGGCCTAATGCCAATTTTTTACCGGCCTTCCGGTAAAATACCGGCCAGGTGGCAACCCTAGTTAGAGCACTGAATATACCTACATATCCCAAAACGGTTCACACTGCTCACACCACCGCTGGGGATTCTGGGTAGGCAGGGCACATGCAAATAAGGTCACCAGTGACTGACTTATAGCCACTGTAAGTCTTAAAATGCAGTGTTTGGGCCGCGTCTTGCTGTCAGATGGGTCACACTTTGGACGCTGAAGATTTAGCACATCCTTTGTGTTAGTTTGGTAATCTACATACCTCCCAACTGTCCTGCTTTACATGGGACAGTCCTGATTTTGGGAGGCAATCCCGCTTTTCAGGACACGGGTAGCGCTCAGAAGGACAGTTTGATTTAATACAAACAATCCCGCACTCAAAATAGAAGTCTCCGGTGATCAAAAAAACAAATAGTATCTATACATTGTGCATTTCCAAACAGTTATGCAAATACAGACTAAGAGAAAGAGGTGTTTATAACTGTATCTGTCGTGTCTCATGATTGTGACATCACCTTGTGGTTTGATATGCAAATCACACATTTCCCATTGAAAAGTAATTAATTTGCATATCGAGCCACAAGGTGATGTCATAATCATGACACCCCGCAGACACAGTTATACACACATTTTTCTCCAAATGTAGGCATTTGTTTGTAGTTCTGTTAACATGATATATAGATCATTTTTATTCTCCCTGTGCACAGTACAAAGAATAGTGTCCCTTTGATTCAGGTATAAGCTGCAAGCTTTTAAGCTCAAGTTGTTGGAAATAAAACAGAGTTTTGCAAGCTAGTCTCTAAACCCACTGTGCAAATAATGAGCTTATTCATAAAAGAAATAGGGGACATCAGGAGCCCCCCCCCATTAGAAATAAAAGTGGCCACGATTATAGAAACATAGAATGTGTCGGCAGATAAGAACCATTCGCTCCATCTAGTCTGCCCAATTTTTCTGAATACTTTTATTAGTCCCCAGTTCACTATCTTATATCTAGGATAGCCTTATACCTATCCCACGCATGCTAAAACTCCTTCACTGTATTAACCTCTACCACTTCTGCTGGAAGACTATTCCATACATCCACTACCCTCTCAGTAAAGTAATGCTTTCATTAGTCCCTGGCCTTATCTTATATCTAGGATAGCCTTATACCTATCCCACGCACGCTTAAACTACTTCACTGTATTAACCTCTACCACTTCTACTGGAAGACTATTCCATGCATCCACTACCCTCTCAGTAAAGTAATACTTTCATTAGACCCTTGCCTTATAGCTAGGATAGCCTTATACCTATACCATGCATGCTTAAACTCCTTCACTGTATTAACCTCTACCACTTCTACTGGAAGACTATTCCATGCATCCACTACCCTCTCAGTAAAGTAATACTTTCATTAGTCCCTGGCCTTATCTTATATCCAGGATAGCCTTATACCTATCCCACGCATGCTTAAACTTCTTCACTGTATTAACCTCTACCACTTCTACTGGAAGAATATTCCATACATCCACTACCCTCTCAGTAAAGTAATACTTTCATTAGTCCCTGACCTTATCTTATATCTAGGATAGCCTTATACCTATCCCATGCATGCTTAAACTCCTTCACTGTATTAACCTCTACCACTTCTACTGGAAGACTATTCCATGCATCCACTACCCTCTCAGTAATGTAATACTTTCATTAGTCCCTGACCTTATCTTATATCTAGGATAGCCTTGTGTCTATCCCACGCATGCTTAAACTCCTTCACTGTATTAACCTCTACAACTTCTGCTGGAAGGATATTCCATACATCCACTACCCTCTCAGTAATGTAATACTTTCATTAGTCCCTGGCCTTATCTTATATCTAGGATAGCCTTATACCTATCCCATGCATGCTTAAACTCCTTCCCCTGTATTAACCTCTACCACTTCTACTGGAAGACTATTCCATACATCCACTACCCTCTCAGTAATGTAATACTTTCATTAGTCCCTGGCCTTATCTTATATCTAGGATAGCCTTATACCTATCCCATGCATGCTTAAACTCCTTCACTGTATTAACCTCTACCACTTCTGCTGGCAGGCTATTCCATACATCTACTACCCTCTCAGTAATGTAATACTTTCATTAGTCCCTGACCTTATCTTATATCTAGGATAGCCTTATACCTATCCCATGCATGCTTAAACTCCTTCACTGTATTAACCTCTACCACTTCTGCTGGAAGGCTATTCCATACATCCACTACCCTCTCAGTAAAGTAATACTTCCTGATATTACTTTTAAATCGTTGCCCCTCTAATTTAAGACTATGTCCTCTAGTTGTGGTAGTTTTCCTTTAAATATACTCTCCTCCGTTACTGTGTTGATTCCCTTTATGTATATAAATGTTTCTATCATATCCCACCCTGTTACGTGTTTCCTCCAAGCTATACATGTTAAGATGCTTTAACCTTTCCTGGTAAGTTATTCATCGTTTAAAAGGACTGTATCACCTAAACCGTGTTTGTACTGTGACTGTAGAAAATAAAATACTGAAAATGATCTATACATTGTGTTGTCAAAATTGCAAGCGAATGCCTAAATTAGAAGAAAATGTGTTTTAAGTTCATCTGTGGAGTTTCCTGCTTATGACATCACCTGTGCCACCATATGCAAATAAACTGGCTTTCAATGGTAAATGTGTAATTTGCATATAGAGACCTGGTGATGTCATAAGCAGGAGACTCCGCAGACTTTTTTTTTTTTTTTTCTCCTAAATTAGCCATTTACTGCAATGTATGGATCATTTTCAATCATGTTTTATTCTCTACACAGTATAAGCCATGTTTAGGTGATACAGTCCCATTAAGAGAAAAGCCTAAATAACATAAATATCCAGGTATCCAAGCACTGCAATCCACGTCTGAGAGCTGAACAGTCCATTTTATTTTCATTTAATGCTCTATTTTTTTAGACACTGTAGATTTTGCCCTTAAAGCTTAATACATATTCATTGCAGCAGAAGTTGCTTAGGAAGCATTTTTTTGAGAGATGCCTCGGGGGTTATATTCGAAATCTAAGTCCGGTATGGGAAAAACTGCAAACCTAGCGCAAGGGTTTAATCATGACTTCTTGTGGCTTCGTGGGCTAGTACGATTGGCAAATTGGCTATTAGAAAAAAATAAAATATATATATATATTTTTTTTGGAGAGAGGATAAAAATAAAGAATAATTTTCCCCAAACACTAAGAAATGTTTCCAAGAAGGCACCATGTTACAGTGTGACGTCTCTCCAGAAGCAGCATGAACTCTGGAGCTTCAATTCGACAATACTTATTTTTAAGAGTAGTTGAGGAGACATGGCAAAGCAGTCCAGCAGAGGTGGTAAGACCTGAATAGAGCAGGGGAATGTGAAAATTCTTGGCACGTGCAGGTGGTGGTAATATTTATGGAAAAGCAGAGAGTATTAAAACATGTTTATCTGCGTCTGTCTTAGTCAGGGAGCCTGCTGGGGGGTCTATACCCGCTGTTTATTCGTTTTATCCAGTTTCTTGAAACCTATAGATTTCATCAATAAATTAAATTATCTATTATAAAATGTACCTTAATTGGGATTTATATAACAAGAATTAAAATAGGCGATATACAATTAAAAATCATTACATAATGGCACTGTATGCAGACATCTTGCTTTTACCGCAGACGTCCTGAAAGGGAAGTGTCAGAACACAATGGACTAACGTATAAAGCTATTTACTAAAAAGTGAGACGAACATTTGAGAACGGCTCACGGATTTATCAATGCAGTATGCAGGGCCAATAGTTGTTCCAGCAGGAGATGCTCCCTGCACAATGTATGGAACATGTGGAACATTCATCTCACCTTTTAGTGAATAGCTCCTAGAATGGGAGATTATATATGTATTTATATATATTATTATATTCTCCTTTTATAAAAATGAATGGTTGTAACACTGCATACTATACTGTTTCTTCTTATTTGCAATAATAAAACCTAAAACTATTTCAGTAGACGTCTGCTAGAAAAGCAACATGGCATTTTTCCTGCAAACTTTCTTATTTCTGGGACTAATACATCTCTAGTTACTGTTCTGTAGTGTTCGTGAATTCCTTTGCTTGCTAGTAATAGTTGGGATTTTGCTCTCAAGGTTGTTGTAGTCTACTAAAAAATAAAATAAAAAAAAAGAAGCCATATGCCCTTCCCCTGTGACCTCCTTTCACAGATTTTAAACTGCATCTCTCCAGCTGCTACAGAACTACAACTCCCATAACCCCATCCATGAAAAGTCCAATAGAAGGATAGGCTGTGTGGTTTGTAAAGTGAATTCTTTAAGTGTGTCATCTGGACAGAGCAGGTTTGGAGTTTGGAGTTAATTTCTCTGAATTCTGGAATTCGCTGGTGTTTAATTATTAGACTTTTCAAGGCCTAAAGGGAGGTTGGAATGGGAGATACAGAGTAATGGCAGGTTAAATTACCTGTGACCAGCTGTGCACATTTACAAGGTAAATAACTTATGCAATCCTTAAAGGGTAAATACAAAGCCTACTGCGTAAAGGCATTGCTCAAGTACCCTGCTTGCCCCAGACAGGCTGGATTTCTTTTACCATAATACTTTATTATCAGTAAACTCATATTATACTGCATATTGCTGCACAAATGGATACCTCACCTCAAGAGCTTACATTCTTTTATCCCAAGCTATATTCTTACTGAGCCATTGGTTTTAAACTAGCTCACACCCATATGTTTCCCTACCAGCAAATCCAAACCATTGATATTAGCAGTGGGATATCTGTACACCATGGCATATAGATCAGGGTAGGGGAACGGAAAAAAAAACAAAAGAAAATTCCTTTGTTTTTGTTTCTCAACTACTCTGATTATATTCAGCCAGGTGCAAGATGATGGGAGTTGTAGTTTAACAGCTGGAGATCCAGAGATTCAATACCCTGGGTAATGCACATATTGGAGGGCAAGACTGGCAGGCAGGAAACCACAAGTTACCCCTGCGGGATTCTCTGTGCCATATGGCTGGGCATTCCTTGCTAAGATCTGTGATGCCCAGCACCACCAGATGTACAGATCAGTAATGCTAGAATGTAAGCTCTGCGTGAGAAGCCACAGCTTGCCATCTCTTCTGTATTAGAAACACAGGGCTCTATTCCTGATAGAGGCAATGGAGAAGGGAATTTCATACCAAGGGAGCAGAGTCAGAAAAATTCTCCTATCAGCTGAACAGTTGAATTTTTCCAACTCGTCTACTTCGGTCTTAAGTAGGAAATTCTCTTCTCAATTTCCTCGGGTCCTAAATAAAGCCCATAGAATATGTCATCGGCACTCGGCACATCTAGTCTGGCTGTAAAATCCTGGCACCTTATGTACCAGTGCCGTCTCCTGTTTATGACATCACCTTGGGACTCCATATGCAAATTATGTATTTTCAGTGTGAAATATAAACTTTGCATATCAAGCCAGAAAGCCAGTTTATTCCCACTATAAACCATGTTTAGGTGACAGGGCCCCTCTAACAGATCTCCGCTCTTTAATGTGGTAATCAGGAGGCTTTGTTCATTCAGTGTGAAGAATAAATTCATCAGACCCCAGGCATTGAAAGGGTTTAGCAGGGTCCATGTGGTACAAATATTGACAAGACACTGCCAGTGATGCGTGTAATGGGAGAGAGGGGGGGGGGGGGGGAGGGGTTGGGGGGGGTGCGAGGGTACCAGGGAGACACTGTACCATTACAGCAGTTGTGATTTCCTATGTCCTGGGTGGACACATTCAAAAATAGACAGAAAGGCATGAGCAAAGAAAAAAAAATGCGTTGGGATATATATATATATATAAAAAAACATTAAAAGTGCAATCGCACACAAAAAAATGCGTTGGGATATAAAAAAGTTTTTTTTTTTTTAAAGTGCAATCACACAATTTTTTTAAAAAGTGCAAACGCATTATATAGAGGACACAACCTCCCAAGTTCTACTGGCCAAACGTTTCAAACTAGGAATTTCCCCAATAAAAATTCAGGATACATGAACTCTACAGTGCCATACTATTGCACACCTCTTCTTCTAAACAATACAGATTTGTGTGACACTAGTTTGAAGTGGTCAGCCCGAGTGGGTCTGTCGTAGAAGGACCGCCCGTGGAGACGATCCTGTGCGGTCAGGTTAACTGTGAGGAGGTCTGTGGCCTCCACACAAGGTAGAGAAGGGCTGGGAATGTTTTAAATGCTTGGAATGGAAAGGAAATCTGGGTCTGGCTTCAGAGGATCATAGGCCATGGCTTGACTTATACACCAGGGGTCAGATTATGTGACCCCCAGTCCCTCCAGCTGCTCTTTTCAGCTGTAACCCCCATTACCCTTGGCCGGCTGTAGGCTGCCACCCAACAACACACAGGAATGCACCCTGAAGGTAATACGAAACATTAATGCAAACACAGAGTAAACATTGTTTAGGTGATAAATCATATAATCTATCATTTTCAAATAGGTCCTTGGAAATGTACTTAGCACTGTTGCAACAGACCATAACCAGCACAAACAGGACCCCAGGATGTTTGTTCCGTTTTTTTTTTCTTTTTCAAGACTCTAGTTCCGTGATGTCAATACATCGAATGGGCTTCCAGCAAAGGTGGTGTTGGCTACTCTACAGCGGTTGTGTTAATGCAGAGAATCAAGAAAGTGATCTTTACATCGTTTTAGAATTACTACCAAACGCATAAAGAGAAAAATGGATGTTTTAAAAATGTCTGTGGTGATTCCTGATTATGACATCATATATTTATATGGTGATGTCATTAGCAGGAGACGCCACAGACATTTAAAAACAAATATTTTTTCTTATATAATGCCTTTTCATTCAATTTTTCTAACACAATGTATAGATCATTTTTTCCTCTATATTTGCACACCTTTTACAGATAACACGCCACAGGGTCGAAGGGCCAATGGCCGGCCTTGGTCATCCATCCGAGTTTGGTAAAATGAGGACCATTAAAGTGTGTAATAGCAGCATCCCCAGGGGGTCATTGACAACCAGTGGTAACTCTCCTGGTTAAACACTTTATTTAAGAGAGAGAAGTGCAGCGAATTAACAATTAATTAAGCCCAAAGTAGCAGAGCTCTTTTTTTCCAACTCTGCTGCTTTAGCCTCAAGTTTGAAGTCTTGTCCATTCGCTCTTTCTTGAACAAAGCATTTATTATTACAAAAATGTTTTAGGTGCCAGAGCCCTTTTAAGCCTGTATATATTTAAAGAAAATGTAATAAAATTAAAAAAACCTGAAATCTTGCAAACAGAATTTGCACCTCTGGTAGGTGTCTTGTAAGATTTGTAACCTTCCAAGATCAAGGACGAAACAAACAAATTAATAGAATCAAGTCATCTGTCAGACTGTTCTGGTCTTATTTTTACCACTGCTCCATCCATCCAGCCAGCCCCTCTCAGTCTTTCCCAATAGAGCTGCCTCTGATAAGGTATTCAGGCAGCAGCTGTTACCAGGAGGTTGAATAGATGATAAGCAAGTGCCCAACCATCCCCCAATTTTCCACCTTCTTCTAACAATAGAAACAAAGGATTCCCATGCTTCTTTCCTCCCACCTCTCACCCATGATGAAGCATTTCTTTTAGGGTAAAAACTTCCACTTCCCAAAGAAAAAAGAAAAATCTCTCACTCTGCGGTCTGCTAAAATGTCCCAAAAAGCACATTTGGTCTATATTTTTTGATGCTTGTGTATATTACATACCTTGGAATTCGCGAAACAAAACACAAAACAATAAAAGAAAAGAAAAAAAAAAACAATTAAAACAAAATAAAACTAAACAAACAAACAATCCCCAAAAATAACAAGAGAAATTTTATTTTTCCACTGATTACAGAACTACAGGCAGACATGCACATCTAAAACTTCACAAGCAAGCGTTACTATCCAGCACATGTACCATAAATCAGAAAGTCTAGAGTGAGACAAGATGCTCTTGGATACTTTAAGGAATCCAATGATAGTGGGATGACAAAATCTCTTTAAACAGTTGTACATTCCAAACAATGAGGTCACCAGCGTGCTGACAAAAGAGATCAAACAATGACACGTATGTGCCATTTCATTAACCCTTTCCCACAGCACCTGTAGTGCATGACACTGCAAGCTTTAACAAGATTCCCATTAGGCTGGAAGCGCGTCGGGTAAGTGGAATCAACAGACAAGTTGCAGCAAGTTTTATTTCAAAACAAACCCGGTCGTCGTTTATTTTTAATTTGTATAGGGATTATCAAGGAGCAAAGTTTATCAAATTTCTTTAAATATTTTTTTTTCCCCTGAAATGGGATTAATTGTGAATGGCATCTAACCCCTAGGATTCTAAAGAAAAGTAATTTATTTTTATTATTATCTGGGGTCTTGGCGACTTAAATATTACATATTATTTTTGTCATATCCGCTCGTCCAGCTATAAATGTCCAGTGGCACGCCGGTAAAATGGATTGTTAGCCTTTTGGTCAATATGACCCTTCCAGCCGCACATTAAACAGGGATAGTGATTATTGATCATCTGTAGCGCTAGGCTCCACAAACCAATAGACAATAGCTTTAGGAATCTGCTAGTCCGCAGTCCACACACACAAGCACACCATTCCCAAATACACTTTGTCACACCATCCGTAGGCTGATTTTGACACAAGCACCTGGATTTCCACATACAATCAAGGGAATCTATTATGTCACTTGAGAAATGAAGAATGAGTGCAGTGAGACATGCACCCCCCAGATGAATTAAATAGGATTATGCAATAACAAATACAGCGGGGAGGGAGGGAATCGGGGTAACGAGCGTAGAATTGGGGAGCCCTGACCTCACAATAGATCTCGTAGCTTGGAAAATACTACACAATTATTGACGCTTTCATTTCTCAGGCGACACAATGCACTACAGCAAAATATATATATTTTTAAAAACCATAAGCAAAAAAATAATTATACAGTCTGCAAAACTATGCTTTTAAGAGAGACTGGTCTCTTGCCTTCCATGGATACAACCAGACAAGGTGCACATACCCTGACTTTACCTTACACAGTCTGTAAAGAAAATGTTTAGATAGGAACAAAAAAAAAATTTAAAAAAGTGAAATTAATACCCATTTCTCTTTGGAAATATCCTGTATTTAAGATGCAGGTGACAATATTTACACGCAAGACAGATCATCTATATCCGTATTCTTAAATAAATTACAGTTCGGTACCTTGCCACATATGCCAATGTCCATGAACCCCATTTGGTGCCAAGGAAGAGTGAAATGTATCGGATGGCAATGCATTCCACATCAGTCTGTCAATGGAATGGTTCATCCAGACCCTCCTCCCATGTTAGCACATTGTCTGATTTGGGGGGGGGGGGGGGGTTTGCCCCAAAACCTAT
Source organism: Pelodytes ibericus (assembly GCA_036172795.1). Classification (NCBI taxonomy): domain Eukaryota; kingdom Metazoa; phylum Chordata; class Amphibia; order Anura; family Pelodytidae; genus Pelodytes; species Pelodytes ibericus. Next base: position 78,311,454 of record CM069865.1, on the reverse strand, counting down.
GCATGCCAATCACAGGAAGCACTTATATCCCAACCAAGCTCCCAGTGACTAAACTTAAAACACAGTAGTGCACTTTATTAACCCTTACCAGTGACAGAATCCAACTCTGCTAGCATCTTATTAGGAACAAAATATATAAGTTACAATGTCAGTACACTGTATCCAGGCAGATTTTTCAGGTGGTGATATGGCCCCCATGCCAGCATGGTAACAGATTTGGTTTCAAGGGGGGTACCTGTGTACAATGCCACATCCACATTATAAGGAGAGGAATTGGAAATTACAAGGGTGCATGAAAGGGGAGTAAAACACACACACAAAAACCCCAAAAATACAAAGTACATGTTAAACCAAAGCTGGGAATAAATTCAAGGTGAGCCAAATTCTTCTGCCAGCTAACAAGGGCACACAGGCAGTCTGGCATTATTTTTTTTATTCAGGCGGAAAATTCTATTTAATACAAATTGATAGATTTGATAGATCAAAAAAAAAAAAGTCATTTTTTTAAATGATGTTATAGAAACCAGCCTTAGATGAGAGGTCTCACACTCTGCCAAGGTCTCACCCAAGCTGGCAGCAGGAGATGAGGAGTCTCTTACCTTGAATGGAAGCTCTTTATATTCAGCTCCTGCTTTTAGTGCCTTGTCCAATAATCCACAGGCACATCTCACACCCTAGCTGTCCCAAAACTGAGACACATCTCCGGATCCCAGGTGTCTCTAGAGGTCTCCAGGGTTAGTCATGGCATCCCCAGCTGTCTAATGCAGTCTCTCTCCTCACAGACCAGGGTTAAGTCTCTGTCTGTCTCCTGTGAGCAGCAGGTTGGGATCTCATGGGATCTGTTGGGATCTCATGGGATCTGTTGCTCTCTCTTTAGGATCTGTGTCTCCTGCTCTGATCCCTTATTTTCCTGCTGGGGTGCTGTATCCAGAGATGCTCCACTCTCCTTGGTGGATTGTCTACTTTTCCTGCCCCTCCAGCTCCTTCCCCTTCACATTTCAATCTGCCTCCTCTGTGATTCCAGAAACTCAATGGACACAAGACCCTCCCCTTTGTCACACCCACAAACTGCTGCATCAATGCTTAGCCCCACCGCATGATTTGCATAACCACGCCCCGTCTCCAATGTGCCCTTCTGTAGCCACGCCCTGCAGCATGTTCTGGGAACAAGTTGATACAATGTAACAGACACATCGCTAATATATTGATGGCAGTTTTAACAGCCCCGGGGCAAATAGACTTGCAGTTTGTACAGGCAGTCAGACACTGCTTCACACTCCAGTGTAACTGTGTATATGCACTAGGCCAGCTCAATGATACAACAGAACTGACAATTGAACTGCAAAAATCATGAAGTAATGGGAATCAGTCACCTATTATCCAGTGGGGGGGTAAAAACAATTTAGCTGGCATTGGTGCCACCACAAGATATCATCAGAAATAGACACACAGACATGCAAGACAGATATACTGACAGATACAGTACAAAGATTAAAAGGCAGAAAAGATAAATGGATTGAAAGTTTTACCGACTGGGGCATTTAAAAGAGAAAAGTTTTAAAAGTTTTTCTCTCTCCCATTGAGAGAGAGATTAGAGAGCAGCCCTGGAGACAATTGCCCCTCCTGAGCATGATGTATGGGTTTCTAAGCCTGGTGTATGGGTTTCTGAGCATAATGTATGGGTTTCTGAGCATGATGTATGGGTTTCTGAGCATAATGTATGGGTTTCTGCAGCATGGTGTATGGGTTTCTGCAGCATGGTGTATGGGTTTCTGAGCATGATGTATGGGTTTCTGAGCACGGTGTATGGGTTTCTGCAGCATGGTGTATGGGTTTCTGCAGCATGGTGTATGGGTTTCTGAGCATGATGTATGGGTTTCTGAGCCTGGTGTATGGGTTTCTGAGCATGGTGTATGGGTTTCTGAGCATGATGTATGGGTTTCAGCAGCACGGTGTATGGGTTTCTGAGCACGGTGTATGGGTTGCTGCAGCATGGTGTATGGGTTGCTGCAGCATGTTGTATGGGTTGCTGCAGCATGGTGTATGGGTTTTTGAGCATGATGTATGGGTTTCTGAGCATGATGTATGGGTTTCTGAGCATGATGTATGGGTTTCTGCAGCATGATGTATGGGTTTCTGAGCATGATGTATGGGTTTCTGAGCATGATGTATGGGTTTCTGAGCATGGTGTATGGGTTTTTGAGCATGATGTATGGGTTTCTGAGCATGGTGTATGGGTTTCTGAGCATGGTGTATGGGTTTCTGAGCACGGTGTATGGGTTGCTGCAGCATGGTGTATGGGTTTCTGAGCACGGTGTATGGGTTTCTGAGCATGATGTATGGGTTTCTGAGCACGGTGTATGGGTTTCTGCAGCATGATGTATGGGTTTCTGTAGCATGATGTATGGGTTTCTGAGCATGGTGTATGGGTTTCTGAGCATGATGTATGGGTTTCTGAGCATGATATATGGGTTTCTGCAGCATGGTGTATATGTTTCTGAGCACGGTGTATGGGTTTCTGCAGCATGATGTATGGGTTTCTGCAGCATGATGTATGGGTTTCTGAGCATTGTGTATGGGTTTCTGCAGCATGATGTATGGGTTTCTGCAGCATGATGTATGGGTTTCTGAGCATTGTGTATGGGTTTCTGAGCATGATGTATGGGTTGCTGCAGCATGATGTATGGGTTTCTGAGCATGATGTATGGGTTTCTGAGCATGGTGTATGGGTTTCTGAGCATGATGTATGGGTTTCTGAGCATTGTGTATGGGTTTCTGAGCATGGTGTATGGGTTTCTGAGCATGGTGTATGGGTTTCTGCAGCATGATGTATGGGTTTCTGTAGCATGATGTATGGGTTTCTAAGCCTGGTGGATGGGTTTCTGCAACATGGTGTATGGGTTTCTGAGCATGGTGTATGGGTTTCTAAGCCTGGTGGATGGGTTTCTGCAGCATGATGTATGGGTTTCTGAGCATGATGTATGGGTTTCTGAGCATTGTGTATGGGTTTCTGAGCATTGTGTATGGGTTTCTGAGCATGATGTATGGGTTTCTGAGCACGGTGTATGGGTTTCTGAGCATGATGTATGGGTTTCTGAGCATGATGTATGGGTTTCTGAGCATGATGTATGGGTTTCTGAGCATGGTGTATGGGTTTCTGAGCATGATGTATGGGTTTCTGAGCATGATGTATGGGTTTCTAAGCCTGGTGGATGGGTTTCTGCAGCATGGTGTATGGGTTTCTGAGCATGGTGTATGGGTTTCTGAGCATGATGTATGGGTTTCTAAGCATGGTGTATGGGTTTCTGCAGCATGGTGTATGGGTTTCTGAGCATGGTGTATGGGTTTCTGAGCATGGTGTATGGGTTTCTGAGCATGGTGTATGGGTTTCTGAGCATGATGTATGGGTTTCTGCAGCATGATGTATGGGTTTCTGCAGCATGATGTATGGGTTTCTGAGCATGATGTATGGGTTTCTAAGCATGGTGTATGGGTTTCTGCAGCATGGTGTATGGGTTTCTGAGCACGGTGTATGGGTTTCTGCAGCATGATGTATGGGTTTCTGAGCGTTGTGTATGGGTTTCTGAGCATGATGTATGGGTTTCTGAGCATGCTGTATGGGTTTCTGAGCATGATGTATGGGTTTCTGCAGCATGATGTATGGGTTTCTGAGCATTGTGTATGGGTTTCTGAGCATGATGTATGGGTTGCTGCAGCATGATGTATGGGTTTCTGAGCATGATGTATGGGTTTCTGAGCATGGTGTATGGGTTTCTGAGCATGGTGTATGGGTTTCTGAGCATGGTGTATGGGTTTCTGCAGCATGATGTATGGGTTTCTGTAGCATGATGTATGGGTTTCTAAGCCTGGTGGATGGGTTTCTGCAACATGGTGTATGGGTTTCTGAGCATGATGTATGGGTTTCTAAGCCTGGTGGATGGGTTTCTGCAGCATGGTGTATGGGTTTCTGAGCATGGTGTATGGGTTTCTGAGCATGATGTATGGGTTTCTAAGCATGGTGTATGGGTTTCTGCAGCATGGTGTATGGGTTTCTGAGCATGGTGTATGGGTTTCTGAGCATGGTGTATGGGTTTCTGAGCATGATGTATGGGTTTCTGCAGCATGATGTATGGGTTTCTGCAGCATGATGTATGGGTTTCTGAGCATGATGTATGGGTTTCTAAGCATGGTGTATGTGTTTCTGAGCATTGTGTATGGGTTTCTGCAGCATGGTGTATGGGTTTCTGAGCACGGTGTATGGGTTTCTGCAGCATGATGTATGGGTTTCTGAGCATTGTGTATGGGTTTCTGAGCACGGTGTACGGGTTTCTGAGCATTGTGTATGGGTTTCTGAGCATTGTGTATGGGTTTCTGAGCATGGTGTATGGGTTTCTGAGCATGCTGTATGGGTTTCTGAGCATGGTGTATGGGTTTTTGAGCATGATGTATGGGTTTCTGAGCATGATGTATGGGTTTCTGAGCATGGTGTATGGGTTTTTGAGCATGATGTATGGGTTTCTGCAGCATGGTGTATGGGTTTCTGAGCATGGTGTATGGGTTTCTGAGCATGGTGTATGGGTTTCTGAGCATGATGTATGGGTTTCTGCAGCATGATGTATGGGTTTCTGCAGCATGATGTATGGGTTTCTGAGCATTGTGTATGGGTTTCTGAGCATGGTGTATGGGTTTCTGAGCATGCTGTATGGGTTTCTGATGATATACGTTATATTCACAGTTGTTACTTTCAAACAATCATCCACAGAAAAGGCTTTTGAGATCTGGGAAAAATATAGCCGAGTCCATTAGTTCAAACTGTAAAGCATCCCACAGCTTAGATCCTCTATGTATCTCTGCATCATAGTATTGTACGCCTGATGCCGCTGGTCAGCACTTTATTGCCAGCTTGGTTTCTATTCACGGTGGCACCTTGGGAAGGAGAGACATTTGTTTTGTCAAAATATTGCATTTTCTTTCTTTGTGCGTCCAAATGCTGCATGGACATACTTACAGTTCATGAAGACATTATAATTTAATGACAGATCACCAATTGGCATAATCCCATGGCACATCAGGATGTATGTATGCATTCTACATTTCCCTACATTTCTATGTATATATACTTCCTGTGTTAAAACGAGCGGTGGCACTAACCTATGTATGGCAAGATCAATAGAAGTGATCAGAAATCACTTAATTTGCTCTGTTGCTGGCCCTAGAGGCAGTCAGCAACATTACACTGAAAAAAAAGTACACAACTAACGTTAGATCTATTAACCCAAGTACAAGGTTAAGGGTTAGGGTTAGAGTTCCACTTAGGGTTATAGTTGAGTTACTGATAGTTTTAGGGTTACATTTAGGGTTTGGGATCAAAGGGTCATTGTAGGAGAAAATGCTAAGGAAACCAAAACACTATCTTCAGTTATTGTCCTATAACTTTCAAAAAAACAACAGAAAAACATGTAAACATAGCTTATTTCTGAACTCAGGACAAATATTAGAAACTAGACAAGGTCCAAAAAAAGATTTTTCAGGTTAAAGTTAGTGATTTTTTTATAGTCAGTTATGATAAGGTATCTTATTATGCCAATAAAATATATATATATATACACACACACACATATTATGTGTGGGTACATTAAATTAGAAATATGAAAATTACAGCTAAACACAAACACCACAGAAGTGCTAAAGTACTGTCACCAAGGGTACAACAATTTTAAAACAGTCTGGTCCTGTAGGGGTTAAAAAACATGATGCTCAGCCATTCAAGTTGTTTAGGTACCCAGTGGAGTCACAAAGTATTTGCTTAAAATTTAAAAAAAGTTGAAAAAAATTCTTAAATATAATTTGAACATCGGAGTTCTAAATTAGAACGCTGTGCAGCCAATAGGAAACGAGCAGGACAGCTATTCTATATCCTATTGGCTGCAACAGTTGGTGAATTTAAAGTCCTTTTTCTGATTTTGTGATAGGTATACTGTACACATCCTACCCCTATCACACCCTATTAATCTATTTATTTTTTTAGATATTTGTTTCCCTTACAGCTTCTTTCAAAGCCCTACTGTTTGAGGAAGTTCATGCCCCCTGATGCACATACGGCTGACACCAAACATCGGGGGAATCTTGCTACTGCTTGTGAATTTTAAACAGGTGTGCCCAGTGTTAAGGTCAACTTTGGTCTGCCTGACGACTGACAAGTCTTTTGTTCGATCTCATTAAAATGCTACCCGCTTCTTTTCCTGTTGCATGTTTGCTTGAAGTGTTAGCTGGGCAGGCCCAAGTCAACATGCAAGACCCCCATAAGAGATCACTGGATCCCACCACACTCACATTCCGTTACATGCGATGGACAAACATCCTGGCAAGGTCACCACACAGGGGAAATAATAATCGAATGCATAATTGGGTTCATTCACTGGAAAATAGGAAGCACTGCGTACAATGTCTTTTAATTTAAACAGAGAAGAATAAACTGGCCTGTATTTCATCCCAGAAGGGAGGTGTTGCTTAAATGACACTGTTAATTTGCACAGGAGGAGGGGGGGTGGCAGTTTGAAATGAAGATTTATTAGAAACTGAGGTTGCATAGTAAATAGGCCTTCCATGGAAAGTTACAGGGCAGACACGTCTGGGAGTTATTCTACAGTACACAAGGGACCTGTGAGATTTTTAGAGATTAAACCCTAAAAATAAAAGTTGTCCATATAAAAAGCTTCTAATACTGATAATAAATGTGCTGGAACAAACAACTTATGGTACCTATAAATCTTCAGCTTGTTCTCTGCTGATTCTTCTACTACAGAGCCGACATCTAGTCTCTGTCTCGCTGTCTGCCTGCTCCCTCCTACTACAGTGTGAAACAATCTGAAAACATTGTTTAGTTTTGCTGTGAATATATGTGATTTTCAAGCCATCAATCCACTTGCCAGTGACCCGTTTCCGTAGGTGGCAAGTGAATTCCATTCTTTGGCAAGTTTTGATATCTTTTGCATGGTACTTTGTATAAGCACCATTCAAAAATGATATACAACAGGGATATCAAATAGGGGGGGGGGGGGGGGGGGGGAAGACTCCCTCTTTGAAGTGAGACTGTTGCACTATAATTAGGTATTTTTGTTAAAAACTGTCTCCAACAAGTGATTATCATTTAGTTTTTAAATATGTTGCGCAGGATTTTCTGATAATCTGTATCATTTCTTGAAATAAATGTAACTTATCACTTTAGAAGAATAAGCTCTGTAACGCTGGAACTCTGCAAATTCGAGCATTAAAGGAACGGTGAACTATTTTTCAATGTAGTGCTTTAATGAGAAATGTAGTTTATGATTAGACGAATCCAGTAAATCCGGACATTACTTGTCCAAGCAAGGTGGAACTAAAATTCGTACAATGAACTGGGCATTTGGAAACATATGTCAGATTCGAACCTAGTAGATTTTTCACATGATAATGGCATGTAAGCCTTTAAAATACACATTGCTATTTGTCTATATATTTGGCAGAAAAGGTATTTTAAACCTTGACAATAATTGTTTTTTTTTTTATTTATTTTAACATTAAATGGGAAATGTCACTTTAAATTGCATTTAAAGAAACATTACATATAACACTAACATATAAAAATCCCCTCCAGGCAGAAGTATATATAGAAATGAAAGTCACAGTGATTTGATTGCATATTAGCAGAGAGCTGTCTGGCTTCAGATAACAGCACATAGTGAATTAATATCCTCAGAGTTTTCAAACATCTCCCATCAAATCATTATATCAGTGGAATAACATTGCAGCATTAATTCTCTTATCTGGTAATGCTAAAGGAGCAGTTACTGAAGGACAAACCTCCTGAAGGTCACACTGTGCTGTAGTCATTTGTGTTAAAAGTTATTTTTTCCCCCCTGATTTCGTATATTCAGCATCAAAGGGGTCAATTTATGTATTTTCGATAAAAGGGATAGCTTTATTAAGTACTACAATGTTCTTGCTGTTACCCTAAACCGATCTTACTTTAACTCCACCCACTGTCAGTATCTGAAGGATCTGAAGCATACAGCTGTACACCTGGTGGAGAAAAACAACACCTCTCTGTTTGTAGTTATTATTTGAGACACTTTATCTGTTGTTTTTGTTTGTTTGTTTTCACTCCCAGGCTCCAGTTAAATGCTGAGTGGGAGAATCAGAACGAAGCTGCAAAACGTATATTTGTAAGTATATTAAATATACTTTGAAGGCAGATGGATATCTGAATTTTAATAAATGCATACATTTATATAATTATTATGAAAAAGGAATAAAGAGGAGTAGTCTGGTTGGGTAATGTTGATATATACAATTAGACTTGCCACCTCTTCAAAAAAAACAAATACCGGCCGTACTATTAGCTCTCTAGGCTTAACATTGGGAGCAAGACAATTTTTACCATCCTGCCAGCTGTGTGGTAATCCTTTGTATAATGGAGCTTGGTTAACATACAATTGGCCTTATTTATCAAGACAAAACTGGTGCTATTTCAGGAAAAAGTGTTAAAATAGTAGTAATAACCATGGTAACCAATGAAATTCTATAGCAGTTTTTTTTTGCCTTGCTGAATCTGGCCCAAAGAGGGTAGAGGGCAGAGCGTTTGTGGTCATGAAGCCAGTTCAGGTTGATGGGTGTTGTAGCTTCCCAGCAACTAGCAAACTAGAGGGTTGACCAGCTCTGTAATCCTGGGAAATCTTACCAACACGGCTGTTGTTTCCGAAATAATATTAATTTAATGGGTCAGTAACAGGCAGCACAAAACAGCTGAGGTTTGTCCGTCCCTCCAGATACATAGAGGTTGACGCAGAGGACTGGAAGCAAATGACTGTGACACCTCTTGTATACAGCCAAAGTGGAAAAAAAACAACCGAATTTGCCACAAGAGGAATTGGTATAAAGCCAGGACACGCTGAATGAGCAATAAACTGCCTGTGACAGACAGAATCACAACTCGACATTTAGCGGTCTGCTAAACTATAGTGCACAGTACGATTGGCTACTGGACCTAGTACAGGAATGGAAGGGCCCTATAGATCTATTAGACGAGAACTTTCCGTCCAACTGAGCAAATTGGGTGTGCTGGGTTTCCCCCCTGACGAAATGATTAAATAAGCTCTGCTCTCCATCACTCAAACACTTATCAAGTTTGTAGTTTGAATTGAATATTGAAACCACTTTGTAAACTAAGACCCAAGGAAGGTCAAGGAAGGTGGGAGGGTAGAGGTCAAAGGGTTACCCCGCCTCTGACAGGAAGCCATGATAGCTGGGATTGATGTCCTTTGACGAAGTTCCAGAAGACGTGGAATGTCCGCCATGAGAAGATGGTCCTTAATGGCTCTTGAAGAAATACCAGACTGCAGTAGCTTGTAAAGGCCCTACAAAGGTAGACATGATGTGAAATACATGGTACTAGGCATCCATGCTCACATTTAGGGAAGTCCTGTCCATAGAAAGAAAGCCATGATGGTGGCGATAGATAGCATGACTGCCGCAGACACGACAGATCAGTAGGTAAGAATGGCCTTGAGTAGAGCAACCAACATGGATGAATGCCCTTGAAGGAAGTCTTGCTATGGCTGCTCCTATGACGAAGGCACTGATAGTAGCTATGGGTGTCCTTAAGATGGCCCAAGTAAAGTTAATTTGGCTACTAGGAAGCCTCTACAACAAGCCCAGAATCTTTCCTTTGGATCTTTTCCTCTTGTCCTGACTTCTGTACTGGGTTTTTCGGCTATCCATTTCTATCTGATGGACATCGGCGGAGCGGAAGAAAAATGGTCAACATCTGGTTTCATTAAAACACAGAAAAGAAGGGTAGAACGTAGAAAAGTATCGCCTTATTAAAATATATCAATAAATTGGTGGAAGAGGCTCCCAGCCGAGCTGGTTGATGTCTATTTTCCTAAGATATTCCAAGGGTAGTAGGGGTCTGATTAGCTCGAATCTAGAAATAAGACTTTTGCCGAATTAGTCAGTGGTTTTACAGCAGATAGGTGGTGCCAAGAAAATACAGCCATCAAATTATATGATCTATGCTTCAAAAATGTATAAATCTCACAGTATAACCTCCGTATTATATTGACTCTTTCAAGACCAGCACAATGACTCAATTTTACAGCAATAATCGCTGTGTTTTATAGCCTTCTGACAATTGATGGCAAGAGATAATAAGATGAATGGTGAAAATTAATCTTCTTGTGGGTTTTGAAATTTTTTTTTTTTTTAGAAAAGTAGTTTCCTTTTCAACTTCAGCACATCCCTAATGTTTTATAAATGAGTTTTACATCTTTTTGTAAATAATATTTAAAAATTAGACTGGATTATTATTATTATTATTATTATTATTATTATTAATCAGGATAATCTCCGGCTACAGGGTATAAATGTTGGACTTGACTGGTGTCAAGGTGGTAGAAGGTGACAATAGAGACAGACAGTAGTGTGATAGTGGGCGGTGTGTGATGCAATATTTAGGAAGGGGCACATTTTGTTTTTAGAGAGGGACCCCTATTGGTCCTACAGTGATTTTATTGGTAAGTACCACTTAATAGGTTTCACTTAATAGGTTGGGGCTGCACCTCTTTTCACTTCTAAATGCCTAGTACATGGGCCATGCAGCCATCTTCTCCAGTAGAGGCTCTGGATGGGATCAATATGTTCCATACAGATATGATCGGTGTGCCCCTATAGGTCTCCTCCATCACAGCCTGTCTCTCCTTATGCATTTTTGAGGTAGAGAAGGGGTGATAAAAGGCCAGTGGAGACTGGGTAATGTTGCATGGGTCCAACCACTGCTCGATCTCTATGTCTTGCCTGTCTATTTATGTGTCTTGCCTGTCTATTTATGTTTCTTGTCTGTCTATCAATCACTATACCGTATCTGTCAGCAGATCTGTCTTGCCTGTCTATTTGTGTGTCTTGCCTGTCTATTTATGTGTCTTGCCTGTCTATTTGTGTGTCTTGCCTGTCTATTTGTGTGTCTTGCCTGTCTATTTATGTGTCTTGCCTGTCTATTTGTGTGTCTTGCCTGTCTATTTATGTGTCTTGCCTGTCTATTTGTGTGTCTTGCCTGTCTATTTATGTGTCTTGCCTGTCTATTTGTGTGTCTTGCCTGTCTATTTATGTGTCTTGCCTGTCTATTTATGTGTCTTGTCTGTCTATCAATCACTATACCGTATCTGTCAGCAGATCTGTCTTGCCTGTCTATTTATGTGTCTTGCCTGTCTATTTATGTGTCTTGCCTGTCTATTTGTGTGTCTTGCCTGTCTATTTATGTGTCTTGCCTGTCTATTTATGTGTCTTGCCTGTCTATTTGTGTGTCTTGCCTGTCTATTTATGTGTCTTGCCTGTCTATTTATGTGTCTTGTCTGTCTATCAATCACTATACCGTATCTGTCAGCAGATCCACCTTGCCTGTCTATATGTGTGTCTTGCCTGTCTATATGTGTGTCTTGCCTGTCTATTTGTGTGTCTTGCCTGTCTATTTATGTGTCTTGCCTGTCTATTTGTGTGTCTTGCCTGTCTATTTATGTGTCTTGCCTGTCTATCAATCACTATACCGTATCTGTCAGCAGATCCATCTTGCCTGTCTATATGTGTGTCTTGCCTGTCTATATGTGTGTCTTGCCTGTCTATTTATGTGTCTTGCCTGTCTATTTGTGTGTCTTGCCTGTCTATTTATGTGTCTTGCCTGTCTATATGTGTGTCTTGTCTGTCTATCAATCACTATACCGTATCTGTCAGCAGATCCGTCTTGCCTGTCTATATGTGTGTCTTGCCTGTCTATATGTGTGTCTTGCCTGTCTATATGTGTGTCTTGCCTGTCTATTTGTGTGTCTTGCCTGTCTATTTGTGTGTCTTGCCTGTCTATTTATGTGTCTTGCCTGTCTATATGTGTGTCTTGTCTGTCTATCAATCACTATACCGTATCTGTCAGCAGATCCGTCTTGCCTGTCTATATGTGTGTCTTGCCTGTCTATATGTGTGTCTTGCCTGTCTATATGTGTGTCTTGCCTGTCTATTTGTGTGTCTTGCCTGTCTATATGTGTGTCTATCTCTCATGATAACAGGGAAGCTAATGGCATCTTTGCCCCCAGCGCCATCTCTTGCCAGCTTTGATCATCTCTGATTATTGTTTCTCTATTGATTGGCTCACGTCAGTCAATTACAAATAATGAATACTTAATAAAGTGAGCTCGTCTCACTCTGTATCAGAATCCTATTTCTGTCTGGCTTCCTGATACCCAACGACAGCCAGTATCCGCCAAGCGCTGCTTGTTTAATCACAGTCTAAACATTGCTAACAGCACATAAACTGTTTGTTCTTTCGTCCCGCGAGGTTAGCGCTTAATGGGCAGCGCTAATGAAAAAGGTATTTTTAGAAACCCGAGGTGGTATGGATCAGATCTCCTAGCTGCACAGTGATGGCGAAGGGCTTGCACTTTCATTTATTCGATTAATGGGGTAAGATGAGAAATCCACAGACTGGCTCAGTAGAGATGACTTCCTGGCATTGGGTGGTCCAAGGAATGGTGTACCCACAATAAAATCAATAGATCTAGTACATTAGCATAGAGCTTTGGCTGGAGGAAGACTTTGATAAATGCCAACAACACCGCCAGCAACAACCCCCCGTTTAGGGTCAGCATTGTATTTAGCACGAGGCAAACAAGGCAAGTGCCGCTCAGGGGGGGCGGCAAAAAAAAAGTGCACATTTATAGAAAAAAAAATTGCTTGCCGGTGGCTGGTGAGATCGAAAGATGGGCAAACTTCCATGCTGCCTCTTCAGCTCCCCGTGCAGTATGATGGGGGAGTACCGACAGGTCACGTGACCCAGCACTCTCCTGTCAATCCGTGCAGGACACCAGGGAACAGCACTCCCCAGGGTGAGTCCTGGGGTGCTGGGGGCATTTAATGGGGGGTACTGGGGGTATGTAGTGGAGGTATTTGGCAAATCAAGCCACCCCCGTGATGTTATATGCAGCAGGCCCCACATTTTAAACATATAGGTCTCTTAATTCATGCATTTGGTTGCCTTTCCGCTAACACAATCTCTAGATATTTCTTTTCATCATTATTTATTTCATTGTGAACTCCCATCATGCTCAGCAGCAAAAGAGGAGGATGGCGGAATCCAACGCGCATAAAGCCCAGTCTCCGAAATAATATCCAGTTTATTATGCTACAATGAAACCGATTGTGACCCCCACCGCTTGGTGCACAACAAGGCCCCCTCACAAGCCTTGCGTTTATTCCGGTGGCCTCTAGATCCTGGGGAAAGATGTTGGTTCCCAGAGAAGTCTATGAATCAACACACAGAATCAGGAACCTGGGAAATAAAAATGCGTGGCTGGGTTTATTAGCAGGGTCATAAGATCCTGTATGATTAATAATAATGTGTGGCTGACATTTAACCTTTGTATCGCTGGATGGATAATTTGGAACAATGTAAAAGATCTCTGTGAACATTGTGCATACTTGTCAACAGGTGTCCGGAGTTAATGTTCAGCTTGCAGCCCTGTAGCATGCTTTGTAGCATGCTTTGTTTTTTTTTTTTTTATCGTGGATAAAACAGTGATGTGGTTCCTCCAAATTGTGCAATCAAAAGACAGACCCCCTGCTCCCTGTCAATAAGGTTCCCCACCAGTAGATAAAGATAGTTTCCATGTCTTTATTGCATCCAATTCTAGCTCATGTTGACATTTTGGAAGTTGAGCTGGCCTTATCTGCACGTGTAGAACCTTATTGATCAGGAGCAGGGGTCATTCGCTCGAGTTCAATCCCCAGCTGGTCTCGGTCATCACCTGCTTTGAGCCTCTATGTCCAGGGACCAGACGCTGCACCTTCTAGCATACCCCCCAATTTGTGCTCAGAATAACTGATCCAACTCAGCTGGCTTCTCTCCCAAACCCACCAAAATCCCAGTTATTTTGCCTTTTCTCCATAAACCACTTTATCTGCTTGATTAACTACATTTAATTAAAAGACAACTGTACAAACTGTATAAAATAGGTTTTGTTTAATTAAAATATTGTAGACATTTTAAATAAAAATGCTTTAATGAAAGAATACAAATAAGGTATCTTATTGAGCCCTCTTTGCTCTGTATAGCTCTATCAGGGGTGGACATGTTGCTTAGAATCTTTGCTCTGTATAGCTCTATCAGGGAGAGGACATGTTGTTTAGCATATTTGCTCTGTATAGCTCTGTCAGGGGCAGGCATGTTGTTTAGAATCTTTGCTCTGTATAGCTCTATCAGGGGTGGACATGTTGTTTCGAATCTTTGCTCTGTATAGCTCTATCACGGGCAGGCATGTTGTTTAGAATCTTTGCTCTGTATAGCTCTATCAGGGGGCAGACATGTTGTTTAGAATCTTTGCTCTGTATAGCTCTTTCAGGGGCAGACATGCTGTTTAGAATCTATGCTCTGTATAGCTCTATCAGGGGTGGACATGTTGTTTAGAATCTTTGCTCTGTATAGCTCTATCAGGGGCAGGCATGTTGTTTAGAATCTTTGCTCTGTATAGCTCTATCAGGGGGCGGACATGTTGTTTAGAATCTTTGCTCTGTATAGCTCTATCAGGGGGCGGACATGTTGTTTAGAATCTTTGCTCTGTATAGTTCTATCAGGGGGCGGACATGTTGTTTAGAATCCTTGCTCTGCATAGCTCTATCAGGGGGCGTACATGTTGTTTAGAATCTTTGCTCTGTATAGCTCTATCAGGGTTGGACATGTTGTTTAGAATCTTTGCTCTGTATAGCTCTATCAGGGGCAGGCATGTTGTTTAGAATCTTTGCTCTGTGTAGCTCTATCAGGGGGCAGACATGTTGTTTAGAATCTTTGCTCTGTATAGCTCTATCAGGGGCAGACATGATGTTTAGAATCTATGCTCTGTATAGCTCTGTCAGGGGGCAGACATGTTGTTTAGAATCTTTGCTCTGTATAGCTCTATCAGGGGCAGACATGCTGTTTAGAATCTATGCTCTGTATAGCCCTATCAGGGGTGGACATGTTGTTTAGAATCTTTGCTCTGTATAGCTCTATCAGGGGCAGGCATGTTGTTTAGAATCTTTGCTCTGTATAGCTCTATCAGGGGGCGGACATGATGTTTAGAATCTTTGCTCTGTATAGCTCTATCAGGGGTGGACATGTTGTTTAGAATCTTTGTTCTGTATAGCTCTATCAGGGGGCAGACATGTTGTTTAGAATCTTTGCTCTGTACAGCTCTATCAGGGGGTAGACATGTTGTTTAGAATCTTTGCTCTGTATAACTCTCTCAGTGGCAGACATGTTGTTTAGAATCTTTGCTCCGTACAGCTCTATCAGGGGGCAGACATGTTGTTTAGAATCTTGGGTCGGATGAAGGAAGATCTGACCCTTCTGATCCAAGATGTCTGTCCCCTGACAGGCCTAGAAGGCTCAATATAGTTGCTTATTTGTATTCTTTCATTAAAGCATTTCTTTCAAATGTTTTTTTATTAAGACATTTTTCAATAACAATACAAAAGAGAAAATAATTATAACAAAAAAAAAAAAAACAGGGGATACAATAAATAACATTAAAACATTTCTATTTAAAATGTCTACATTCAATGAAATCTTTCAATTAAACACAATTTATTTATTTTTCCTGACGGTTGTCCTTTAATTGCATAATTGCCCCATCTCACATTTCAGGGGGCAGTGGCAGACAGAGAAGCCCCTTTTTAAACATACAGGTCCCGGTAACCATGGAACTGACACAAACCTTTGCAGCACCACCTCCCAGCCATTCATGACTTTAAACACTAATCCATTTTGTTACCCCACTAAGGGAATGAAGTCTCAGACCCCCTTCCCCCTCCCCCCTTTGCTGAGCCCCTGAGCGCTCCATTTAAAAAAAAAAAAAGACAGTACAAAAACATTAAAAAAAAGGGGGCACTGGAAAGAGAGCAGCTTTTATTCAACATAAAAATCCAAGCTGGGGCTGAAGTGGTGGTTTGATGTGTTACGTGTACTTGGAGCAGAGTAAAGACAGGGATTTTGTGTAAGAAGGACAGGCTGTCACTGTGCTATGCACTCATTGCCGCCCCCCCCCCCCCCCCCAAAAAAAAACACTGCCTCATTCATAACCTCCGAAGACTGAGAATTCTTAGACATTACTCGTTTTTTATATTTTTTGGGGAGTCCTCTGACCAACTGGCATTGTTTAGTGTTACGAGTTTTGTAAACATTTAACCTTTTTTTTTTATTGAGTAAAGAAACATGTAATAGAGACACCTTATTCTGTATTGATATAACCAAACAAGCTACATCAATTGATGGAGCTATAAGAGAACCAGCAAATCAAACAAACCAAAAAAATGATTGTACTGAAAAATGGGATTTTCGAAGCAGGTAATGTATATCAGTAGAGGTGATATTATAATATGTCCATGTTCCTGGATTGGTTAGTGTGAGGTCAACAGCCAATCAGAAGCTGGGATTAATGCATTGAACCTATATGCTCCCAGCATTCCAATGTGCATGGGAGGTAGGGTTGCCACCCATGCACATTGGCAGGCCGGTAAAAAAAAATGGCATCAGGCCAATGTTAAGTCTATGAAGACAGTAGCAAAGCCGGTATTTTTCTGAACAAAAGGTGGCAACCCTAAAGGGAGACAGAGTGATGCACAATGCCCCTTGTCCAAGGAAAAGTGATAGAACATATACATGTGTTTCTTTATTTAGCTCACCTTTAGCTACCTGAGAGATTTGCAACAGGTAGGAGGATTCCAGACAGCAGATGAGTTTTGAATTGAATCCTCGGGGGGGATAATATTGACTCCCACAGCTTACCTGGCTTCCTTTTAAAAAAAAAAGCACAAAAAAAAATATTCCTTCAGATCCCCCACCCCCCTGTATAGCCTCAGAACGTGGCAGGCACTATATTGTTTTTAAATTTTATTTAGCTAACATTTGAAACGAATTTATTTGATGAACTGTATTTTTAAAAGAAGTCCTTTTTTTTCGGGAGGAAAAACATATTTGTCTTTGGCAGAAGAATGTCTACTCCCAGCAAATTTCCACTGCGCTAGGCTTCGAAAACAAGAGATGAAGCCGTGTGAGTACAGCAAAGAGGGACAAACTTAGCTGAGAAAACATGTAGCCCCCTCACAAGTAACTCTTAATTAAACTAGTGCAGCCGGGCTGGAAGATCTGACCCACTCTGGCTATTGTCAGCGGCTGGCTGAGAGTCGGGGTTTTGTATACTGACTATAGAAATGTGATTATAATTGTATACCTTGTGGGCCACAGAACATGTAGAGATGCCCCCTTTTTATTATCAATTTTGGACAATAATTACTTAACATTGGCCGCTAGAATGCAAGTAAAATACCAGCTGTGTGACAATGCTATTTGATTGGTGGAGGGCCCTAAGAGACATAGGGGGCATGTATAAAAATGGCGCACACACAGACTGCACCAAATACTGGCCAATGTATAAAACTGTGCTGCGTGCGCCGAATGCGTAGATTCAGGTTGTGTTGGCGCTGGTTGCGCCGGGGCAGCATATGGTTAACAAATTTGACTTGTGTCGGGGGAATCTCCAGTTAGTTTGACTGAGGTCCTTCTCTCCCCCGCTGAGAAGTGTGGGGAGTTTTAAAACAGCGCAATCGCCATTATACTTATCAAACGCTAATTGCGCTTTTTTTTTAATTATAAAACTCCCAACACATTGCAGTGCAGGAGTATATATATATATATATAACCCCCAATATATTTATGGTTCACTGCCACTTGCACCCATACTTGGAAGCTCTCAGTATTTGCCCCAAATGTTTCTGGTTACACATAGCCTGTGGCTCAGTAGATTGAATGATCCCTCCAGCCTGAAAGAAACAGGACAAATAAGTGAATATTAAAGGTAACATAGTAATTTAGGTTGAAAAAAGACACAAGTCCATCAAGTTCAACCCTTCTACCCATCATTCCAGCTTTTGATCCAAAAGAAGGCAGCTATTTCGAATTTTGCCTTCTAGGGGGAAAAATTCCTTCTTGAATCAGATTTCTCCTTGGATCGATAAGCTCTATTAGTAATGCTTATTCTATTATTAATAGCCCTGTATGTTCTGCTTTTTATAAAAAAAACAAAAACATCCAGACCATTTTTAAATGCATCTATTGTGGTTGATAGCACTACCTCTCTTGGCAGTGAGTTCCAGAACTTTATTGTCCTTACCGTAAAGAATCCCTAACTTTGCTGTCTATGAAATCTTTGCTCAATTTTACAATCATTTTACATATTTAAATATGCACCTTTTTGTTGTTGTTGCAATTTTACCTTTTGCAGGCTTTACATTAGGGCAACTTCAGTGACTTCACTGCCATTATGTCTATTAATATATACTTTTGTTTGAATAAATTTAAATTAAAGTTGTTTTGAACTGCTTTTGTATTTCTGCTAAATAGCCAGCTATTCGTCATCATTATTGCAAAAAGTAAAAATGAATGTGGCCCGACACAGGTTTTTTTGATTTTGATTATTCAGCTCACTTATAAAAAAAAAAAAAACACACCTGTACTAGGCATTGGACCACCAACCATGAAATCTTAAACACTCTGTATATAATTGGAGTCTCCTGCAGCCAATCAGAGGGCTCGAAGGGAGTACATGTGTAAGATTTAGTCACCAGTGACATCACACAATTTTACTAATCCACCAATCACTAATGTCCAAAAAATAATAATAAAGAAACTTGTACTGATTCTTTTGAAATGTTTACATTTTGCTTTTTCAAGAGAATTTGAAATTCCCTGCATACACAAAAAACACCTGTACAATATACTGATTGAACACTACCAGATGCATCAAACTTAACGTGATCTTCAGACTGTCTCTGCTGGGTATAGGAAGTTACTCTCCATTAGGTGCAAACATCTTCTCTGGTCTTATAAGTAGGAATTTGGGCGCAGTGGCTGCAGGTCAGTGAATATAACTCATAGTGCTGCTTAAATGCCAGTCTTTAATTAGGATGAACTCATTTTCTTCCCCTCTGCAAAATGCATGACTGTGGAATAATATCCCAGGTCTTGGAGCTAATGAAGTGCGTGGGAAAAAATTTGGGTTTTAGCTCGGACCCCCTCCCCTCAATTAGACATTCTTTGAGGCTTCAGTGGAATATAGAAACCCAGGGAGAAAAAGGCACAATTGTATCCCCTGACAACAGAGGGGAAGACAAGTCCGGTACACAGTGCAAATGGCAGAGGGGCTGCTGAGTCCAATCAGAACAATAGCCTTGCAGTGGGAGGGAGCGAAAGTTTATTTTTATACTGCTCCAAAAATTATTGGAATACTAAACCATTTTCCAAAAATAAGACAGTCGCTAACCTGTGTTTTTTTCTCCCCTCCTTGTGCAATAACAATTCTCCAGAGTTCAGTGAGATACAGACATCTGGTGATTAACTATTTGGCTGCCCAATCAACCATTAAACCAGTACTTCCCAGTTTCAGCCCCCCCTTCCTTATTTTCTCCTTTCAGGAAACAAGATTTAAACTGGTACCCACACCTAAAAAAACAACCACTTTGTACTTATCAGCAGAAGACACGGAGACAGAAAAAGTCATTAAACTTTAAAGGGTCTGTCTGGTGCCCGAAACGCATCTTCCAAACATTAATGCATGTTAATGTGCTTTCAAAGTACTTTAAAATGTATGTTTTACATTTTACATCGCTTAAAATATAAAATACTTACAGCTAGATGAAAATGTGAAATTACAGCAATTTGCAAGAAGCCAGGACGGCCCACACTAGCTGAGAAAAAGTCACCTTCCTTTTTTTTTTTTTTTTGCTGCAGGAACCAATAAGAATAATTTCATTCAAATGAATGGAATTTCCTGTCTCTCTAGTGATGTCATCAGACAATGTGTTGCATCTCAAGAGATCCTACTGTGTACAGAGCAAGTCTAATACAGTCCACACAGTGAATTCTATTCCAGCAGCACAGAGAGTGACTAAATGAAACAAAACTTTATATAATCAGTGCTGCAAAGTAATGACTGGGGGAGGGCTTGAGTCAAATATTAAAAATGTGATTTATACAGAATGCCTGCATCAAATCACACTTGAAAAAAAAGCCTGTGCACTATACACAAGTAGTAATCTTCATCTTGCACCAAAGTGAGTTCGGGGGGACTAGACTTTGGTGATACAGATCTTTAACTGCAGAGGTATTGTCAGGCTGACAGTGACCAGATTTGTTTTCTATGCTCACAAGGCCGCAGACTGGGAGAAAATAGTACAGAACTTGAAAAGTTCGAAGCACATAAGAGATGACCAAGGTCTTCTTAAAAATAACTTTTTATATAAACATACAAAACTTTTATGTAAAGCTGCAAGTTGTTCTTTTTTTTAGTGTGTTTGTTCCAAATATAATTCGTTTAACTTTTTGTCTGGATGACAGAGAGGATTATCTGTATAATAATAAACATTATATATACATATATTAGACAAGTTGAATTTTATTTTTGGATAGTAAGAAGATTTGGAATTATATCTTAATAAATATTCTTGGATCTGTATGGTTTGTTGTTCTGTTTTCTGCTGTTGAGGTCATCATCCAAGCGAGTTTTTCTAGGATGTAAGCTGGATCATTATTTGAAATGCAAATTTGTTTACTGTGCAAAGCAGATGCCTGCACGGAGATCCGATTAACTACTGAATTCAAGGTCGGTACAAAGATCCTTGTGGGCATCTCTTCATGCATAGAATGGTACAGATGACAAGGAGTAAGCTTGAAAGATGAAAGGAAATGTTATACTCATGAGGGGGGCTGTTTTTTGTTTTTGTTTTTAATACTCACGATAGTTAAAATGGGGAATTCAAAATAATCTGGCCATTATGGGAAATGCAAAATAAAAATGGCCGATGTTTTTTTTTTTGAAGAATAGTTGGCAACCACTGATACATGGAATGCATTGTTGCCAACACTCCTGGATCTGATGGGACACACCTGTTTTTTTTTTTTTTGGGGGGGGGGGTTAACTTTAGGGATGCCCCTGCTTAGCTGTTGCATCCAAACATTGTTTACACAGCAAACTGCTTGGTAAAAAAATTTGACACCCCCCCCCCCTTAAAAAAAACCAAAAAAACTTGTGACTGTACCATCAAACCTGCGACTGTTGGCAACTATAACCCAATGCAGGCCAACAGTATCGCTCTCGAGTCTAGTCTACCCATAATGCATTCCTAAACCGTCAACTAGCGGGCTGGCAAAGCATTATGGGAATGCCTGAATGGAAGGCATGGCTGCACTTTTAACCCAGAGGCGGTCAGATGACACCCAGTGCAGATCACTGCATTTATAATCAGCTGGCAACTTACTAACACGAAACAAAAGCTTTCTGCCAAACTGCAGAAGAGGATCAGACCCGGGGAGCAGACCAGCTGACCGGCTGCTCTGGGTGGTATCCATGGAAACGCACAGCATTACAAAAAAAAAAAAAAAAAAAAGCCAAAAACCTTGAGCCTTTCTCTTCCCTGGGAGGTGATGGAGAGAACTGATAATCATGACTAGCAGTGTAGATATAGGAGATTAGATTAATGTGGCTGGAAAGCAGACCAGGACAGAGAGAGAGAGAGCAGATTAAAGGGTCTCTGTCACCTAAACAGTATCTACAAGGGGAATGTGGAGACACTGTGTTTATACTGTGCATGCATAACATCGGCCATGTTTCCAGGGACATATATTTGTTCCACGTGCTGCAGAAAGAGCATACAAAGTGCAGCCCGGCGGTATCTAGGATGGATATACTCACAGACACAATCCAATTAATTAATCATGGCAGGTCCGATGAGATCTCCACCCTGATTAATTGGATTGTGTCTGTGAGGCGTATATATCCATCCTACATACTGCCGGGCTGCACTTTGCATGCTCTTTCTGCAGCATGTAGAACAAATATGTGTCCTTGGAAACATGGCCGATGTTGGCAACTGTGCAGTATGTAAGATGGATATATCCATTAATCATGACAGGTCCTATGAGATCTCCACCCTGATTAATCAGTTGGATTGCATCTGTGCGTATATCCATCCTACACACTGCCGGGCTGCACTTTGCATGCTCTTTCTGCAGCATGTGGAACAAATATGTGTCCCTGGAAACACGGCCGATGTTGGCAACTATGTACATGTAGGGAATAAAAAACGATCTGCTGGCAGAAAATGTTAGATTAGGAGAACATTTTTTTTAAATGTGTCTGCGGAGTCGCCTGCTTATGACATCACCTGCTTTCAGTGGGAGATGTGTAATTTGCATACCGTGCCACAGGTGATGTCATAAGCAGGAGACTGCCACAGACACGATTTCCTTGTGGTTTAGACATTTAATTGCAGTTTTGCAATGTATAGATCATTTTCAAGAATGTTGTATGCTCTACATGCAATAATAAAATATCTCCCACCCGATAGGCTTGCAAGCCCAGCGTATAATTAAACTATTTATATTTTAATTATAATTCTAATTAAACTATCGAGAGATTTTTTTATGGGAAAATCTATGCACAAATTCGGAATTATCGCACTTGTTGTTCGTCCCTGGTGCTGTGTGATTGCACTTTGTACTCTCAGAGTATTAGCTCTTTGATGTTCTGGTCCACCCTGTCTTGTGCTTCCCCCTTTCTATTTCTTCCATTATCCTTGAATATAATCCTCGCTGCCGCTCTATCAGGAAGCTGCAGGCATGGCGCTCGTTTGCTGAGTTTATTGGATATTTCTGATCTGTTAACCTTCTGCCCCAATGCGTTCCGCAAGGCACATGGCAACATACAGCCTCATTCCGCAGGGGAGCTGTCCGAAAGTGGCCTCGAAATGTACTTAGCGCCTGCTAGTTAACGCATGGTCTAACGTAATCCTGGCCTGCAATACGCAAAACCTGACAAAGCACGTCCAAAAAAAAAAAAATATATATATATATATATATATATATACATTTAAATAAAACCACTAAAAGGTTTAAAACGTTCATGCCTAACGCACTCTGGTAATGCAATGGATTTTATCCGTAGCGGTGACGAAAGGATTGAGACAGAAGAGAGACGTCACACTGACACCTGGTGGACTTGTTAGGAATTATAGTGAAAATTAAAGCCACAGTAAAACTTTTTTTTACATTTTTAAAAAAAATTAAACTCTAGAAAAATAAACCACCAATAAAGTAAAAAAAAAAAAACCCCACAGTGATAGATCTTTACTGTGAGATTCACTGGTAGTATGGTAATTATACAGATATGACGTATATAGATAATATACATTTATTGATGGAAAAAAGAATTGCAGGGCATTGACAAGGGAATTTCAAAGTTAAGGGCAACATATCCAAGTTGGAAAAATTCTCTAGTTCAGCTGAAATCCCTTCTTCCTCCTCTGTTTCCTCCTCTGACGTCTCTTTTTTCTAGGAGCTCAGATTATGTGAATGTAAGAGGATCAGTTTCAGAGAAATAAAATTCACATTAAAGAGTTGAAGAGAATGGAAACTGCAGTAAATATGTTTATTTGTTAATGTTGGTAAATAAAATGCTTTATTTTCATTCTAACTTACCAAGTTACATAAATAGCTATAAATTGGCAATAAATTCACTTAAAATGTAATACCCAGCCCACATCTAACCTTTCAGCCAATCAAAAGTATCCCTCTATGGCCATTTCAAAGGTTGATTTTTATGGACTATATATATATATATATAGGGCCAAAATATATAGTGCCTTAAACAAAGTATCTGGTATAAAAACAGAAAAATGATTCTGATTACAATCCAATATTGGTTTATCTAATGAAGTTTCCTGATAACTTTCCAAAACAAATGGTGAAATTCATTACCCTAGATTTCTGGTCACTTCTCCACTGCAGGTTTTTAGCTCTCAGACCAATTAGTTCCTTACAAGGCATTATGGGGGTTTCAGCTCAGCATGGGCAGGATTTTTCCAGGGGAGGGGGCACCCCCCCCCCCCTTTCCCCTGTCTCACTCCAGGACATCCTTACCTCCTTCCCATTGCATACCACTCTGGGGTATTAAAAAAAGAGTTTGACAACTTTCTGTAGACTTTAGGAGCCAGACAAAACAATTCAGGAGCCAGATGGTAATTCTTAGGAGCCAGGGAAATAGAACTTCCATAGAGATTAAGATGAAATAGTCAAAAATGTTAGGGGCCAGCAATTGGGGTTTTATGAGCCATGACTCCTGGGATTTGTCAAGCCCTGAGTGAGAGGGCAGAGGGGTTAGTGGTGAGAGGGATACTGGGGTGATATTGGCGATGGTGGTTATAAAGATGCTGGAGGAATAGTGGGGATGGAGGTGAGAGTGACAACGGGTGGGATAGTGAGGATGGAGGTGAGAGTGACACTGGGTGGGATAGTGGGGATGGAGGTGAGAGTGACACTGGGTGGGATAGTGAGGATGGAGGTGAGAGTGACACTGGGTGGGATAGTGGGGATGGAGGTGAGAGTGACACTTTGTGGGATAGTGAGGATGGAGGTGAGAGTGATACTGGGTGGGATAGGGGGGATGGAGGTGAGAGTGACACTGGGTGGGATAGTGGGGATGGTGGTGAGAGTGACACTGGGTGGGATAGTGAGGATGGAGGTGAGAGTGACACTGGGTGGGATAGTGAGGATGGAGGTGAGAGTGACACTGGGTGGGATAGTGAGGATGGAGGTGAGAGTGACACTGGGTGGGATAGTGGGGATGGAGGTGAGAGTGACACTTTGTGGGATAGTGAGGATGGAGGTGAGAGTGATACTGGGTGGGATAGGGGGATGGAGGTGAGAGTGACACTGGGTGGGATAGTGAGGATGGAGGTGAGAGTGACACTGGGTGGGATAGTGAGGATGGAGGTGAGAGTGACACTGGGTGGGATAGTGGGGATGGAGGTGAGAGTGACACTGGGTGGGATAGTGGGGATGGAGATGAGAGTGACACTTTGTGGGATAGTGAGGATGGAGGTGAGAGTGACACTTGGTGGGATAGTGGGGATGGAGGTGAGAGTGACACTCGGTGGGATAGTGAGGATGGAGGTGAGAGTGACACTGGGTGGGATAGTGAGGATGGAGGTGAGAGTGACACTTGGTGGGATAGTGGGGATGGAGGTGAGAGTGACACTGGGTGGGATAGTGAGGATGGAGGTGAGAGTGACACTTGGTGGGATAGTGAGGATGGAGGTGAGAGTGACACTGGGTGGGATAGTGGGGATGGAGGTGAGAGTGACACTGGGTGGGATAGTGAGGATGGAGGTGAGAGTGACACTTGGTGGGATAGTGAGGATGGAGGTGAGAGTGACACTGGGTGGGATAGTGAGGATGGAGGTGAGAGTGACACTTGGTGGGATAGTGGGGATGGAGGTGAGAGTGACACTGGGTGGGATAGTGGGGATGGAGGTGAGAGTGACACTTTGTGGGATAGTGAGGATGGAGGTGAGAGTGATACTGGGTGGGATAGGGGGGATGGAGGTGAGAGTGACACTGGGTGGGATAGTGAGGATGGAGGTGAGAGTGACACTGGGTGGGATAGTGAGGATGGAGGTGAGAGTGACACTGGGTGGGATAGTGGGGATGGAGGTGAGAGTGACACTGGGTGGGATAGTGGGGATGGAGATGAGAGTGACACTTTGTGGGATAGTGAGGATGGAGGTGAGAGTGACACTTGGTGGGATAGTGGGGATGGAGGTGAGAGTGACACTGGGTGGGATAGTGAGGATGGAGGTGAGAGTGACACTGGGTGGGATAGTGAGGATGGAGGTGAGAGTGACACTTGGTGGGATAGTGGGGATGGAGGTGAGAGTGACACTGGGTGGGATAGTGAGGATGGAGGTGAGAGTGACACTGGGTGGGATAGTGAGGATGGAGGTGAGAGTGACACTTGGTGGGATAGTGGGGATGGAGGTGAGAGTGACACTGGGTGGGATAGTGGGGATGGAGGTGAGAGTGACACTTGGTGGGATAGTGAGGATGGAGGTGAGAGTGACACTGGGTGGGATAGTGAGGATGGAGGTGAGAGTGACACTGGGTGGGATAGTGAGGATGGAGGTGAGAGTGACACTTGGTGGGATAGTGGGGATGGAGGTGAGAGTGACACTGGGTGGGATAGTGGGGATGGAGGTGAGAGTGACACTTGGTGGGATAGTGAGGATGGAGGTGAGAGTGACACTGGGTGGGATAGTGAGGATGGAGGTGAGAGTGACACTTGGTGGGATAGTGGGGATGGAGGTGAGAGTGACACTGGGTGGGATAGTGAGGATGGAGGTGAGAGTGACACTTGGTGGGATAGTGAGGATGGAGGTGAGAGTGACACTGGGTGGGATAGTGGGGATGGAGGTGAGAGTGACACTGGGTGGGATAGTGAGGATGGAGGTGAGAGTGACACTTGGTGGGATAGTGAGGATGGAGGTGAGAGTGACACTGGGTGGGATAGTGAGGATGGAGATGAGAGTGACACTAGGTGGGATAGTGAGGATGGAGGTGAGAGTGACACTGGGTGGGATAGTGAGGATGGAGGTGAGAGTGATACTGGGTGGGATAGTGAGGATGGCAATGAGCGGAACACTGGGGGGAAAGTGGTGTGAGTGACACTGGGAGATAGTAGTGAGAGGGATGCTGGAGGGATAGTGGTGATGGAGGTTTGAGGTATACTGAGGGGATTGTGGTTAAAGGGACACTGAGTGGAATAGTGGGGATTGAGGTAAGAAGGACACTGAAGGGACAGTGGCGATGGCAGTTTCTCTAGGGGTCTTATATTTAGAACTTTTCTTTTATTCCCTGATTAAGATCCAATATTTGGGCGGGTAACTTTATAATCAGGGTCACCTTATATTCAAGCAAATACAGGAACTCTTTTAAATTGGATCCATCTGGGCCCTGGCTTATTAAATGAACTTACAGGGCCCCTGAAGAAGTCGGCAGAGGTGGGTCCATTCTCTGCTGGGGGGAAGGGGCCGTACAAGGTTCTGAAAGTTGCTGTGAAGCCATCAGTTTTCGCAATGGGTGGGATGCACCGGTGAAGTGTTTCACCTGCTCGGGGGGGCGGGTAGAATGGGATTTGGTGTTTACGGCCCACATATCTAGCCAAGCCCAGACCTGTCCCATCACTAGCCCTGAAGGTACATCTTCTTGCTATGGAATTACTTTGGAATTCCTCGGATCAGACCTGTGACCCTTGGCAGGCTCTGGGGAAGCACTACCTATTCTCCTTCACATATCTCAGGTGGGAGGGGTCCCTTCCAGGAAAAGAGAGGTATTATTCTCTCTGGATCTTCCATTTCTTGGGGCCAGTCCTCGCTTGGAGTCGGCACGCCATGGACTCTGCATTGAGGAAAGGCTTTTACAGACAGGACATTAATAAAACCAGATGGGAGGTCCCTGAACACTATACACACCTGGCAGCTGTAGGTTCTGGGGCGTATGGAACAGTTTGGTAAGTTGAATGTACAATGATTTAACAGGGAATGTGTGAGTGTCTGTGTATGTGAGTGTGTGTTTGTGTATGTGTGAGTCTATGTGAGTCTGTATTTGTGTCCTAATGTGTGTCTGTCTATCTGTGCATCTGACTGTTTACTTGTGTGGGTCTTTGTATGTGTGTGTCTGTTTGTGTGTCTCTACTTGTATCTCTGCATGTGTGTCTGGCTATCTGTATCTCTGAATATGGGTGTGTGCTTCTGTGTACACGTGTATGTCTGTTTGTGTGTGACTATGTCGATATATGGGTCTGTGTGTATCTGTGTACATGCGTGTGTCTGTGTGTGTGTGATTATGTCGGTGTATGGGTCTGTGTGTGTGTGCGTGCGTATCTGTTTACATGTGCTTCCGTCTGTCTGTGTGCCCCACTGTGTAAGTGTGCGGGCTTGGGTCTGTTTGTGTGTATCTGTGTACACGTGTGTGTCTGTTTGTGTGTATCTGTGTTCACGTGTGTGTCTGTTTGTGTGTGCATATGTTGTTTAAAGAAACACACATGCAAAAAATAAAATAAACCCTTGTGTTCAGAAACATAAGGATATACTCAATAAAGAGAGCAGGGAATAGAGACGGGAAATCCAAACTTAAGGACAAAGTCGTAACATTTCTCCCATTCGGCTGCATTAGACAATGTTTCCGACTCGGCAACTTTGGCCTTAGTTTGAAATTCCCGTCTCTGTTCCCTGCAATTCTCTCTTTATCGAGTAGACCCTAAAAGTGATCCACATCGTGTCTCTCCCCCCTCTCTCTCTCTAGACATCCCAGCTTTAGATCCAGGATACACCTCTCTCCCACCTCTCTTTCCCATGTGGACACTTAGTTATCAAATGTTCTTTTACTAGAATCTGATATAAAACCATCAATGGAGAAAGCAATATATTGGAAGTGACTTGTCCAGGTCACGTATACATCTCATTATAAGCAGGGCTTGCTCCGGACATAATGCAGTTTGAGGTTAACCCTTTATGTTTCAGACAGGCATGCAGTGGGTTAAGCCAGGGGTTAAGCATGCACAGCTACACTCCTGCTATAGATCCAAGCGGAGTTAATACTTCCTGCAGCACTGAGTGTATTTTAGTCTATATCTTTATTGCACAATCAGGTCGCCATATAAAGCCCGCCCCCAGGAAACCATAACACGTTAACTCTTTCAGTACTAGCTAGGTTAATTCCAGCTCCTTAAGCATTTACCCTATCAGTAAAGTAATACTTTCATTAGTCCCTGGCCTTATCTTATTTCTAGGATAGCCTTATACCTATCCCACGCATGCTTAAACTCCTTCACTGTATTAACATCTACCACTTCTACTGGAAGGCTATTCCATACATCCACTACCCTCTCAGTAAAGTAATACTTTCATTAGTCCCTGGCCTTATCTTATATCTAGGATA
The DNA here is from genome assembly GCA_036172795.1 of Pelodytes ibericus. NCBI lineage: Eukaryota > Metazoa > Chordata > Amphibia > Anura > Pelodytidae > Pelodytes > Pelodytes ibericus. Next base: position 78,282,578 of record CM069865.1, on the reverse strand, counting down.
GCCTTATACCTATCCCACGCATGCTTAAACTCCTTCACTGTATTAACATCTACCACTTCTACTGGAAGGCTATTCCATACATCCACTACCCTCTCAGTAAAGTAATACTTTCATTAGTCCCTGGCCTTACCTTTTATCTAGGATAGCCTTATACCTATCCCATGCATGCTTAAACCCCTTCACTGTATTAACCTCTACCACTTCTACTGGAAGGCTATTCCATACATCCACTACCTTCTCAGTAATGTAATACTTTCATTAGTCCTTGGTCTTATCTTATATCTAGGATAGCCTTATACCTATGCCACGCATGCTTAAACTCCTTCACTGTATTAACCTCTACCACTTCTACTGGAAGACTGTTCCATACATCCACTACCCTCTCAGTAAAGTAATACTTTCATTAGTCCCTGGCCTTATCTTATATCTAGGATAGCCTTATACCTATCCCATACATGCTTAAACTCCCTCACTGTATTAACCTCTACCACTTCTACTGGAAGACTATTCCATACATCCACTACCCTCTCAGTAAAGTAATACTTTCATTAGTCCCTGTCCTTATCTTATATCTAGGATAGACTTATACCTATCCCATGCATGCTTAAACTCCTTCACTGTATTAACCTCTACCACTTCTACTGGAAGACTATTCCATGCATCCACTACCCTCTCAGTAAAGTAATACTTTCATTAGTCCCTGGTCTTATCTTATAGCTAGGATAGCCTTATACCTATCCCATGCATGCTTAAACTCCTTCACTGTATTAACCTCTACCACTTCTACTGGAAGACTATTCCATACATCCACTACCCTCTCAGTAAAGTAATACTTTCATTATTCCCTGGCCTTATCTTATATCTAGGATAGCCTTATACCTATCCCACGCATGCTTAAACTCCTTGACTGTATTAACCTCTACCACTTCTACTGGAAGACTATCCCATGCATCCACTACCCTCTCAGTAATGCAATACTTTCATTAGTCCCTGGCCTTATCTTATATCTAGGATAGCCTTATACCTATCCCACGCATGCTTAAACTCCTTGACTGTATTAACCTCTACCACTTCTACTGGAAGACTATTCCATACATCCACTACCCTCTCAGTAAAGTAATACTTTCATTAGTCCCTGGCCTTATCTTATATCTAGGATAGCCTTATACCTATCCCATGCATGCTTAAACTCCTTCACTGTATTAACCTCTACCACTTCTACTGGAAGACTATTCCATACATCCACTACCCTCTCAGTAAAGTAATACTTTCATTAGTCCCTGGCCTTATCTTATATCTAGGATAGCCTTATACCTATCCCATGCATGCTTAAACTCCTTCACTGTATTAACCTCTACCACTTCTACTGGAAGACTATCCCATGCATGCGTAATCTTCTTGCTAATGTTAGGCCACACCCCCTCCCCCTCCTTGCTCTTAAAAATAGTGCCCCAAATAATTGTCCCATGTCATTTGGGAAATCTGATATTACTCAGTAGCTTAGACCAGGGGTTTAGTAAATAAACCCAATTACATTGGGGGGGGGGGGGGGGGGGAATGTTGGAAAAAGACATTAAGGTTAATGCTGTACACAGTTGTATAACCAAATAACATTTGTATGGGTAGAAAAAAATTGGGGGGCATCTTGGGTACCCTATTATAAAGTCTTATAAAGTAGGATATTACCGACTGGAATATTTACCATCAATACACTTACATTACTACATATTAGAAGGTTCAAATATTCTAGTTTTCTTGCCTGGAAAAAAAAAGCTTTATAAATAAATATGCTATAACTATAATATATAAGCATTGATGTAATCATGTTCTATTTAGCTTGTTTGACCTCCAGCTATTTTTAATTATCTTCCATTAAGCAGAATGGGAGCTTTTAACCCTTCCGTGGCTGCGTAGCGTGAGCTCTGTTTCCCCTGCCGCTCTTGTTCCAATTAGCGGAGGAGAGCAGCTGGCGGAGGCCATAATTACAGATAAATCTATGGCACATGATTAGGAGACGTCTAATGAACTGAGCGGTGATGGCTTCCTTCCGTAGCATGGAGATACCATTACGTGTACTGGGCACTATTTATCATATATGTACACATGACATATCCTGCTCCGTAACACCACGGATATGGATTGACGAGAGGCGCGATCCATTAAGCTGGGGTTAGGTTGATGTACCTACCTGTAATTAAGGCTCAATTAAAAAGCAATGAGACTAAACAATGAACAGAGAACCCATCAAGGTAATGTGTCTGCGTGGCTTATGATAAATCCATGCTTCAGGGCTGCCCTGGATGAAATGAAAACTATATTATACGGGTTATAACTCTGGTACAACATCTTTTAGAAGGACCATGGATAAAACGTAGATCAGGTTACCGAGTGTAGGCCCCAGGATTAGTCATGGTGGTAGTCATCGAATTATGTCAACTGGGCAGTACGGCCTCAGGGTTTGACAACCAATTACCCAGAGACTGCTCATTGCAAATGTAAGACATTCCCCCGTAACTTAATTTCATTATTATTTCTGCAGTTCGGCCAAGGATATCCAGACAGGGGAACTCGTGGCAATAAAGAAGCTGCTTCGCCCTTTCCAGTCCCTGGTTCATGCCAAGAGAGCTTACCGAGAACTCCGTCTTCTAAAACATATGAACCATGAGAATGTAGGTTCACCAATCACTGAATGTTCTTCAGAGGACGAGACTATTCTTATTCTTCTGACTCTGCTCTTTGGCGGACATGATGTTCGGAATCTTGGGTCAGACCAGTCAGATCTTCCTTTGTCTGACCCAAGATTCCGAACAACATGGCCGCCCCCTGATAGAGCTATACAGAGCAAAGAGGGCTCGATAAGGTACTTTATTTGTATTCTTTAAATAATTTCTATTTAAAAAGTCTACACTTGATGCAATCTTTCCACTAAACATAAATTCATTTTTGCTGACAGTTGTCCTTTAATTAATCACATTTTTGCTCATTTTTCTATTAACAGAGGCCTTTTTTTGTGATCAGCCCTAACAAACTTGGTTCACACAGATTCCAATCCATGCTGCATTAAAATACATTGTGCATTGATACCCTACTAGATCCTTATAACACCCATCAGACTATATAAATCCCCTAGAAGGGCCAGCACCAGCTCCTTTTGACTCTTTGGCCTACATTTCTCTAAGACGTAGCACGCTATAATTTTACTGAGGCCCCTGTGTCTCCAGTATGTCTTAATCCCAATACATTGCAGCTTCCGCTGGCGTCGAGTGGATTTATCCCAAACACGATCTAGGATTCATTGTGTTAAAACAATCTGTTGGCTGTTTGGTGAACGTAAAGTGATAGGATTATATCATGTTGTTTCGGAATGATCAGATTTGGGGAAGGGGGGCGGGGGGGTGAATATAATCCTATTATATGAAATTAAAGTATGAGCCGTCCAACAAGGTTACAGCTTAGAAAACAAATAAAATCAAACCATAACTGAAAAGCTCAAAACGTTTTTTTTTCTTTCGGGGTACAAACATTTTTAAACTTTTCCTTCTATTAAGGCAACGGTGTATTCACAACTATAAAACAAACTATTAAACTGTATTACAATAATTAAAATAATATTATTCTTACTATTACCTCGACCATTACAGGTCATTTCCCTCTTCAATGTGTTCACTCCTGACGAATCAATGGACAGCTTCCAAAACTTGTAAGTAGAAACATTAGTCGATGTCTATATAAATAAAATGGTCCTTATACAATCTGAAGAATCCCCCATTCATGTGTGTGTTGCATCTGCCGAGTGTACAACACTGCAAAATGCGTTGGGCCATCATGAATATTGAGAGTACTCCAGTTTTCCTTACTTTCTGTCTAAATCCTCTCCATACTGATGGGATTAAAATATTCAGAGACAAGTAATCAGTGGTTTTCAAGTCTGGCAAAGGACTATGGGAAGCATCATTTGGTACCCTACCCTAGATGGATAACTGTCCTCGGCTGGCTATAACGGTCCCTCCTTGTGCTTTTCCTTCGTTTCTAGTTACCTGGTTATGCCATTCATTACTTTTGATCTGGGACGAGTCATCAAAAGACACAAACTCAGCCACGGCACAGTGGTGTTTCTCCTCTTCCAGATCCTTCGTGGATTGCAGGTGAGGTCATAACAGTGAGCTGGTTTCCACCTGTGCGTTGTCTAGGCTGACATCTTCCTCAGATGAAGCTCTGGCTGGGATTAGTAGGTTAAGGTAGAAAGCCCGGAGGTAAGGTCTCTATTTTGGCCTCCCACACAGATCCCATAGGCATGCACCGGTGGGAGAGTAGAGTCCCTAGCTATCGTCACTTTCACAGTCTCTCTCATTGCTGCCTTTCTGGATCCAGTAGAGAATGGGCAATTAAAGTCCTGTAGAAACGATTGCTCTATCTAGCTGTCTGATTCTGTATCTTGTCTGTCTATATCTGTGTCTTGTCTGTCTATCTGTGCAATGTCTGTCTATCTCTGTGTCTTGTCTGTCTATCTCTGTGTCTTGTTTGTCTATCTCTGTGCCTTGTCTGGCTATCTCTGTATCTTGTCTGTCTATCTCTGTATCTTGTCTGTCTATCTCTGTGTAGTTTGTCTATGTCTGTGTCTTGTCTGTCTAGCTCCATATCTTGTCTCACTATATTGGTGTCTTGTCTGTCTGTCTCCATGTCTCGTCTGTCTATATCCTTTTATTGTCTATCTTTCTCGGTGTCTTGTCCGTCTATCTCTGTGTCTAGTCTATCTATCTCTGTGTATTGTTTTTCTTTCTCTGTGGATTGTCTTTCTTTCTTTGTGTATTGTCTATCTTTCTCTGTGTATCGTCTATCTTTCTCTGTGCATTGTCTGTCTTTCTCTGTGCATTGTCTGTTTGTTTCTGTGTTCTGTATGTTTGTCTCTGTGTATTGTCTGTCTTTCTCTGTGTATTGTCTTTCTTTCTCTGTGTATTGTCTGTCTTTCTCTGTGCATTGTCTGTTTGTTTCTGTGTTCTGTCTGTTTGTCTCTGTGGATTGTCTGTCTTTCTCTGTGTATTGTCTATCTTTCTCTGTGTATTGTCTGTCTTTCTCTGTGCATTGTCTGTTTGTTTCTGTGTTCTGTCTGTTTGTCTCTGTGTATTGTCTGTCTTTCTCTGTGTATTGTCGGTTTGTCTCTGTGTCCATCTCTGATTATAACAGGTGGGCTGATAAAGTTGCACTTTGGGCCAGTAAACCTGTTTCTGTACTTTTTGCCTTTCTGTCTCCTGATTGCTAATTAATTGTATAGTTTGCTGCAGTGACTATATCCGGCTGGTACATGTCCATATCAGCCTCCTGCAGGGTAAAGGAATGTTTCATTCCAGGAATTCAGTGTAAATTGTGTGGTTATTGTGTTAGGAATGCAGATAACAGAGACAGGAAATCAATCTCCGGAGAACTAGTTACTTACTCTACCTGCACTGGGGAGAGATGTACTAAGGCAGTGATGGCTACGCTTGGCACTGCAGACCTTTTGAGAACTACATATCCCATGATGCTCAGTCTGATAGAAGACCAACCAAGCACCAATGGGATATATAGTTGTCAAACATAAGCAGTGCCAAGGTTAGCCATCACTGTACTACATTATAATACACAGCACAGCCTTCACACCAATCAGAAATCTAATCTCCAAACCCTGTTATTCTGCCGAGCGTGTATTCGAGTAAGTGAAAGAATAGGATATTGGTATAAAGAGACCAGAAGATAGTCTGATGTCGACTCTACTGTGATGGCATGAAAAATAAACAAATAAGGCATGGTTACCCCAGGCACTTCTTGTAAATATATAATTAAACATCTTTTTTTCCCCTATATTTTTGCAGTACATTCATTCTGCTGGGATAGTGCACAGGGTGAGTGACTCCTCATTGTATAATTCTATTTCCCAGTTAATGCTTATTACAATGCAGTCGGGTGAGTATGGAGAATTCGACTATTCTGTGCAGTAACTAGCGCTAGGTGAATGACTGTGTTTACCATCTCGCTGTGGGGGGTTACAAGCAGGCTGATAAGTTTATGGAGGAAATATCATGGCCAGTAATATTTCCAATAAAAGGTGCCAACCCTAGAAATGAGGCACTCGCCTTGGGCGCAAGAGATGGGCACAGATAGCCTTGCGATCCAGTTGGTATTTGGCATGGCTGGTATGTTTATGGAAGAAAAGCTATTAACCCTAGGCACAGATTACGTCTGCACTACGGTAGTCTGGTAGCACATATCTCTATTTGCTCTAGTGCAGTGCATTATGGGATGACGAGTAGAACAAAGTATCAGAATAAAGGTGATCTGTGCTACTGGACCAGCAGTGCACAGAGCTCAAGATCCCACCACAGCACCACCAGGGCGGGGTGAGGCAAAGTGTACATAGCAAGGTCAGTGAAGGTCAACAGAACATCATCAAATTGCACGTAACAACGTCCAGTACAGGTCCACCATGTTCAATGTTGTTGTCTCCCTCTGCACCGGGTCAGGACACCCATCGGGCGCCCACATCTATATGATTGAAAGAGCTTTTGATTGATGATTTGCAGTTTTATATTGATTACTGTATTGAATTAGTGCCTACTGATTTCTATTTATTTGTGATTTTGCAGGATTTAAAACCTAGTAATCTGGGAGTGAATGAAAATTACGAACTGAAGGTAAAGAATCACTGCGAAAGTGGAAAGAAGTGCTTCATTTTTCTAAATACTGTATCAAATAATAGTTCATTCTGTGACCTGTGAAATCAGTTTGAGAATCACAACATCTATTTATAGAGATGAAAATAGTCAGATTTGTGCAGACTTGTTAAGCCTGTAGGAAGCAGGATCTTTTGTCCCAGATTAGATTAATAAACACATTTCTTGGTGATTAAAAAGGATTCTATTAAAAGATCTGTAAACCCCTAATGACAATATATTACACTCACGCAGAAAAACTCCAGGTGGTCCAACTGCTGTTGATTATTATATTCAAAACCTCTTGGCTGCCTGATCTTAGTAGGAGTTGAATGTACAGTAAGCGTTTCTGAACCTGAGAGGTAATTTATTAATTATCATTAGGCAGTCATTTTTGGCCATTGAGAAGTGCACCATAGAATAAATAAATAGCAAACAGCGCCCCCGGAAATGAAAAGGCTGCGAGTGGTATTACAGTAAGAAATTAATTCTTAGCTGTAATGTTTTTGGAATGCGATAACATCTAGCAGCAATCAGATAAAAAAAACTTTTTTCAAAATCACAGGAATTAGGCAGCTATATTTTCTAAAAAAAGAAAATACTACTGATGGCGCCCAGCATTTTATTGTTTTATTTCCATTGTATATTGTCTTTTAAGGATGTGTCCCTTACCCTGTCCATATATAAAAAAAGAAAATCCCAAGAGACGTCTGTCTGGCTCTTAAACGCTACAAATGTTTATAAATACTTGACTTGCCCTGAAAGCTTGCTCTCTTATAAAATTATCCAGCGAAGGTTTAATGCATCTGTTCCCTCCTAGCTAGAGAACTCTAGCACTAGATTAAGATGCAGGCTCACTGATGTTTATTGTGACTGAAGATGTTGCTCCTTTGATGTACATTCTGAATGTAGAGAATGAAAAATGATCTAGAAATTGTGTTATTAGAATTAGATGCAATTGTATAAAATAATGGGGGTCGTGTATAAAGAGGGTTACCACCTGGCCGGTAGTTTATCGGCAGGCCGGTAAAAAATTGTCTTGCTATCAATGTTAATTCTATGACGGCAGTAGCCGCGACAGTGTTTTTTTTTGTATAAAAGGTGGCGACCCTATGTTTAAATAATGGGGTTGTGTGCGCCTATGTATGAAGAGTCTGTGCTGAATTGTTGGTCACTTAATTTTTTGGTTGTGTCGATACTAATAATGCCAGTGCAGCAAATGTGTATATATATATATATATATACATATATATATATATATATATATATATATATATATATATATATAAAACAGGCGCTGAAAAGCCTCTCAATCGTTTCGGCGAATCTTTGCCAAAAAATGTTTGGCGGGGGGGGTCCTTCTTTATAAAATGGTACAACCGTCGTTATACATTACAAACAGCGATTGTGCCTTTTTATACGACTCTCGACACTGAACAGTGTGGGACTTTTTATACATGACCCCCTAATGTGTTTTCAATTTCTCTGTGGAGTCTCCTGCTTATGACATCACCTTGTGGCTTTATATGCAAATTACACATTTCCCATTGAAAATGCGTTCATTTGCATATGAAACCACAGGTGATGTCATAAGCAGGATACTCCGCAGACACGTTTAAAAGTTTTATCTTATTTTATGCATTTGCTGGCAACTCTGCTAACACTGTGTACAGATAGATTGTCTTGTTGTTTGCTGTATATTCTCAGTAATGTTTTGTATTGATGGTTTATATGTTACATATGTGGTATATATAGATACATTTTCACTGTATTGTTAGATTTTGGATTTTGGGCTGGCTCGCCAAGCAGAACCTGAGATGACTGGATACGTGGTGACACGCTGGTACCGGGCACCGGAAGTTATATTAAATTGGATGCATTATAACCAAACAGGTGATCAAGAAGCAATTCATTATCTTTTATTGATCCAAACAGTAGTTTGCACTAGCGTTTCTACACTCTAGTGATGATTTTTATAGTCTGCAATTAAAAATACAAATAAAATATACCATTCTGTCTAGTGTGCTGCAGAGTGCCTTCTTTCACTATTTAAACCTACACAAAAAAATTAGAAACATAGAATATGTCGGCAGATAAGAACCACTCGGCCCATATAATCTGTTACATTTTCTAAATACTTTTATTAGTCCCCAGTTCCCTATCTTATATCTAGGATGGCCTTGTGCCTATCCCACGCGTGCTTAAACTCCTTCACTGTATTAACCTCTACCACTTCTACTGGAAGACTATTCCATGCATCCACTACCCTCTCAGTAAAGTAGTACTTTCATTAGTCCCTGGCCTTATCTTATATCTAGGATAGCCTTATACCTATCCCACGCGTGCTTAAACTCCTTCACTGTATTAACCTCTACCACTTCTACTGGAAGACTATTGCATAAATCCACTACCCTCTCAGTAAAGTAATACTTTCATTAGTCCCTGGCCTTATCTTGTATCTAGGATAGCCTTATACCTATCCCATGCATGCTTAAACTCCTTCACTGTATTAACCTCTACCACTTCTACTGGAAGACTATTCCATGCATCCACTACCCTCTCAGTAAAGTAATACTTTCATTAGTCCCTGGCCTTATCTTATATCTAGGATAGCCTTGTGTCCGTCCCATGCATGCTTAAACTCCTTCACTGTATTAACCTCTACCACTTCTACTGGAAGACTATTCCATACATCCACTACCCTCTCAGTAAAGTAATACTTTCATTAGTCCCTGGCCTTATCTTGTATCTAGGATAGCCTTATACCTATCCCATGCATGCTTAAACTCCTTCACTGTATTAACCTCTACCACTTCTACTGGAAGACTATTCCATGCATCCACTACCCTCTCAGTAAAGTAATACTTTCATTAGTCCCTGGCCTTATCTTATATCTAGGATAGCCTTATACCTATCCCACGCATGCTTAAACTCCTTGACTGTATTAACCTCTACTACTTCTACTGGAAGGCTATTCCATGTATCCACTACCCTCTCAGTAACGTAATACTTCCTGATATTACTTTTAAACCTTTGCCCCTCTAATTTAAGACTATGTCCTCTAGTTGTGGTAGTTTTTATTCTTTTTAATATACTCTCCTCCTTTAATGTGTTGATTCCCTTTATGTATTTAAATGTTTCTATTATATCCCCCCCCCCCCTTTCCTCCAAGCTATATAAAAATAACTAAACTCCTCCCCTTTTAGAATGCTGTGGGAATATAATGTGCTCTATCATTACACCGACACAGTTCTCACCATTCTAAATTGATGGTCATTAAAAGGGGAGGAGCTTGAATATTTATTAGTAGAGTGAAATAGAGAGACAAGACACTCTTAGTTTAGGGGCACACATATATGTCATGTATAGTGTATATATGTATTGTGTCATTTTAAAAACCTGTCTAGAAATCCCTTTACAAATAGAAACAATCATGTTAAGGGAAATATCAATGGGCAGTTATGTTAATATCAATGGGCAGGTATGAACCATTATTACAAATCTGTACGTTTGTAACAATCATTTTTTTATTTTTATTCCCCGCAGTGGATATTTGGTCTGTTGGATGTATTCTGGCTGAAATGATCACTGGTCAAGTGTTATTCCCTGGTGGAGACTGTATCCTTTGGACAATACAGAATATACAATAATAATTACTGAATGTCAAACCAAGGAAATATAGTGATGTCCTGGGGAATGTTGATGCACCCAGGGGTAACCATAGTAGTAATAACATTTATTTATATATATTATATTGTGGCTGTGTGTGTGTATCTTGGAATGGTTCAGGAATCTGTATTGAACAATCTAAGCACAGTTACTGGGAGATGATGGGTCCGGATGTTGTGGCTGTGTGTGCGGATCTTGGAATTACTCAGGAATCTGTATTGAACACTCTGAGCACAGTTACTGGGAGATGATGGGTCCGGATGTTGTGGCTGTGTGTGTGTATCTTGGAATGGTTCAGGAATCTGTATTGAACACTCTGAGCACAGTTACTGGGAGATGATGGGTCTGGATGTTGTGGCTGTGTGTATGGGGATCTTGGAATTACTCGGTAATCTGTATTGAACAGTCTGAGCACAGTTACTGGGAGATGATGGGTCTGGATGTTGTGGCTGTGTGTATGGGGATCTTGGAATTACTCGGTAATCTGTATTGAACAGTCTGAGCACAGTTACTGGGAGATGATGGGTCCGGATGTTGTGGCTGTGTGTGCGGATCTTGGAATTACTCAGGAATCTGTATTGAACACTCTGAGCACAGTTACTGGGAGATGATGGGTCCGGATGTTGTGGCTGTGTGTGCGGATCTTGGAATTACTCAGGAATCTGTATTGAACACTCTGAGCACAGTTACTGGGAGATGATGGGTCCGGATGTTGTGGCTGTGTGTGCGGATCTTGGAATTACTCAGGAATCTGTATTGAACACTCTGAGCACAGTTACTGGGAGATGATGGGTCCGGATGTTGTGGCTGTGTGTGCGGATCTTGGAATTACTCAGGAATCTGTATAGAACACTCTGAGCACAGTTACTGGGAGATGATGGGTCCGGATGTTGTGGCTGTGTGTGCGGATCTCGGAATTACTCAGGAATCTGTATTGAACACTCTGAGCACAGTTACTGGGAGATGATGGGTCCGGATGTTGTGGCTGTGTGTGTGGATCTCGGAATTACTCAGGAATCTGTATTGAACACTCTGAGCACAGTTACTGGGAGATGATGGGTCTGGATGTTGTGGCTGTGTGTTTGCTGATCTCGGAATTACTCAGGAATCTGTATTGAACACTCTGAGCACAGTTACTGGGAGATGATGGGTCTGGATGTTGTGGCTGTGTGTTTGCTGATCTCGGAATTACTCAGGAATCTGTATTGAACACTCTGAGCACAGTTACTGGGAGATGATGGGTCTGGATGTTGTGGCTGTGTGTGCTAATCTTGAAATTACTCAGGAATCTGTATTGAACACTCTGAGCACAGTTACTGGGAGATGATGGGTCTGGATGTTGTGGCTGTGTGTGTGGATCTCGGAATTACTCAGGAATCTGTATTGAACAGTCTGAGCACAGTTACTGGGAGATGATGGGTCTGGATGTTGTGGCTGTGTGTATGGGGATCTTGGAATTACTCGGTAATCTGTATTGAACAGTCTGAGCACAGTTACTGGGAGATGATGGGTCTGAATGTTGTGGCTGTGTGTGTGGATCTTGAAATTACTCGGTAATCTGTATTGAACACTCTGAGCACAGTTACTGGGAGATGATGGGTCTGGATGTTGTGGCTGTGTGTATGGGGATCTTGCTTAGATAAATCACTGGACCCAAAGGTCAACAAACCAAAATATTCAGTTGTTGTTTTGTTTTCGGTGGAATTAGATTAGACTTTCGGAATGTCATCAGGAGAGTACGATCCAGGGGGAAATAGGAGGAAGCAGTATTCCCAGAATTGGCCATCGTTTAGTAGAAATTACAAAATACACGTGGAATAGATCAGGCATAGGGCAGCCGCAATCGTACCAGCTGTTACTGAACTGCTATTCTCATTGTTGCAGGTTCAGTTCCCAGCAGGGTCATCTCAGCCGTCCCAAGATATATAAAATGAGTAGCATTAAATTGGGTAATAGTAACTTCCCTTAGAAAATAAGTGAAATCCCCTACATGCGCTTGAAAAGTGGGGAATATCTGAACGCACTCGTCCAGGTTAAACACTTTTATCTTCACTCTCGTACTGACCACTGGAGTATCCCATAAATTGTATTTTCAATAATCGGTTCCCACGTGAATCGCTAAGATTTAAAATGTGCAGCATTGTTTTCATCTTTCCATCCCATTCTGCTTTTGTTTTTGTTTTTCTGGGGGGATGCTCGAGCCAGTGACCGCTCTGGCAGAAATATCTCTTTATCAATTTTTCCTCAAATTCCAATCCAGATTTTGACGAGTTAAACCGGATTATTGAAGTAACAGGAAGTCCTGAGCCGTCTCTGATCAACAGAATGGAAAGCAAGCATGTAAGGGGAACATTTACAGTCTGTTTATCTGGAAGGGGGCCAACTGCACCCCAAACCACCCCCCCCCCCCACCCCCTTATGGATTATCAATCCCATGTTCTTGAACACCATCTCAGGTTTGCAAAGGATTCTGGGAGTTGTGATACAGGAACGGTGGGGCTACAGATTAATACCCCTGAATAACTTGTGCTGCTCTAGCATCAGTTGCCCCAGATCATCTGTGGCACATTTTACCCCCATACTTGGCTCAATGTACAAAAAACCATTGCGTCCACTGAAGAAGTCTTTGTTAAAATTTAGTGACTCTTTAATCCATGTGGGGAATTTAGATATAATAGGAGGAGATCACTATTTGCTACCTATTCCCATCGCTGTTAGGTCTTTAAAACAAAAAAATCCATATATCAGCATTTTTCCCCACTACTTCAGTTTGCTGGAATAACAGTGAGTTGTTTTGGGGATTTAAAACCAATTCTTTCTATTCCCAGGCTCAAAACTACCTTAAAATGCTTCCGCAGAAGAAAAGAAAGAATTTTAAAGAGCTTTTCCCAACTATGAAAGCTCAAGGTAAGAAAGTGAGATGTTTAGTTATTTAAAGATGATTGCAATGCCTTAGTTTTCCCAGTAGAGGCAGCGCTCACAGAACCCCCTCCCCGGAGAGTGATCCAGCCTGGACTACCCAATTTCAGACTTGGGTATAACGTATTAACTAACAGACCTATGATTAAGTGCCCGATTGGCAGGAAACGCGTCAGGTAACTACACTAACACTAACTGTGGAATTTGTTTTCTTGGCAATGGCTACAAATCAATTTGTGATACTTTTTTTGAATATGCTGGTGTGCTCAACATCCTCTTATGCAACAAGTTTTCCCTACGCCACTAGTCAGAGCCCCGGCAGCGTCCTGAATCTGCCGATTGATTATTTTACGAGGAGTGCCTCTGACTCACCGACGTCCGTGGTGCTAGCTCCCCATCAAGTTGCTATGTTATTCCATGTTAGCTAACCAATGGGTGGTTCTACGGCTGATGTAGAAGTACAAATCCCTAAGTTCCAGAGCTGGCTAACAATTATAGGTGTTATGTGTGTACTCAACAACAGTTGATCACCTGTCTACCTATTGGATTTCCAAGCCATAGAGGAAATAGTCCCTTTTTCGGTATGTGAAGTTGTAGCTTTGAAAGCTGCCTAAAGGATATAATGAAAGTTAAATCTATTTCACCGGTTATTATGGAAGGAGCCTTCAGCTCTGTTTCTCTGCTGGTAACCGGTGTTTCCCATTCGCTACATTTCCCCCCCACCCCCCCTAGAGATTGACCTTCTAGAGAAGATGTTGGATTTGGATCCCGATTCCAGAATAACTGCAGGAGATTGCCTGGCACATCCCTATCTGGAAGAATATCACGACTCCGATCCAGAGCCACCGGCGGAGAAATACGACGATTCGTTTGAGAGATTGGATCTGCCCACCCACGAATGGAAAAGTAATCTCTACTTATTAAACCCATTCTCTAGGCTACAATATGTTACAATGGGTGCTGTTGGCTGCTAAACCTTGATTGCGTAGTCTGTGAAGAGTTAGTGCATATGTCTACAGTGACCTGGTAGCACCTATATTTGGTGGTAACTTATAGCTACCCAGCCAGTAAGGTAAAATCATTTCTACATCCACATGAGCCTTTACTTATATTGACAGCTTCAGAATGCGTTGGCACAACATAAAGGTGGCTATCCACTAAGCAGTGAACTGCGGTAGAATTGATAAATGAGTTGCAAACATCAGACCAAAATAACTGAGCCAGATAAAAGATCCCGGAATGGAGTCTTATTAAACGTGATTGTCAATCCAACGCATTTCGCTCGGTGAACCCACATCTGAATAATGATAATTATGTTAACAATCGATCGAAAGTCAGTAGCAGTATTCTGTTGGCAAATTAATCCAAATGTGGGAGTGTGAGGAGAGTTATACTGGATGAAGACCAAAAATGCAGGATGGTACAATACAGATATTTTTATTGACAGGGGTTAAATGCAGGAACTTGCAACAGTTGTAGTCCACACTGACAGGGGTTAAATGCAGGAACTTGCAGCAGTTGTAATCCACACTGACAGGGGTTAAATGCAGGAACTTGCAGCAGTTGTAATCCACACTGACAATAAGCAAAACGAAAAACAGTCCAAGATCAGGGGCAATAGAGAAGTAGCAAAACGAGAGACAAGCCGGGGTCAGGTTACCAGAGAATCAGAATAACGAGAAACAGTCCAGGTATCAAGGGGCACAGGCAGGCAGAAGGGTAGTCAGGAAATCCAGGTTCAGTAACAATCAATAATGAGGAAACGCTAGGCTATCGAATACACGAGAATCACCAAGCACTGTTTGCTTAGTGATTCTGGCTTTTAAATCTTCCGCGCCTCGCGGGTACGCGACGTGCGTGACGTCATCGGGCGCGCGCCTCCATGGAGACAGGTCACGTGATGACGTGGACGCGCTGGCAAGCGCGTGTGACGGATCTCGGCTGGGAGAGAGGTTGTACTCAGGGGAGCTGCTGCGGGGAAGAACCTGACAGTTCCCCCTCCCAAAGCGAGACCTCCGGGCTCGCCACTGGCCAGGACGATTGGGATGACGATCATGAAAGGCATGGACCAACTCATCAGCGTGAACAAGTGCAGCCGGTTCCCAAGATCTGTCGCTCTCCCCATATCCTTTCCAGTGTATGAGATATTGAAGCCGACCACGATGAAGGCGAGAATCAAGCACCTCTTCCACTTCATACTCTTCCATACCATCGACCAAAACCGGATCTGGGGGAGACCCCTGTCTACCTGGAAAAAGGTTAGCCACCCACGGTTTGAGCAAGGAGACATGAAACACCGGGTGAATCCTCATAGATGCAGGTAAGCGTAATCTCATGACCAGAGGAGATATAACCTCGATGATGGGGAAAGGACCAAGGAATCGAGGACCCAGTTTCTTCGTGGGACAGGAGAGTTTTAGGTGTTTGGTGGATAGCCACACCTTGTCGCCCGGTTTGTACACAGGAGCATCCGAACGATGTCTGTCTGCGAAGGCTTTGTATCGTTGTTGAGAGTGGAGAAGAGTATCACGGAGTAAGGCAAATGTGCGGGTGATATTACGTATGTGAACAGAAGCGGAGGGAACGGTGCTTGGAATAGGGGACCCAGGGAGCATTGAAGGGTGAAAGCCATAGTTGAGAAAAAATGGGGACTTTCCCGTTGAGCTGTGGATATGATTGTTATAAGCGAATTCCGCCAGCGGCAAATACTTGCTCCAGTCATCTTGAAGATGCGTGGTGAAGCAGCATAGGTATTGTTCCAGAGTTTGATTGGTGCGCTCCGTCTGACCGTTACTTTGGGGATGAAAAGCCGTAGTGAGAGAACGATGGATATGTAATTCCGTACAGAAAGCTCTCCAGAAATGAGAGGTGAATTGAGTCCCCCGGTCCGACACTAAGTTTTCGGGTAGACCATGCAATCTAAAAACTTCTCTTATGAAGAGGTCCGCAGTCTCTATAGCCGAGGGTAGGTGAGTATACGGAATGAAGTGTGCCATCTTGGTAAAGCGGTCTACAGCGACCATCAGTGTATTGTATCGTTGGGATCGGGGTAGATCTGTAATGAAGTCCACGGAGACATCACTCCAGGGTCTGGCGGGTATCGGCAAAGGCTGAAGAAGACCTGAGGGTTTTTGGTGTCTTTCTTTCGCACGGGCGCAAGTATCACAGGAAGCAACAAATCTCGTGACATCCACTTGTAGGTCAGGCCACCAAAAAGTTCTGGTAATAAGATCTTTGGTCTGTCGGACACCGCCGTGCCCCGCTGTAGGGGAATCATGAAAGTATTGGAGGACTTGTAAACGGACCTCAGGGGGAACGTATGCTTTGCCTTGGTAAAAATATAGTCCTTGACGGTGTGTCAATTGGTCAGGATGGGGTACCCTAGGGGTCGAAGGATGATTACGGAGAGCCTCCCAAATTGATTGTGTGGCGTTCAAGAAGTGTTCAGATTGAAGTATGGTACTCGATCTCTCACCTTGAGGCTCTTCGGGTTCAGTCATACGTGATAAAGCATCGGCTTTCAAATTACGGGATCCTGGACGATACGTGATATGGAGGTTGAAGCGTGTGAAGAAGAGTGCCCATCTGGCTTGTCTAGGTTGTAGTCTCCTAGCGGTACGTAGATACTCCAGGTTTTTATGGTCCGTAAAGACGGTCACAGGGAAAAGGGCACCCTCCAATAGGTGTCTCCACTCCTCCAATGCAAGTTTTATCGCCAGTAGTTCTCTCTCACCTATATTGTAGTTTCTCTCTGCCGGTGACAGAGTCCTGGAGAAGAAGGCCACAGGGTGTAATTTTCCATCCTCCTTGTGCCTCTGGGAAAGGATTGCACCAACTGCTGAATCGGATGCGTCCACCTCAAGTGTAAAGGCGCTGGAAGGATCTGGAAGGATTAGAATAGGAGCTGTGGTAAAACAAGTCTTCAGAGTATTGAAAGCCTCCTGTGCTGTTTTAGTCCAGAAAAACAATCGGTTCTTGGAAGTCAAGGCGGTAATAGGTTGTATGACCTTAGAAAAGTTCCTGATGAATTTCCTATAAAAATTTGCGAAACCCACAAACCTCTGTACACTCTTCTTATCAGAGGGTGTCGGCCAGTCTCGTATTGCAGTAATCTTCTTGGGGTCCATCTGGATGTTATTTGGAGACAAAATGAAACCCAGGAATTCCACTGATTTACTCTCAAATTCACATTTCTCCAGTTTAGCGTACAGCTGATGTTGTCTCAGGCGGTTGAGAACTGTATGTACGTGTTGTCTGTGTGTCTCTAATGATGGGGAGTAGATGAGAATATCATCAAGGTAGATGATCACAAAGTGGTCCAGAATATCTCGAAAGATGTCATTGACAAAATGTTGAAAAGTAGCTGGTGCGTTGCAAAGTCCAAATGGCATAACTTTGTACTCATAATGTCCATAACGTGATCTGAAGGCCGTTTTCCACTCATCCCCCTTCCTGATACGCACTAGGTTATACGCTCCTCGCAGATCGATTTTCGTGAAGAATTGTGCTGTGCGGAGATGATCCAATAATTCCGAAATGAGGGGTAGTGGGTAACGATTCTTCGTAGTAATATTATTAAGTTCTCTGTAATCTATACAGGGACGCAATCCACCATCCTTCTTTTTGACAAAGAAAATACCCGCACCCGCAGGAGAGGTGGAAGGTCTTATAAAACCTTTGGCTAGGTTGTCTTCTATATAGGCTTTCAGTGCGGTGAGTTCGGGTTCAGCGAGGGGGTAGATCCTTCCAAAAGGAATGGGTGCTCCTGGAAGAAGATCAATTGGGCAGTCATAATTCCGGTGAGGAGGGAGTGAGTCTGCCTTCTTTTTCTCAAACACATCCTGAAATTGGGAGTAGGCTGAAGGTAGAGTAGGGAGTGATTTTGACTCGGAAGTAAAACACGCAATGTTTTTAAACAGGCACCTGTTGATGCAAAGATTAGAGGTAAATGTAAGTATGCCGGATCCCCAGTTGATGATGGGATTGTGTAACCGAAGCCATGGAAGTCCCAGTATGATAGAGAATATAGGCGCTGGTACGATGTCGAATTGAATGATCTCCCTATGTCCTTCACCAATCGTCATGACCAGAGGGATGGTTTCATGTGTAATGGGACCAGTTTTCAAAGGACTCCCATCTACCAGTTGGATGTGCATGGGTGATTTCTTCTTACGGGTAGGAATTGCGATGGCCTTGACCAGATCAGTGTCGATGAAGCACCCGCTGGCCCCGGAATCCACCATCGCCATCATGGGAATAGGACCTTTATTCCACTGTAAGGAAAGAGGAATGGAAAGATGAGGGGTCTTGTCTGTAGCTGATACCGTATTATTCTCATGAGAGGAAGAAGTTTGCTTACCATCTGTGAGTCGTTTACGGGCACGGCATTCCTTGTACATATGTCCTGGTTTACCGCAGTACAGACAGAGATTCAGGTTTCTACGTCTGGTCTTCTCTTCTGTAGAGAGGGGACCTCGGACTAGTCCAATCTGCATAGGCTCCTCTGTGTTTTGGGGGATTGGGTTTCTGGACTCGTATAGTGGTGGGCTGTAAGATGATTCCGCAGAGTTAGGGGTGTTGGACCGTTCTGCTCTTCGTTCGCGTAGCCTGCGGTCTATCTGGGTGACTAAACGGGTAAGGTCATCCAAGGAGGAAGGTATGCCAACACGAGCTAATTCGTCCTTAAGGCCATCGGATAGTCCCAGACGGAACTGGTCTAGGAGTGCCGATTCGTTCCAAGTGGTCTCTAATGCAAGTCTGCGGAATTCAGTTATAAATTCCTCCACTGGTCGACGGCCTTGTCTCAGAGCACGAATGGCATTAGTAGCTGAAGTGACTCTGAAGGGATCTTCGTATAAAGAGTCTAATGCTTGTCGAAAAGAACCCCAAGTGTCAAGGACCGGACTGTTGGTGTGGAGGAGATGGTGGGCCCATAGCTGTGGTTCGTCCAGGAGAAGCGAGATTACGGTATGTACCCTCACATAGTCAGAGGCATACGTACGAGGACGAAGGTTAAACAGGATCTGGCAAGAAGTGATGAAAGTACGATACTTCTGTCTATCGCCGGTGAATTTCTCTGGTAAGACAACTTGTGGTTCAGATGTGATAGCCCCTTCCAGAAAAATAGGGGTTGGAGGAGGTGCATGCGCCGCCACTGCGGGTTCAGGGGCATTACCTTGTAGGTGTTGTATCTGTTGTTGTAGGTTAGCTTGTCCTGTCTGTAGGTCTTGTACCGACTGGTTGAGAGTGACTAATTGCTGAGTGAGAGCAGCAATAGCGTCGGTTAGTCCCGCGGTCTCCATGATATGAGATGGCTTGGTGATTATGTGAGGAGAGTTATACTGGATGAAGACCAAAAATGCAGGATGGTACAATACAGATATTTTTATTGACAGGGGTTAAATGCAGGAACTTGCAACAGTTGTAGTCCACACTGACAGGGGTTAAATGCAGGAACTTGCAGCAGTTGTAATCCACACTGACAGGGGTTAAATGCAGGAACTTGCAGCAGTTGTAATCCACACTGACAATAAGCAAAACGAAAAACAGTCCAAGATCAGGGGCAATAGAGAAGTAGCAAAACGAGAGACAAGCCGGGGTCAGGTTACCAGAGAATCAGAATAACGAGAAACAGTCCAGGTATCAAGGGGCACAGGCAGGCAGAAGGGTAGTCAGGAAATCCAGGTTCAGTAACAATCAATAATGAGGAAACGCTAGGCTATCGAATACACGAGAATCACCAAGCACTGTTTGCTTAGTGATTCTGGCTTTTAAATCTTCCGCGCCTCGCGGGTACGCGACGTGCGTGACGTCATCGGGCGCGCGCCTCCATGGAGACAGGTCACGTGATGACGTGGACGCGCTGGCAAGCGCGTGTGACGGATCTCGGCTGGGAGAGAGGTTGTACTCAGGGGAGCTGCTGCGGGGAAGAACCTGACAGGGAGTGAGGAATAGGATTCTTCTTTGCTATTCCCACAATTAAATTATTATTATATTATTTACACATACATATTACCAATTCCTGAGATGTTACTTTATGTTGTTTTCTTCCTGTTGATACTGGTTCTCTGTGTTTAATTCATAAAATCAAATTATCCTTAATTCTCAGACGTGGGAACAGCATTGATTTAGAGTGCATTTTAATTCCCTAGGTAGGGGAACAAAATTCTAAGATACACAAAGTTTTAAAAAATAAATTCAATTAAAACAGCAACATTACGTTTAGCCCTGGAGGGATCCCAGGGAGAATTTCACACTGTAAACAAAATATATTTAAAAAAAAAACAGAAGAAAAAAAAAAGGAATTATTATATTAATTCAGATTAACATATAATATGCATGCTAACTTCATATACAAGTAAAAATAATAAAGATAAACATTGGCCTTATGCCTATATTGAACCCTACAAATACCATCGGTGGGAGAATTGAACCTCAGGAGTGCAGAATTATATACTATGCGAGCAAAGCCCTTAATAACAATTGACTTCCCTTCACCATCCACTACGGTAGCCAGAGCCAATCAGCTTACCCTTAAGGGGAGGAGCAATCAATTGTGGAGAGGGGTAAGCATTCAAAGTAGTTAAGATGGCTGAATCCATTGGCTTATAGATTTATAACATTTTACATGTTTTTTTTTCTTTAATACACTTCAAAATGGGGAATTTTTTTTACTGATAATCTGACCTATAGCTATTTGTATGATGAATTTGTTTGTAATTTTTTATTGTTTTTTTTTTGCTTTTTTAGGTCTATGCCACATGGAAATTATGATGTTTGAGCCCAAGACACAAACCCAAACGGCCTTATAACCAATGGGACCGATTCTTTTTCCTGTAGAATTAAATGGCTAAAAGTTTTGGAAATTATCTAAAAACAAAAAAACAAGACACAGGGTCCTCTACTAGAAACCATTAATCTAATCTGTATGTATGAACCAGTGGACACATCAGAGGACCACATTTTAATTCAAATAGACATTATTGATGCACAAAATCTCATGTTAAAGATGTAATAATGCCAATTGTTTTGCTGACTTACTAACTTTTGAAATGATATGTCTATTATGTCTTGTTTAGAAGACATGACCGCTATAGTATGGGAGAAATGAAGCACTAGGACACTCCCTTTCTACAGATGGTCTGGTAGAAAGAATCAAATCTCCTAGTGCTTGGTCTTCTCCCATCCCTAACCAGTGATATCTTAAAAACGGAAAACAATAGATAATTAACAAAAATTAAATCAGCAGCGCATGGCCAGTTGACCGACAGTTTTAACATTTTGGTCTCTCAAGCGGTTACCTTAAAATATAAACATTTTCTTTCTTGCACAAAATTGTCTTCAATAGTTGAAACAGTGTTTTTAGTGATAATGAAAGACTTTTTGGCAGACCATCAGGGACAAGTATAACCAAATGTATATATAATCACATTCATACATCTTTATGTTATGTAGCATTTTGTTTTCATGTTTACTACTTTTCTATTTTTGGAATAAACTTGTTGAGTTTACAATACTGATCTTCTCAATCTTTCACGATAAACCTTTATCCAGAATCTCATGTACCTTCTCAATTTAATTTTGGTTCCAAGCACAGCTTCCACAGTGAGAGTAAAATTCTACAGTCCTCACAAAGCAACAAAAGGAATCTGTAACATAAATTTTAGTAAATTTTATTGGCTATGTTTACAGTTTGTGTTGACGTCTAGTTTCCTTTTAATAAAATGTATAATACGGGCACAGTTAATGCAAATATGGTACATGTTAAAGCAGTGCTGTAAACTGAATTTCGGTTGATGTGAGCTCCCAATCTCTGCTCAGTCTCGGCCAATTCTAAGACCATACTTTGGAGTTGGCCTTCCTGCCCCTCATCACCCGGAGCCGACGAGCGGGTGGTCCGACCCACTGGTTGAGCGTGTACCCTTGACGTCACATTCTGTACGTCGCCAGCGAGTTTGCTGATATTCTTCTCAAGGTTTGTGTAATTGTCCTGCAGATTTTCCAAGAATCTCCTGGATTCCTTCGTATAAGTCATGTGCTCCTTTACTGCACTTAGAATGGGATCCATCGTGAGAACAGGTCCAGCCTTTGACACAGCACCGGAGAGTTCCTTGTTTGAACCCTGTAACGGTACAGAGGGCACCATATTTCTCAAGGTTACAATTAGGTCACCAAGATCCTTTTGCTGTGTTTGGTGCACAGCGGCATGCTCGTGGATGGCTTCCTGCAAGCTGATTGGTCCCTTTTGTGCCTCTAACAGTAGAGTTTTTAGCTCTTGGAGCCTGACTCTGTTAATGTATGTTGAACCCATGACCCCGATCAAGGCACCCAACACCGACCCAATGACCGACCAATTCTTTGTTCTCTCCGCTCTGGTTCTTTCCTTTTCGTGACTCTCTCTCACCGAGGCCGAAAACAGGGCAAACTTCTCTCTCTCGCCCTCTTCCGCACTAACATACGAAGCTCTCAATCTTTTTTCTTCCTGAATAAGAGAGAAGAAAGCAAAAAAGAAGCCAATGCATAAGTCTGATCCTACTAATTAAATTTTTTCTCGACAGACCCCCAGCAAGTGGGTGAGCTATCAGCAGAGAACAGGCGAGGCCTGAGCAGTAACACAACTTCCAAAAATGACTTATTTAAAAAATATATATATATATTTACTGCCCTTTTAATCAACATTAGTATCATAAAGACGCTGCAAAATGCACAGACACATTTCTAAAACCATGAATGAATGGCATGCCGTGGACAATGAACAGGAAGGTTTTTTATGACAAGCTCTCTTTATATTATTTAAGAAGGTGCCTATTCCCTAAAAAACTTTGTTAGCCTCTGCCTAACGATGTTACATTCAATGTATATGATGAATGGGGTTGTTTCTGACTGTTATAAGGTCCAGGAACCAGGAATTACAGAATACCCAGACCGTAATGCATAATATTATGTTCTTCTTAATAACTTTTTCGGTTTTTATACACATAACACATGCCATTCAAGATGGAGCTGATCTTATTAGCTTTGGTCTGGATGAGTAGAATCTAATTATTAACATATTTTCGGGCTGATTCGCTGGCTCTCTTTCAGGCTCTGTGTTGTTTTATGGGAGGGGGAGCCTGTCACAGGAAACAGGCAAGATTTATTAACTAAGCCAAATAGCAAAACGACAGCATAACACAAATGGCTTCTCAAAGCAGACCCTCAAAATAATCAACTCGATCCAGATACAACTGTACCGTGCTGATCTTAATCAGAGAGTAAAAATACATGTTAGTCTCAACAGTGGGAAGCGTAGAGCAGGATGGGGAGTACCTGAGAAGCAAGAGGCAATCTAAAAAGGTCACAGCAATAGGGTCAGTTCCAGTTCAAAGGGTCGAGGCAGGCAGCGTAGGGTCAAATAGTGGATATACAAGTCCGAGTAGGGGTAACAGTAAATCAGGGAGTCCAGGAGGAAAGCCAAGATCGGTACACAGGAAGGTAGCAATAGATCCAAGTAACAAGTAAATAAAGGAATGGGACTGAGAACAGACACCACAGCTCAACAAGCAAGCACTGAAGAAAATGAGTGTAGGGGTTTTATAGAGCTACTGATTGGGGACCTTTACACCTGGGGACCGCCCCTGGACCATGTTGTGGATAGGGAGGAGGAGTAGGGGTCTCCCCCCCGCTCTCCTCCTAACATCTACCAATCGCGCAGCGTTTCTCGCGAGCCACGCCCCCCCGAACCTCCGTGATACAGATGCAGTCACCGTGAGCGGGTGTCTGGTAACTCGAGGCTGGGGCTGGGGATTCGGCCTACCTCGCGGCGGCTGAAGATAGGAGCAGAGGACGGATCTGATCGTGGGGGCCCCCTGGGCAAGGTAAGAGGCGGCCCCTGACAATATTAAAATGTACATTTAAAAAAATATAGTTATATTACACCGCCCAGTACTTAGCTTAATATTAATGAGGAAATAGAGAATAATGGAGGTTTTTGCGAAAAACACCTGCTTTAACGCATGGTATTTTGGCCCCATTGCCAAAATTGTACTAAAATTGTAGCTTTTCCCGGCCTTAACGCCCGGAATAGAATATGCCCCAATAAATGTTTGGAAGCCATATTGTACAGATGTTTTGGAAACAACATCTTTTACATCTTTACATCATTAAGTACTACCTGCAGTAATTTGTGTTCTAGAGTTGCCAGCTCCAAATACTGGATGTCTTCGCGGGAAACCCTATCCAGACGATCACGCACTTCTTTCAATTTCAGCTGCTGAGACTCCACGTTCTCACGGGATTCTCGTACAATCCCACGGGAGATCATAAAATCCTTCTCCGCCTGCAGACAAAGCACACACGACTCATTTAAAAAAAAATTATAAATAATATTTCAAAAAGGTAAACAATTAAAAGCATTGGAGATTGGAACATTTAAATAGAACATTCCAATCAAGACCATTCTGGACCCGAAGTGCACTTGGCTTGATCGGCAGAGTATTCGGACTATCAGTAAGCATTCTGGAAAAGGTCTTTGCTGTTATAGGTCCTGGCCAGATGCCTCAGCTAAGTCAATATCATTAGTATAATAAATGTTCATGCCCAAAATCTGCTAACAAGACATGGCATGCTATATCTGAACAGAGATCTTGCACATCAAGATCTGCTCAAATTGCATATTAACGCTGGAAGAGGGCAATTTGGAAGTGGGGGCTGGCGCCAGGTATATGTAAACCCCAATGTGTAGATTAAGTCAATGGCCTGATGGGGACCCTTGGATTATTGCTGTGACATTCTAGCCATAGAGACTTTTACCTCAGCTACTTTCCCTTGGGCGTCTCGAACCTCCACCAATCCCACGAACTCTTCGTATCGCTCCCACCAATTTTTTGCTGTAGTGGAAACTCTCTGCATGGAGTTTCTGCCTATGGTTTCCCCCACTTCTTTCCATCGCTGCAAAGAGTTTGCCCCCGTATCCTCGGCCGGGGGTTTCACATCAGGCAATTTAGCAGCAGAGCATTGCGTCCTTATTCTATATATATTAATCTTAAAGCACAGGAGAAAGCTGGTCTGCCGGTGTGACCTCACTGCGGCCTTCATAATTGGAAAAGTACACAAAGGTCCCATCTTGACTGGCTGCCACCGAATGAGACGAAATTGGATAGTAGCTGGAAGATGAACAAAACAATACAAATTATTAAAACGTTACACAGACAATAAAAGCCTTAATGACATTGTATTACTTAAAAAAACATAGATGCTGCACCATTAGACGGTAATTTAGCATTTTAGCTTCAAAGTCGACAAGAAAAATATAGCTCACGTTTAACAGAAAGATTCCTTAAATGTAGGCATTTTATACAGAAATGTTTTAAATAATAAATACAGATCCAGTACATTATTAAACTCTCTTTTCTCCATACAGCTTTATCAAGGGGCAGCCATATTCAGTCTAAAAAAATAAATAAATTCTGAACAACAAGTCCGTCTCCTGATATCAAAACTAGATGGAGCAAAGGGGGGCTCAATAATATGTACACCTGACGCATCACTTACATTTTTTGCGTACAGTGTCCTATGTGACGCAATAATTGACAGTTATTAATTTAATTTGAAATAATAATATAATAATAATAATAATGTACAAAAACTAACGTACAAACACAATTATGGGTTAAATAAAAACATAATTTATTGTATTAATACATCTATGCAAAGTTGTATTAATACATTAAATTAAAATCATGATTGTGATCCTCTGGGAATATAAACTCACCATGTTAGCTAGCCATGTACCAAGTGAGATGGTTTATTTACACAGATAGGATGATTCTCTATAGTGACCTGTCCTTGGCATAACTCACCTCTCAGTCTGACTCACATGGAGGGTCTTTTCATTCACTTTGTTTTCACCTCATGGCCGGATTTCTTTGGATTTGATTGAGTTCTAATCCTTTTTTTCATCAGCCTCTGTCAAAAACCCCGAAGTGCCCAAGTGACATAAGGGTAAAAAGAACACTTCCTATTGCACTTGGGTGTAACAAGATGGCTAAATCAGCACTTCCGCTGGTCCTTCTTTGCTGGTGGTACGTGGGTGACGGTGTAACAATATGGCCGAGTCCGTATTTCCGATGACTTCATTTCTTTTCCTTGTAAGTGCAGGGTGTACCAAGATGTCACCCATAATGTTACATTTTCCCTTAGCTAACCATACTATAATTCAAATCACATTACACAATAAGTCATCATTTAATTGCAAAAGTAAGTCAAGACAGAGGGGCAACTATTGTTGTTTAAAATGCATTTTGTCTTAAACTGTTTGTCATTCAACCAATGCTGTACCAACATCATGTATATACTCTGCATTCCCAATTAATAATGTTATGCAGGTGACAGGGTCTCCTGAACGTGTATTGGTGCTAATAATGGTGTTTATTGCAGTGAAAAGCCCAACAGGCGGAAGTAGCCCTGCTCCGGCAGTGAGTTGGACAGCTGTTTCCGGTGTCGGCTTGGGTCCTGCTCAGGCAGTGAGTTAGACAGCTCTGTTGGCTGGGGTCCTGCGTTGCCGAGAGCTGCCGAGATGTCTGGTAGAGACGGTGGGTAGTTTACACACAGAGAGAGAGGGGGGCAGTATGTAATCCAGTGCCATCCTCTCCGGGGGTAGCTCTGTTCAGGGCAGGGGTGTGGGCTATGCATGGGTTTCGGGGTCTAGTGTGTTAAATTAGGATCAAGCCCAGGATATGGTGGGGGCAGAATATATTCTCTGTGCCCCTTTAATGTCCTAAGCAAAGCTGGTTAAATGTACAACATAAGCCATTGATGGCTGCTAGTCTCTGTCATTCAGTAGCTGGCTGAGCGTCCTGAGGGTCTTTTTGCTGGCTGAATCTCCTGGTAGTATTAGTATACAGCAGGTGGAGTGATAAGGGGCAGCCTTATCTGATATAGGGTATTAGGAGCCTGTCTCCATGGCATGTTGGGTGAGGTCTGTGCTTTTGCTGGTAACCTGGGCACAGACCATGTTAGA
This sequence comes from Pelodytes ibericus, assembly GCA_036172795.1. NCBI lineage: Eukaryota > Metazoa > Chordata > Amphibia > Anura > Pelodytidae > Pelodytes > Pelodytes ibericus. The sequence continues at coordinate 78,255,305 of CM069865.1, read as the reverse complement.
CTAAAAATACTCTTCCTTCACTGTGATTCCCAAAGGGGGGAAGAGGGGGGTGACAACATCACAGGATCTCTGAAATCAATCTGTGGATGTCCATCCCCCCCACCCCTTGGGATGAAAGAGGGGATACATATAACATTGTTTTTTTTTTAATTAATTTTGATTTTTCCAATACAGGTGGTAAGAAGAAGCCTTTGAAGCAGGCTAAAAAGCCAACTAAGGAGCTTGATGAGGTATATATCAATCCTCTCTTGTTATGGCTTCTTGAGCACAGTGGTATATAGTACATTTTGGGTCATAAGGTGATGTCATAAGCAGGGGACACCACAGACTCATTGGAAACCCATATATGATTACTGCTTGCATTGGCGTCAAGAGGGGGGGTTGGAATTTAAATTCCTGTCTAGCCTGGTATGTTAAACATCATGAGAAAGTGAGCGCTCATCAGCTGGAGTGCCAGAGGTTAGCTAGCTATTATACAGTTATGGCTTGGTTCTGCTGCGGAATGCACATCTCATAATAGCTGAGCTTCATGGGAATTGTAGTTATAAACTGAAGTTATAGTGGCCTATACTACACTACACACTAACTTTGTTGTTATTGACTGCAGCTCCCATGACCTATAGTTAACTTGGCTGAACACAGGAATTGTAGACTGGGGTAGTTGTCTTCTATTTACCACCCCAGCTATTTTAATGTTCCCATGTTGCGCTGATAAATGCTGTTGGCTACTACTACCCCAGTCATATGATTTTTCTTATTAATGGCTAACATTTTCCTCCCATCAGGAAACCCCTCTCCTGAGCCAACACAGGCAATTGGGAGGAGGTGAGGGGAAAGGAGCGGAGGTTATTTTTCCCTTTTTTTTGGAAAAAAAATCCTGCGGACCCCCGTGTCAGCTAGGTTTATAATTGCTTAGCAGATAGCTATCCATTAGGGTATCATACCGAATATTATGGGTGGACAGACTGCAGTCATTTGCAATATAGACAGGCTTGCATGCTTGGTAACAAACCCTGTATACGGAAGATTTATTATAATTTTTTTCCCCTCCCGTTATTTACATATGTATGGCTAGCTTTAACAGTCTCTTTTGTTGTTTTGTTCCTCTCAGGATGAGCTTGCCTTCAAGCAGAAACTCAAAGAAGACCAGAAAAAACTAGATGAAATGAAGGGGAAAGCCTCTCAGAAGGGACCACTGAGTGAGTATAACAGAATGCTAGAGACCCAACGCACAGTCTGCATCGCTGCGCAGACTTTCAATGCTTGGTGAAATGCATCTTTCTGGCAGGCAATTTCATTAACGGCAACTCTCTGCACTCATAAACTTGAACTCCACGTATAGTGTACAATACTTTCGAGTAAATCCCAGTTTGCATATTGTCAAATGTTAACTGCGGTAGTGTGATATTTGCAGTCCTCATTTTACCAGTCGAGTTGGAAATATATTAAGGCCTAGATTTTGCTGTAAACTTGTCAGTTCACCCTTTTTATTCACTAAAAAAAACTTAGTGTCCCATAGATTTTATTTGCCCTTGTTCACCAATGGTTGCATGTGTTTTGGTTTTTTTTCTAAACCTTTATTTTGCAACCAACTTAAATGCTTTTGTAAACTTTTCACAGGATATATTGTCCCTTTTTTTTTTTTTTTTACAAATTTGTGCCCTAGAGCACTCTAAAAAGCTTTTCCTAAAGTTATTTAGTTCAATTTAAAATTGATTTTTCAAATTGTTCTGACACATATTATAAAAGGAAACAGAAGTGATTCGAGGAATGTTTATTCTGACCAGTGTAGAACTTTTTCAGGTCTGTTCGGTTTACTCAAATGATTGGCGCATCGGCTTACGTTTAATCCAGTTTTCCACCTGTCATAACCTAGATTACACGTAAACCGGTTTCAATAAAGGACATCCTCTTTCTGTGTGCATGCATCCCGCTTAGTCACATTCGATTATACTGACCAGAAGTAGCCTGGTCCGTTGGATGAAATTGTTTTCTTAAATGCACTTTTTCAATATTTGTTGCAGCTGGCGGTGGGATAAAGAAGTCTGGTAAAAAGTAGTAGGAGTTGGAGTTCACGGGACCGTGGAGCATATTGAACTGGTTTCTAATTTGGAAGTTGAATTCTCTAAAAATCAACCGGAATAACATCTTGTTCAGGATAACTTTTTTTTTGTGTCAAATGGTAATAAAGTTTTTCTTTTTTATATGCCGTGGAATCCATGTGTGAACTTAGAAATATACATTTCTAACACTGAATCCCTAACCAAAAAATGAATAAGTGGAGTTTATTTATTTTAATTTGAAGGTGGTAAGTGCAAAGTTGCATTTAAAATCCAGTGTTCGTACAGGTTTTAACATCCAGTATGTTTAGCTTCCTTGGACAAGCTTGCTCTTAAAGGTTAGACACTGCCATTCATTGGCCAGAAAAGAGTCCACAGACTTGGGCTCTGTACTGTTTGTATGTGGTGCACTATGTGGCTTTCTGTGAGATGAGTATTTTTTTCAGAAACCCAGAGAGGCCACGTATTTTGAAAAATATTTTTCATACTTGTTTTCTCGAAGTAACAAGTTAGAAAAAATGTTACAATACATGGTTTCTGTATATTGATTAGCTCAGAATCTTACACTAGATCAGTCATGGCTAACCCTGACACACTAGTGTACCCTCTTTCTTTAGTGCACTTGTTTGTTTATTACATATAGTCTACTTTAATTTTCTTCAAAGCCCCTAAGTCCATTGAAATTATAATTTTAGTCCAGTATTCAATTAGAAGAGACCTGCCTTTTATACCGTTTTAACAATACAAGACATCCATAGAGAAGGATTTAAAATATTTTCTTTTAATGGATAAACCTTCTCGTCATGGGGTGGAGGTTTTTGACCCCTGTGATTGCATTTGGGGCTGCAGACTAAGATGAAGGCTTTTCTGATTCATTATTATAGAAATGAATTGTTGCTCTATCCATTTATTGAGCTATGTCTTTCTCTGATGTAAGAGACCGGGGATGATCTTCTAGTCTGTAGATCAAATGTAATCATTAAGTTGTACAAATGTGACTAAACGGGGGGGTTGAACCTCGGCCCTCCATCTTCATGGCCTACATCTCCTGTAAGAGACTGTCAGGAGAGTATAGTTAATGTAGTCTTCCAACAGCTCCGTTTCTAACCCATGAGTTAGATGTATACATATATCTGCTTTTAAATATTAATCCTCAATTCACATTTAAATACATAGACTTGTATCTAATGTGGTGGATTAACATATATCCAAATTATGTTCCAGCCCCTAAATATTTCTAAGCTCAGAGCTAAAAAAAATGTCTGTTTCCTAAAGCTTGGGTGTAAAATTTAAGTTGTATCTCCCTAGTCTTGTTAGAATGCAGTTTCCAATCCAACTGAACACATTAAAAAACAATCTTTTTATTTATAAGATCTCACGGGTCGTACTTGACTTTCATTTTTCCTCTGCATATAAAAATAAAGAGAACATTTAAATCTGTAGATTCTCCTTTTTTTTTTTCTTATTTTTTCTTAGGTGCTTTTGCTGGTTTTAGTTGGACCTCTACGGGGTAATGATCACTGACTGCCAGGGCCTGTGGAGAGGGGAGGTCAGGTTTAATACAATAAAACAATTTCAAAGTGAAAGAAAATATGGCAATAGAGACATTTGCCAAAAGGGAAAAACAAGCACACAAGGTGTTAAATCTTCCTGTGTATAACTACAAACTGTTAGATTATAAAAGTTCTCATAAAAATAGCCAAATATGGATTCATTAAAATTGTTTAAACCGTATTGTGTATTTTACTTTAAACAAGGCTTTAAAAAAAAAAAAAAGAATCGGCTAGGGAGAATTTTTTTTTATTTTAAAGACTAGAAAGAAGTTTAATGCATACATTTGGGGGGGGAGTTGCAGGCTTGCCCCCTGGCATTCATTTCTTTGTCTCCCCAGGATGGCTGTTTCACAAATGGGGGGGTTTTATACTGATGCCAAAGTGCAGTGTTCTGCGAGTGCTTAATAGTAGTCCTATGCTGACATTCCCGTGTTGCCAGCAAGGGAGTTACTGGGCATGTGCAGTTCTGAGCATACAGCTGTACTCTCAGAATCTGCGAGACTGGTGGTGGGGAGGAGGGAAGCATTCTATTTGTATTGCATGGTTAAATATGGAAAAATGATACCTAAACTTTCTTCACCAAAACTTTTTTCTGCTAGTAATTGGACAATTATTAGTGGAGAAGGTTCTATTTTGCAGCCACCGAATAGAAACCCTTCATCTGTCAGAGTTTAAAGCAGACATGGAAGTAGTGGGGTTCGCTGGAAGAATCTAAACAGGACCCAAAATTGTACCTATAGAAGAAAGTTGTCAATTACCTTAACCTACACAAATAGTTCCGAAAATGCTGATAATTATATAATATTAAATGTTAAGCTATATTTTACTGTACACCATTAAAGGACTTAATATGTATGAAAGAGTTAAATGCAGTCTGAAAACCCACTCGCTCTCTTTACAAATCCCACCTACCTCTTCCTCTGTTAGATTGTAAGCTTCCTGGAAGTTGAACGGTTTGGCAGAATCAGGAATGATATGTTTCATGAGATCTCCATGGACCACAATTCTGAAAGCGTAAAATCATCCATTACCCTTGATCACCGCACTGATGGACCGCGCAGAAAGACGCAGATAGAAATATATACTTTTGGATCCAGTATGTAAATACTCTGCGGCTTGGGAACGTGTGGTATTCAATTCAACAGCCCAGTACATGCTCAATACTGCCAGTCTGGATCAATAAAGTAACCGGTTACATACCGGTCATACGAGAAGTCTGTGGAATTGGTGGCAGTCGTGTCAATGTCGTCCTGAATCAACCAGTGCAAAGTCTCATCTGTCCTCAGCCTGATCGTCTTCATTTTCTTTGATGAGACATACGCACCGTCTGCATTAAAGTCACCCAGAAGCATTATATTCTGCCGGGAGAAAGGGTTAAATAATTTATTACATGGAAGTGATAAAATTACAAGGTCTCTGGGATGGATCCGTTATAGCTGTAGGTTCCCGTGTATGGCAGGTATAGGGGAGCTTCCCGTGTATGGCAGGTATAGGGGAGCTTCCCGTGTATGGCAGGTATAGGGGAGCTTCCCGTGTATGGCAGGTATAGGGGAGCTTCCCGTGTATGGCAGGTATAGGGGAGCTTCCCGTGTATGGAAGGTATAGGGGAGCTTCCCGTGTATGGCAGGTTTAGGGGAGCTTCCCGTGTATGGAAGGTATAGGGGAGCTTCCCGTGTATGGAAGGTATAGGGGAGCTTCCCGTGTATGGAAGGTATAGGGGAGCTTCCCGTGTATGGCAGGTTTAGGGGAGCTTCCCGTGTATGGCAGGTGTAGGGGAGCTTCCCGTGTATGGCAGGTGTAGGGGAGCTTCCCGTGTATGGCAGGTGTAGGGGAGCTTCCCGTGTATGGCAGGTGTAGGGGAGCTTACCGTGTATGGAAGGTGTAGGGGAGCTTACCGTGTATGGAAGGTGTAGGGGAGCTTCCCGTGTATGGAAGGTGTAGGGGAGCTTCCCGTGTATGGAAGGTATAGGGGAGCTTCCCGTGTATGGAAGGTTTAGGGGAGCTTCCCGTGTATGGAAGGTTTAGGGGAGCTTCCCGTGTATGGAAGGTTTAGGGGAGCTTCCCGTGTATGGAAGGTATAGGGGAGCTTCCCGTGTATGTTAGGTATAGGGGAGCTTCCCGTGTATGGAAGGTATAGGGGTGCTTTGCCACAGGCCTCATGTAGGGACCACAACTGGAAGATCCAATGTCCAATCCTTGGGTGGTCAAGATGAAGAGACACTAAGCTCTCAATCACCTTATGTTGGGTAAAAAAATAAGCTTATTTCTTTGAAATGCAACCAACCCCACCAGCATCCTAAGGTATGTTTCATTTTAAAGGGATTCTATCGCCTAAATATTGGTTTTTACTGTGAAACTAGAGAATAAGAAATTATTGAAAAAGGTGTATATTGGAGGCTTATGCCTAAATTAGGAGACACATTTGTTGTAAATGTGACTGTCCTGTCTCCTGTTTATGACATCACCCTGCGGCTTGATATGCAAATGACACATTTCACATTAAAAAACTGTTCATTTACATATCAGGCCGCAGGTGATGTCAAACTCCACAGACAAATCTGAAACACATTTTTCTCCTAATTTAGGGATTTTCTTGCATTTTTTTCTCCCCTTTCTGTCTGTTGAGTTGCGTGGAGTAACAGGGGCTTTATTCATGAAAGAGAGAAAAGCAGGGAATTGACAAGGCAATTTCTAACATAAGGCCAAAGTAGCCGAGTTGAAAAGATTCTCCCATTCAGCTGCACTCGGTTTACACATTGCATGCCAAGCAGAGAGTGGGGGTCTCACCTGGGTAGCCCATTTCTCTTTAATGTGAAGATAGACATCATACAATTCATCGATTTCCTGCACAGAATCTTTGGGGGTCGTGTGCACGGGAATCAGGGTCAGGTCTTTTGCAGCTGTGGAGAGAAGTAGTGATGGATTACTGGTCAACAACCACAAAAAGATTCTGGCCTGGACTTTTCCAGCTGTTTTAGACTAATGTCATGGTGCTGATTCCAAATCTGATCTCAGATTTGCTCTATCACGTCTCATTTGTATGCAATCGTCAAACCCCATTTGCATTGATTTTACCATAAATTAACTCTTTGTCACTTATGATTGCCAGCTGTTGCGAGTCTGTGACTGCTTCAGTGATAAACTATGGTGTTGTATGATTTTATGTTTAGCTCTTCGTATATGAGCATACATTTGCTGTTATTATTGAAAATGCAATTTTTGATATCTCAAAAACCTGATGTGATAGACAAAACTGTAGAGCGGTTACCATGGGAACACATGGAATGTTCCTGCTGATTACATCACTATTAGAACTTTACCCCCCGGAATCACCATGGAAACCAATGGAATGTTCCTGCTGATTACATCACTATTAGAACTTTACCCCCGGAATCACCATGGAAACCAATGGAATGATCCTGCTGATTACATCACTATTAGAACTTTACCCCCGGAATCACCATGGAAACCAATGGAATGATCCTGCTGATTACATCACTATTAGAACTTTGACCTAGAAACTTCCTTTATAAAATCCACTGGATAATCTCCACTAACACCTGACTGCTCTCTGTTGGGACACATATCCATGGATTAGGGTTGGCTAGTCTATGTAAAGTGCATTTCAGCTCAGAACCACAGGGATAGTTCTTACCAGTTGTTTTTGATTGAAATCTGACAATAAAAGGTTCCCGTGCAAAAGAATCTTCATCTCCTTGCTGCATGTCTTCATACTGGTAGATTTCTTTAACTTGTACCACATCCTCCCTGGAATCAAGTGCATGTTTAATTAATAATGCAGTTTTTACTGACTGCATTGATGCAAATGTGTCTGCACAAAATATATGCTTTTTCTTCACTTATATAATTTGCAGCTTTGCTAAAATATACATGTAAAGGTTTCAGGGATTCTAAATTGGCCATTGGAAATGTAGTTAATGGTCTATAATAATAATAAGTAGGTAAACTGTTAGATTTGAGTGTCCCCCCCTCCCTTCCCAACAATATTATAGCTTTAGAAATCCAGGTTGAGTATCCCTTATCCTGCTTGGACTAGAAGTATTTCGGATCACGGATCATTTTCACCAATAAGATATATTAAAGCCTCTCAGCTCTCATGAAATACAGTAATATCAATGTAAATACTGTATAGAGCAAATAAATCACTTTTACTGTGATGTAGCTGTGATGTGAGGCATCGCTAGGAACCTGCCGTTGGCGTGTCAGCTCTGCACACGTGTCATGCATGGAAAGGTTATATCACAGCTTAAGGGGGCTGCACACTGAATACACTGTTGTCTGCTTGTGCTCTGACAGGTGTGTGGAATTTGCAAATTGTGATGAAATCTGATTTTTTTGGGGGGTAACTGATCATTTCGGATAAGGGATTTTCCGCCTGTAGCAAAGCTATTTCACTTCTCTAAAACTCTGACATTGACTCAGTTAATTAGTAAAAGTAAGGAGATTGCTTAAATAGAATAACTGCCTCTCCATTCATTGTGAGGGTAAAGGGTATGAAGAGTCTCTTACCTGTACAGAAAGAGGTATTGTTCTTTGTATCCACGTCTTCCCAAAGGTTTGCTCAGAACATAATTAAAACGAGCATCTCCATCGCAGCTGACGAACAATGAAATCAATAATTAGTGCTAATTGCTCGTTTGAAGAATGACAATCAGGAAAGTGCTAACTGACAGTAACAAGGCCTGTTTTACTCCACAGAACATGCGCTGGGGGTGTAGAGGTCGAATTTCAAACTAATGCACAAATTAAAGTCTTCTGTGGGGTCTCCTGTTGATGACATCACCTTACGATCTGATTTGCAAATTCTGAGTTAATTCCAGATTCTTTTTTTTTTTGTTCCTTGGTTGAATAATAGTTCTTTACAGGCTAATGGAGATGTGTATCGTGACCATACGCACCTATTCAAATGCTCAACGAGTTTTTTTGTGGCCTTCTCTTTGGAATCAAAAACTTCTAGGATAACTATGATGTCATAGCGGAAAATGATCTGAAAAGAAAGGTCGATCTGAGTCTAGAGCGAGATTTAGATCATACTGTTAAAATGTATCCATTCCAAAATTGGTCATAATGGAGGGGGGTGAGGGGTAGGAGAACAGGGAGTATGCCATTTTTGGTAGGAATTTCAGCCCCTGAGTTTGAACAGAGTTAGTGTTGAAGGAACTCGGGACAGCAGGCCAAGAATTAATGAGGCAGTTTCACTTTTAATGTCCCGAAATTTTACTCAATATATATCTGTTTTTTACCCAATATGTCTGACCATAGGTGACTGTGTCTCATGGCATAAGTAGTTTCTGAACATCTGCAGTGCCAAGGTTAGCCATCACTAGTCTGGTATGAGGAAGTTAAATATCTGTGGCAGTGCTCTCTCTTCCTTTCACCGTAGTACGAATACTGACTGTTGATTCAATAATATGATGTCTTGTGGCAATGACCCAGTACAAAAGAAGAGTAAAGAGAGATCTGCGCTATGAGAGAGACAGATCTTCTCAACCTTCTGATAAAAAACAAAACCCCGAGAGCAGGGGTGATGAAGTTTGTAGAGAATAAAATGTAATACGGGATTTGAAATACACTAAAACCAAAACCAAAAACATGATGTAACAGGTTTGTCTATGTTTCTCTCTCTTACCTTCGTGATAATCGGGAGGATCTTGCAGTCTGAGCATTTCTTCAGCCCGAAACGTCTGGCGTTAAACGATGCAATCTTCATTCTCTTATATCTCCTGTAAGAGGAAGGAAATAGACAAGCCAAACTTCAGAGAAATGTATAATGTAGGCCAAGGTCTGTCTTGATGCTTCCTCTAACTCCTTGCACGATGCTGTCTTTAAACTTGTCTTGTGTCTCACTTACTTATTACATTTCGTCAGTGTGTGTGGTTATTTCACAAGATGGTTATGTCAAAGAATTTTTTTTATAAAAGTCGAAACAATTGTTATTATTATTGAACCTTTTATTCTCTAGTATAGGAGAGTACCGGAACCTTTTATTCTCTAGTATGGGAGAGTACCGGAACCTTTTATTCCCTAGTATAGGAGAGTACCAGAACCTTTTATTCCCTAGTATAGGAGAGTACCGGAACCTTTTATTCTCTAGTATAGGAGAGTACCGGAACCTTTTATTCTCTCATATGGGAGAGTACCAGAACCTTTTATTCCCTAGTATAGGAGAGTACCGGAACCTCTTATTCTCTAGTATAGGAGAGTACCGGAACCTTTTATTCTCTAGTATAGGAGAGTACCGGAACCTTTTATTCCCTAGTATAGGAGAGTACCGGAACCTTTTATTCCCTAGTATAGGAGAGTACCGGAACCTTTTATTCTCTAGTATAGGAGAGTACCAGAACCTTTTATTCCCTAGTATAGGAGAGTACCAGAACCTTTTATTCTCTTGTATAGGAGAGTACCGGAACCTTTTATTCCCTAGTATAGGAGAGTACCGGAACCTTTTATTCCCTAGTATAGGAGAGTACCGGAACCTTTTATTCTCTAGTATAGGAGAGTACCGGAACCTTTTATTCTCTAGTATAGGAGAGTACCGGAACCTTTTATTCTCTAGTATGGGAGAGTACCAGAACCTTTTATTCCCTAGTATAGGAGAGTACCGGAACCTCTTATTCTCTAGTATAGGAGAGTACCGGAACCTTTTATTCTCTAGTATAGGAGAGTACCGGAACCTTTTATTCTCTAGTATAGGAGAGTACCGGAACATTTTATTCTCTAGTATAGGAGAGTACCGGAATATTTTATTCTCTAGTATATAGGCTTTTCTGAAGCCTGTGCAAAAGGCTTGTTATCCTTCTTTCTGATCCTAGTTACTGCTTTACTGTCAGTAATATCCCCGGAGAGGAATACTCTCCCCTCTCTCTTCCGTTATTATAGTATTATTATTTAAAGGAGAAGTATCTCAAAATTATGATGAGCAGCAAAACATCTAGCTACACCGCGTCAGCTGCTCGTTAGAGGATAAACTGGCATCACAAATACACGCTTGGTTATCCTCATGTTTGGGCCGCTCTATATATTTTAGAAGTATAAGATAAAACATTGTTTAGCTGTTCTTTAAATGAACAAGCGGTATAGAAGGATATGTCAGTGTCTCTTCACTGGGAGCTCCTGGTTTTTGCTACTTTAATGGTACAATAAATGATATACCCCACATCCTTTCTATGAGAGAAACATTTATATACATAAAGGGAATCAACACAGTAAGGAGGAGAGTAGATTTAAATGAAGAAACACTACCACAACTAGAGGACATAGTCTTAAATTAGAGGGGCAACGATTTAAATGTAATATCAGGAAGTATTACTTTACTGAGAGGGTAGTGGATGCATGGAATAGCCTTCCAGTAGAAGTGGTAGAGGTTAATACAGTGAAGGAGTTTAAGCATGCATGGGATAGGTATGAGGCTATCCTAGATATAAGATAAGGCCAGGGACTAATGAAAGTATTACTTTACTGAGAGGGTAGTGGATGTATGGAATGGTCTTCCAGTAGAAGTGGTAGAGGTTAATACAGTGAAGGAGTTTAAGCATGCATGGGATTGGTATAAAGCTATCCTAGATATAAGATAAGGCCAGGGACTAATGAAAGTATTACTTTACTGAGAGAGTAGTGGGTGCATGGAACAGTCTTCCAGTAGAAGTGGTAGAGGTTAATACAGTGAAGGAGTTTAAGCATGCATGGGATAGGTATAAGGCTATCCTAGATATAAGATAAGGCCAGGGACTAATGAAAGTATTACTTTACTGAGAGGGTAGTGGATGTATGGAATGGTCTTCCAGTAGAAGTGGTAGAGGTTAATACAGTGAAGGAGTTTAAGCATGCATGAGATTGGTATAAAGCTATCCTAGATATAAGATAAGGCCAGGGACTAATGAAAGTATTACTTTACTGAGAGGGTAGTGGATGCATGGAATAGTCTTCCAGTAGAAGTGGTAGAGGTTAATACAGTGGAGTTTAAGTATGCGTGGGATAGGTATAAGACAATCCTAGATATAAGATAGGGAACGGGGGACTAATAAAAGTAGTTAGAACATTGGGCAGACCAGATGGACCGAATGGTTCTTATCTGCCGACACATTCTATGTTTATACATTCCTCCCATTCCCCGAATCAGGAAAAGACCAGCTATATAGCTTATCACTTTTATTGCTCTATATAAATGGTTTTAAACACAAGTATAAAAATGATGGGCCATGAGATTATAAGCCTACCTGAAGCCTACCTGATACAGCAAGTCCACCGGGGATATCGGAAAGCTTCTCTATCTTACTCCAGAACTGGAAGTAGACTGAGGCGGGGTGGAGAAACTGCGAAGGTAACCTGGTCTTTTTTGAAAGAAAGGAAAAAAAAAACTTGAAAAACAGGTTTTAGCTTAGGTAGCCATTATATATAAAAATAAGGTGGTGAGTACAAGTCAATCACTGGAGGCAAATTCGAGAAATTGCTGTTTTTAAAAAAGGATTAGCACAACAATAACAAAAAACAGCAACAAAAGACACAATACACTGAAAAGGAAACAAAGGAACACAGTCATGTGTAGTGTAAATTTGACACACAGCAATTAAAGCCTCATTTTTGCAGCCCATTCACCCCAGGTCACAACATCACAACCTGTGCCTCTTTACAGAGATGTTGTGACAACACCTTAGGTTCTACCCACATTCCCTTCGGTGGTAGTCAACACGTTTGGAACTGCGGGGGATTCTCCCAACCGCCCAAACCCATTACCCCCCGTGGAGGGGTTGAATCCAGAATCATCCGATTGCTCGAAATTGTTAAAAAAAAAAACATTATTTACGGAAAACCCAAGAGTGGTCTCACACTTCACACGTAAAACAGTGAAGGAAGAAATAATACCCTGCCACAAGATCGCAGCTTTACAGAATAGTACTCCTCCAGTACTCGTTCTGTACAATATACAAAGGAATGGGAGCGAAAGGTACACGAAAAGGAGAAAAGCAATATAGTGCGGTACAGGAAAGGCAGTGGGTTAGCTGCAAAATATTCAGTGCACCCACGGAAAAATCTGTCATCAATGTTGATGGGCGCTATATACGAAGATTTTCCGTGAGTGCAATAGTTGAATATTGTCTTTTTGTTTACTAGTTTTACAGATAGAAGGCGTGGGACTGACTGTGGTCTCAGATAATGCCGTCTGCATGGCTGTCTATAACAAGATATGGCATGTTATGCTTTGTGCTGATAATCTAAATGCAGAATAGACAAAAATCCCACCTTTATTTGTTTCTTTCTTCATTATTCCTTGTTCTCCTTTTTAACTCTAGTCTTTTTCTTTCATTTCTTCATTCCTTTCCTTTCCTTTCCTTTCCTTTCCTTTCCTTCCTTCCTTCCTTCCTTCCTTTCCTTCCTTCCTTCCTTCCTTCCCTCCTTCCTTCCTTCCTTCCTTCCTTCCTTCCTTCCTTCCTTCCTTCCCTCCTTCCTTCCTTCCCTCCTTCCCTCCTTCCTTCCTTCCTTCCTTCCTTCCTTCCTTCCTTCCTTCCTTCCTTCCTTCCTTCCTTCCTTCCTTCCTTCCTTCCTTCCTTCCTTCCTTCCTTCCTTCCTTCCTTCCTTCCTTCCTTTCCTTCCTTCCTTCCTTCCTTCCTTCCTTCCTTCCTTCCCTTCCTTCCTTCCTTCCTTCCTTCCTTCCGTCCTTCTTTCTTTCTTCTTTCTTTTCTTCTTTCCTTTTTTTCTTTCCTTTTCATGTTTCCTTCTTTTCTTTCTTTCTTTCTTTCTTTCTTTCTTTCTTTCTTTCTTTCTTTCTTTCTTTTCTTCTTTTCTTTCCTTTTTCATGTTTCCTTCTTTCCTTCTTTCTTTCTTTCTTGTTTATTTCTTGCTTGAGATATTACTATAAAATATCAGACTTAGCGACATACCGGCAGAATCTATTATGCTCTAGGGAAGAGGTTCCCAAGTCCTCTCAAGTCAGCCAACAGGTTTGGAAACCACTGTTTTAGATGAACTGTAAAAGAAAAAAAAATGTTTTAATCTGAATTAGTGGTTCCGAAATCAGTGCTTTGGTATGTCTGGGATGGGAACAGTTGTGTTTCAGGTAGGTTGGCCTGTCTGCTGGTTTTCGGTAGAGTGAAGTCTGAATGGAGCTGTTCTTGATGTATATGGGGGTGTCTAGGAGAGTAATACAGTGTCTGGATTATCTTGGGATGGAAGGCGTTATAGTCTTCACTACCAGTCCATATGATTAGAACATCGACTATGCAGCATGGAGATATAGTACAGGTTCGGAGAGGCAGGTGTAGTCCTCCTCCAATTTGGCCATGATTAGGGTGGCATAGTGTGGTGCCATCCATGTGCCCCTTGCCATCCCTATTCTTTGGAGGTCCAGATGGGAAGTAGTTATGGTTAAGTATGAATTGTATTAGTTATGTTTAGGGACTCATTGCTAAGTAGGTCTGTTCCTGGTACATTTGGCCTGACTGTAGATATTCACCATTAGGTGGCGCTCTATGACAAGGAAATGTTATATACTCTCTGTAACTAGTAATGATTGTTTGGCTGTGTTTATAAGTCAGTCTGATGGATTTGCCTGATCAGTGCTAAGAAGATCATTCAGTTCTACATTGGGCTACTACACAAGAGCCAGAGAGGGCAATGCAAAGTTAATTACATGTTAATTAGGCATTTGCTGAACACTGCTAGAAATAATATTATTAGAGCTACCCCTATCTAAGATATTAGAGTTTTATTAGTGAGAACAATTGGTAAATTACCCTTTTCCCCTTTTTTTGGCTAGGTACCATGTATAGTTCTTGTGAAATGAATGGCATTATTTATAATTCTAGTAAAGTGTTTTATACCATTTTATCTCACAGAGATCACTGCTTGACCACAGGAGTCAGATATTAAGCAGTGATCTCTCTTTAATGCTGGGGTCAGTAAGACTGAGAGGAGCTGTCACAACTAGTGTTGAGCGAACCCGAACCGCAATGTTCGGGTTTGTACCGGACATTAAGGTGTTCGGACCCTGGACCCCAACACGGACATTTCACTGTATGTCCGTGTTGGAGTTCGGGGTTCGGCTATAAACCGAAAGTCTATAAACCGAAAGACATTCGGTTCATAGACTTTCGTTTTATAGAATACTTGTAATGCTATTGGTATTCTATAAACCGAAAGTCTATAAACCGAATGTTGTTCAGTTTATAGACTTTCGGCTTATGGAATACATGTAATACTATTGGCTTCCTATAAACTGAAACAGAGTCCCCATTCATATGAAATTCTTATGAATGGGGACTCTATTTCGGTTTATAGAAAGCCAATAGTATTACATGTATTCCATAAGCCGAAAGTCGGGTCCCCATTGACTTCAATGGGGTTCGGGTTCGGGGTCAAGTTCGACCCTGAACCAGGACTTTTTCCCAAAGTTCGGCCGAACCTGCACATCCAGGTGTCCGCTCCACACTAGTCACAACATAATTAACATCCGATTTAATTAATGATGTATTAATAGACTTAAGAAAGTTCAATAAGGAAGCAGTACTGAAGAATCACATGATAAGTGGGAAGATTAGATGGGTTATTAGAAGACTAATTCCATCTCAATGTAAGCTCCTTTCATGGTGAAATTGGGGCAAATCAGTCACCATCATTTCTTCAATGAATGGCAAGAATAAAAAATAAATAATCTATAGATTGTGTTAGTAAAATTACAATCAAGGGCATGGAGACAGACAACAAAACATGTGCATTAAATGCTGGCACTCTTTTATGACATCACTGTGACATAGTATGCAAATGACTACAGGGGGGTATGATAGAAACATTTATATACATAAAGGGAATCAACACAGTAAAGGAAGAGAGTATATTTAAAGGAAAACTACCACAACTAGAGGACATAGTCTTAAATTAGAGGGGCAACGATTTAAAAGTAATATCAGGAAGTATTACTTTACTGAGATGGTAGTGGATGTATGGAATAGCCTTCCAGTAGAAGTGGTAGAGGTAAACACAGTTAAGGAGTTTAAGCATGCGTGGGATAGACACAAGGCTATCCTAGATATAAGATAAGGCCAGGGACTAATGGAAGTATTACTTTACTGAGAGGGTAGTGGATGCATGGAATAGTCTTCCAGTAGAAGTGGTAGAGGTTAATACAGTGAAGGAGTTTAAGCATGCATGGGATAGGTATAAGGCTATCCTAGATATAAGATAAGGCCAGGGACTAATGAAAGTATTACTTTACTGAGAGGGTAGTGGATGCATGTAATAGTCTTCCAGTAGAAGTGGTAGAGGTTAATACAGTGAAGGAGTTTAAGCATGCGTGGGCTAGGTATAAGGCTATCCTAGATATAAGATAAGGCCAGGGACTAATGAAAGTATTACTTTACTGAGAGGGTAGTGGATGCATGTAATAGTCCTCCAGTAGAAGTGGTAGAGGTTAATACAGTGAAGGAGTTTAAGCATGCGTGGGATAGGTATAAGGCTATACTAGATATAAGATAAGGTCAGGGACTAATGAAAGTATTACTTTACTGAGAGGGTAGTGGATGCATGGAATAGTCTTCCAGTAGAAGTGGTAGAGGTTAATACAGTGAAGGAGTTTAAGCATGCGTGGGATAGGTATAAGGCTATCCTAGATATAAGATAAGGCCAGGGACTAATGAAAGTATTACTTTACTGAGAGGGTAGTGGATGCATGGAATAGTCTTCCAGTAGAAGTGGTAGAGGTTAATACAGTGAAGGCGTTTAAGCATGCATGGGATAGGTATAAGGCTATCCTAGATATAAGATAAGGCCAGGGACTAATGAAAGTATTACATTACTGAGAGTGTAGTGGATGTATGGAATAGTCTTCCAGTAGAAGTGGTAGAGGTTAATACAGTGAAGGCGTTTAAGCATGCATGGGATAGGTATAAGGCTATCCTAGATATAAGATAAGGCCAGGGACTAATGACAGTATTACTTTACTGAGAGGGTAGTGGATGTATGGAATAGTCTTCCAGTAGAAGTGGTAGAGGTTAATACAGTGAAGGAGTTTAAGCATGCATGGGATAGGTATAAGGCTATCCTAGATATAAGATAGGGAACTGGGGACTAATAAAAGTATTTAGAACATTGGGCAGACTAGATGGGCCGTATGGTTCTTATCTGCCGACACATTCTATGTTTCTATGACACTTTCTCCATTGATGTAGGTAATTTGCATATCAGAAACCAGAGACAGAATAGAAAAACACTGAACACATTTCTTTATTAATCTTTGTTATTTGCAGTTCTTCAGAGATAATGTGCAGATCATACTTAGTCCCTGTAACATCCCTTTGAAGGGTTTCATGAGGTTGCTTTTTGCTGGATATAACATTACTAATGGGCCATAACAGTTTGCAGACAGGACAGACGTTGTCACCTGCGAGGATTTGTTAGTTCAGCCGTGTTTTCGGAGACAGTACACTGTGATCTGGCAGGTGAACATCCTCAAATGATTCATCTTCACTTCCCCTGCCAAAGGAGAGATGTGTAACATCCAGACAGCTGTGTGCAAGGGGCATGTAATCCAGCACAGGGGGACTACTGAGCAAGGACAGAAATCTGTTAAAGCAAATTCCTTAATTGGGGTTGCCCCCGGCCGGTATTTAACCAGCACAGCATTGCGGTCTCGAAACTGTCCCCTTTTAGATGTCGGTAGCACACGATCTCTCACACGCCCTCTCTCGCCCGCAGCGGTCAGATCCAGCATGCAAGACGTCCATCACAGCCTTTTGCTGAATGCTGGATCTGACAGCTGCGGGCGAGAGAGGGCGTTTGAGAGATCTCGTGCTACCGGCATTTATAGGGGCAGTTTCGAGACTGCACTGCTGCTCTGAAGAGCCGATTACCGACTGTGCCTGGATCTGTCTGCAGGGAGGGAGAAATGCAGGAAGCTGGAAGCAAAGATGGCTTAGGTAAGCTGGGAAAGGCTGTTTGGGGGCCAAGGGGGCAGAGAGAGGCTGTTTGGGGGCCAAAGAGGCAGAGAGAGGCTGTTTGGGGGCCAAAGAGGCAGAGAGAGGCTGTTTGGGGGCCAAAGAGGCAGAGAGAGGCTGTTTGGGGGCCAAAGAGGCAGAGAGAGGCTGTTTGGGGGCCAACGAGGCAGAGAGAGGCTGTTTGGGGAGCCTAAGGGCCAGAGTATGGTTGCCACCTGGCTGGTAAAAAGAATTAAAAAGATGGCAACCCTAGGTCAGAGAGAGGCTATTCAGGGGTCAAAGGGGAAGATAGAGGCTTTTTAGGGGGCCCATGGGGCAGAGTAGGGTTGCCACCTTTTCTTCAAAAAAATACCGGCCTTGGTACTTCCTCCATAGACTTAACATTGTGGTTAAGCCAATTTTTTTACCGGCCTGCCGGTAAAATACCGGCCAGGTGGCAACCCTAGGGTAGAGAGAGGCTGTTTGACATGACTGACCTTCACAGTGTGCATGTCTTCTGGCAAGGAAAGAGTTAGGGCTCCCAGTTCCTGCGCGTTTCGCTTGCTGTGCATTTCCAGCTGTGTGAGAGAGAGAGCTAAATCTGTACCTTAATATCCACATGAAACTTTTCTGCTTCAGATCTAAATCATCTGTTATTAGAATGCAAAACCCTTTGTTTAATTTATGGCTTTTAACATGCATCTGGTTAGGGGTCAGAGAGCTGGATTTCAAGGTTTTACATCTATCTTCATAGTGTGCAACCAAAATAAACATCCCCCTCCTGCACGATCCTTTGATGCAGTACAACTCCCACCTCAATTATCTCAATGGTGTACATAGGAATTACAGCACAGAAGGGGCCTTAATGTGGTTTCAGATGAGAGGTCACGGCAGGTAGAAAGAAAATATCTAATTGCAATGACAGGAGTTTTGCGGAAATCCAGGATTTAGGGTAAAAATCTAACCTGAGATCAGCTTTATATCTGTCCGAAGCATTTTCCAAACCTGACTATGTTTTTAAACTGCACATTAATAGCTAGTTTGTTTTTTTAACTTGAGTTTACAGATTTAACTATCACATATCACCCGTCCCCTCCTGTTTATTAATAAATAGCAGTTTTCAGCTTGGAAATTCCCTGCAATTCTCGCTTTATTGATTGGCCCCTATAAAGTAGTGTTTTTCTTTCCTAACCTGTAACACACGGGGTCCAGGATGGTAAAGGGACCCTGAGCGCACGAGATCAGGAGATACAGTTCAGGATGGAGATACAGGACCTGGTGCTGGGTAACTGCAATCGCTTGGAGTCTTTGCAGCCACAACCAGGCCCGGTGAAGCAGCTGCTGTATCCAGGTACCAGGGCTTAATAGGGAATGAACTAGATGATGGCCAAGCAGAGCTAAAAACAGAAAAGGAACTGAGGGAGAGCAGAACAGAAATACAGAATGCAGGGCTACAGAAGCAAGAAAGCAGAAACCAAGGACAAACAACACAAGGCATGGGGACAAGGAACACAAGAGGCACACACAAAGGAACAAACACAAATACAGGAACAAGCCTAATACTAAAGTTGGCAAAGGTGGGGGTTTGGTTCATACAAATTGGCCAATTTAGATGTTAGCTTGCCAACCACCTCAAGGTACCCCACATTAGGCAAGGTACCCCACATTAGGCAAGGTACCCCACAATAGGCAAGGTACCCCACATTAGGCAAGGTACCCCACATTAGGCAAGGTACCCCACAATAGGCAAGGTACCCCACATTAGGCAAGTCACTAACTATTACATAATATTAGCAAAGCATAAATAGAATCTAAGACACATAAATGGCATTGAACTTAAACACAGAGAAATTACCTGTAGACTGCTGGAAAGGACTGAAAAGCAACGGGTGCGGTTTATATAGAAAAGAGCAGAGGGATAGAGAGAAAACCTGAAATAAGGACAGGCAGAGAGGAATACAGGGCAGGACAGGTACACAGGGCAGGACAGGTATACAGGGCAGGACAAGTATACAGGGCAGGACAGGTACACAGGGCAGGGCAGGTATACAGGGCAGGACAAGTATACAGGGCAGGACAGGTACACAGGGCAGGACAGGTATACAGGGCAGGACAGGTATACAGGGCAGGACAAGTACACAGGGCAGGACAGGTATACAGGGCAGGACAAGTATACAGGGCAGGACAGGTACACAGGGCAGGACAGGTACACAGGGCAGGGCAGGTATACAGGGCAGGACAGGTACACAGGGCAGGACAGGTATACAGGGCAGGACAAGTATACAGGGCAGGACAGGTACACAGGGCAGGGCAGGTATACAGGGCAGGACAGGTATACAGGGCAGGACAGGTACACAGGGCAGGACAGGTACACAGGGCAGGACAGGTATACAGGGCAGGACAGGTATACAGGGCAGGACAAGTACACAGGGCAGGACAGGTACACAGGGCAGGACAGGTATACAGGGCAGGACAGGTATACAGGGCAGGACAGGTACACAGGGCAGGGCAGGTATACAGGGCAGGACAAGTATACAGGGCAGGACAGGTACACAGGGCAGGACAGGTACACAGGGCAGGACAGGTATACAGGGCAGGACAGGTATACAGGGCAGGACAAGTACACAGGGCAGGACAGGTACACAGGGCAGGACAGGTATACAGGGCAGGACAGGTATACAGGGCAGGACAGGTACACAGGGCAGGACAGGTACACCGGGCAGGACAGGTACACAGGGCAGGACAGGTATACAGGGCAGGACAGGTACACAGGGCAGGACAGGTACACAGGGCAGGACAGGTATACAGGGCAGGACAGGTACACAGGGCAGGACAGGTACACAGGGCATTTAAAGGGACAGGGCATCCCACTGAAGGGACTCAGGACCGGTATACAGGGCAGGACAGAAATACTGGGCAAGGCAGGAATACTGGACAAGGCAGGAATACTGGGCAAGGCAAGGCAGGTATACAAGGCAAGAATAAGCACAACTAATAAGAAAGCAAATCATGAAGGATACAGAAAAGCCTGGATAGAGCCTGGATGAGTCTGCACAAGGCTGCATTGTTACATAACCATTATCTCCTATAGTGACCTTTAGACCTCAACCCTAAATCTAAGCCTAACCCATAACCCTAGAACTAGAGTTATTTTGGCCTAGAGGCAATCTAGCAGCAGAACAGCGGAAGCCGATTATACTACAGCACCACATTGGAGATGCATGCTGCCATCAAATATGGCATCCGCGATTGCTCTGTAGAGTGATCTCTGTGACCTCTGAATGTTTCAATAGTTATACCTTTCAGCTCACAAGCTCATTTGCATATAGAAACATGTTACAATGTATCTTGTAAAAACAAAGTCAGTTACCCTTTGAAATGCAGATGTATCTCTAGCTAGTGCCAAATTTGACACACGAAGAGGGTCAACGGGAGTGCAGCGCTACTGATCAACAGACTCTCTCCAGTCTGTCAAATCTTTAATTCTAAATCTTCCAAGTTGAAGAAAAGTCTGCACTTAAATAGGGTTAGCAACAATAAATCATAAAAATGAAAAAAGTGGAATATATAAGGGGGTTAAGCTGGGGGGGGGGGGGGGGGGGGCTAACAAATTAATCAAGACACATTCTCCAAGCATGATTTATATAGCTCTTGGAAGTTTGCTAGTAGGGATATTGATGAGCTGCTCGAGTAACACAGCTTCCCACCCCCCACAAGCAGATGTATGGATCAAAAAGCCCACTCAGCCTCGGGGGAATCCCAAAAAGTTTCCCAATCCTCACTGGGCTCCGCAGAAAAATGTAATTAGCACATAATTAACCCTCGGAGCTGGCCACTGGCTTTCTGTAGGCCATAAAGGAAGGGTTTATATCGCCAACGTCTTCTATCCGGGGTTAACCCTTTACTTCCCATGCGTTTTTCCCCCCTCTGGCGCACGTCGGCCTATCGACATCTGGTCCTCTTTATCTCTGGCCAGTTTCCAGCTATGCAGGTGGTTTATTTTCACCGATGGTGTTGATGTGATTTACTCAGCCAGTTTGTGGTTACATCATGTTTTCGAGATTCCTGTAGCATTGCATTTTATTGACTCCATATGTACGTAGGGTCAGGGTAGTTTACATCAGTTACTATTTGTACCTAAAAAAGATTGTGTTATTGTGTCAGGAATCAGCATTGTACATTGGCACACATGGAGGTACAGACAATATTCAAACTTTATTTAGGTGCGTGCAACTTATATTCATGGCCCCATATTGCCCTAATTTATATTCGCCCCTGTGGCTCTTTATTGTATCTGTAAGTCAACAACTCTCTATTTAGAATGTAAGCTCTGCAGCTCAGGAACCCTGTACACCTCAAAATGGGAGAAATTTTCCAACTCAGCTACTTTGGCCTTACGTTTGAATGTCCCTTCTCAACTCCCTGCAGTTCCCTCTTTCTATGAAAAGTCAATATACCCACGCATTTTACCTCCACGTCAGAGAAATTAGAGCAAACAAATCAACTGGGGAAAAAAACTAACCATAATTTTATTTAGACCACGGAATAAAAAAGAAAGAAAGACAGTATGGAAGGAAGCAGTTTATTTTAACGACGTCTTCTCTTTGATTTCTGCTCGTTTTAATAAAGCGGCGAGCCATTTTCTCGCGCAATTGGGATCTCGGATCATCCAGCACAGACAGGGTTAAGGAGGCTGGCAAGGGTCACATGACTGAGTTTTTTTGTTGATTATGAAACATTAAGTCGGTCCTTGGAAGAGCTTCACTCGCTTTCTGTTTTTTTTTTCCAAAACACTTTCCATGTGTTTCCCATTAAATCGTCATCGTGTAGCATGGAAAACGGTTACAGAGCTCCACAGACGGGAGCCAAAGGAGGGAGCCAGGAAACCTGGCTGTACACAAGGCTTCAGATTGTCACAAATTCCAAAAACATTGGGGACCCAGCTGGAGAGAGCGGCGTCCGATGGACGTTTTTTCTTTCGTTCCCCCAAATTTGCTTTAATCCATTGGGTTACCAGGGACGTCACCAGACTGCTGTTGAACTATAACGCCCAGAATGCTGAGCCAGACACCGACTTGAGTTAAGCCCCTTCCCAGCTTTGTATTTAGATCTAGTTCAGCAATGCTCATATTGGTACACGGCTGTTATTCGGCCTTCCAGACGGCAAGTCATAGAATATTAATATATTTCCAGTTTTTTTGCTCATGCATACTGACCATGTCATGGCGCCTGTCCTTTAAGTGTCTTGGGCTATTCCCTGAATGGTGAGTTACAGGTGAGTTGAGGTGAGAGGACATGAGTTGAGGTAGCTATACATTGTTTAAGCTCACCAGGACTGTCCCTGCACAATGTATAGCTAAACTGGTGAGATTAAATGTTCATCTCACCTCATCTCACCTGCATCTCACCTGCATCTCATCTCACCTCATCTCACCTGCATCTCAACTCATCTCAACTCACCTCATCTCACCTGCATCTCACCTGCATCTCATCTCACCTCATCTCACCTGCATCTCAACTCACCCCATCTCACCTCATCTCACTTCATCTCACCTCATCTCACCTCAACTCACCCCATCTCACCTCATCTCATCTCATCTCATCTCATCTCGCCTCATCTCACCTGCATCTCATCTCAACTCACCCCATCTCACCCCATCTCACCTCATCTCATCTCATCTCATCTCACCTGCATCTCATCTCACCTCATCTCACCTGCATCTCATCTCACCCCATCTCACCTCATCTCATCTCGCCTCATCTCACCTGCATCTCATCTCAACTCACCCCATCTCACCCCATCTCACCTCATCTCATCTCATCTTACCTCATCTCACCTGCATCTCATCTCACCTCATCTCACCTCATCTCACCTGAATCTCATCTCACCTCACCTCAACTCACCTCACCTCATCTCAACTCACCCCATCTCACCTCATCTCACTTCATCTCACATCATCTCACCTCAACTCGCCCCATCTCACCTCATCTCATCTCATCTCACCTCTACTCCCCTCATCTCACCTGCATCTCACCTCATCTCACCTCATCTCACCTCAACTCACCTCATCTCACCTGCATCTTACCTCAGCTCACCTCATCTCACCTCATCTTACCTCAACTCACCTCATCTCACCTCAGCTCACCTCATCTCACCTCAACTCACCTCATCTCACCTCAACTCACCTCAACTCACCTCATCACACCTCAACTCAACTCATCTCACCTCATCTCACCTCATCTCATCTCACCTCATCTCACCTTATCTAAATTCAACTCATCTCACCTAAACTCACCTCATCTCACCTCATCTCACCTCAACTCACCTCATCTCACCTCAACTCACCTCATCTCACCTCAACTCACCTCATCTCACCTCATCTCACCTAAACTCACCTCATCTCACCTAAACTCACCTCATCTCACCTCATCTCACCTCATCTCACCTAAACTCACCTCATCTCACCTCATATCACCTCAACTCATCTCATCTCACCTAAACTCACCTCATCTCACCTTAACTCACCTCGCTCACCTCATCTCACCTTAACTGACCTCATCTAACCTCATCTCAACTCACCTGTAGTGAGAAAAAGGTGAGAAAAAAGTAAAACAATATTGACTAGAAGTGTTGGATCAGAGAGTTAACTAAAATGCCAATAAATCCAAAAGAAATGAAAGCAGTAATCTAGTCCTAATGGCCGTGGGCACCTGGGATAAAGTTAAAACCAGATTTCTCTAGAGATCGGACATGGTACATGACCAGCCCAGGAGAACCTCGGCTGAGGCAGAATCCTACAGAAGTATGATTTCAGGGATCAATACCAGATTTAAACACTTTTCCCACCATGTTTGTTCTCCGTTTCATCAAAAAAGGACAGTATAAAAGAGAGAGGACGTTAGTCCCGTGAGACATCTAATTGAAAGGATTAGTTGAAACTCTGGAAAGACTTAACCCTTAAACACTTAAAGCATTAACATCTTGTGCATTGATTCTCCTTGCTACAAATTGCTTTAAATCATACAATGATTGGATTGTTACATCACTAGTGGCATCAAAGCAATGGATATCTAGCATGAAATATGGTATCGCATATATGCCAATATTTCAAATGGCTAAAAGAAGGTATTAATAAATATTTAGCAGTTGGGACAGAAATTATTAGAAATTTGTTTACTTAATAAAAATCCAATTATGTACAGTAGACATCTAACATGATTTAAACATCTAGGATCCCTGTGATACAAACACTGCACATTACTGTGAGATTTATTGCTGTGGAGTCTGTGATACACTCACACGCTGCATGTTACTGTGAGTTTTATTGCAGTGAAGTCTGTGCTACACTCACATACTGCACATTACTGTGAGTTTTCTTGCTGTGGAGTCTGTGATACACTCACACGCTGCACATTACTGTGTGTTTTATTGCTGTGGAGTCTGTGATACACTCACACGCTGCACATTACTGTGTGTTTTATTGCTGTGGAGTCTGTGATACACTCACACGCTGCATATTACTGTGTGTTTTATTGCTGTGGGGTCTGTGATACACTCACACGCTGCACATTACTGTGAGATTTATTGCTGTGGAGTCTGTGATCCACTCACACACTGCACATTACTGTGAGTTTTATTGCTGTGGAGCTTGTGATACACTCACACACAGCATTTTACTGTGAGTTTTATTGCTGTGCAGTCTGTGATACACTCACACACTGCACATTACTGTGAGATTTATTGCTGTGGAGTCTGTGATACACTCACACACTGCACATTACTGTGAGTTTTATTGCTGTGGAGTCTGTGATACACTCACACACTGCACATTACTGTGAGATTTATTGCTGTGGAGTCTGTGATACACTCACACGCTGCACATTACTGTGAGTTTTATTGCTGTGCAGTCTGTGATACACTCACACACTGCACATTACTGTGAGTTTTATTGCTGTGGAGTCTGTGATACACTCACACACTGCACATTACTGTGAGATTTATTGCTGTGGAGTCTGTGATACACTCACACACTGCACATTACTGTGAGATTTATTGCTGTGCAGTCTGTGATACACTCACACACTGCACATTACTGTGAGTTTTATTGCTGTGGAGTCTGTGATACACTCACACACTGCACATTACTGTGAGATTTATTGCTGTGGAGTCTGTGATACACTCACACACTGCACATTACTGTGAGTTTTATTGCTGTGGAGTCTGTGATACACTCACACACTGCACATTACTGTGAGTTTTATTGCTGTGGAGTCTGTGATACACTCACACACTGCACATTATTGTGAGTTTTATTGCTGTGGAGTCTGTGATACGCTCACACGCTGCACATTACTGTGAGTTTTATTGCTGTGGAGTCTGTGATACACTCACACACCGCACATTACTGGGAGATTTATTGCTGTGGAGTCTGTGATACACTCACACACTGCACATTACTGGGAGTTTTATTGCTGTGGAGTCTGTGATACACTCACACACTGCACATTACTGTGAGTTTTATTGCTGTGGAGTCTGTGATACACTGCACATTACTGTGAGTTTTATTGCTGTGGGGTCAGTGATACACTCACACACTGCACATTATTGTGAGGTTTATTGCTGTGGAGTCTGTGATACACTCACACGCTGCACATTACTGTGAGTTTTATTGCTGTGGAGTCTGTGATACACTCACACGCTGCACATTACTGGGAGTTTTATTGCTGTGGAGTCTGTGATACACTCACACACTGCACATTACTGGGAGTTTTATTGCTGTGGAGTCTGTGATACACTCACACACTGCACATTACTGCACGACCCTGATTATAAGACGACCCCCCAAACTTTGTATATTCCTTTAGGAAAAAAACTAAAAGCCTGAATAGAAGACTACCCTATAGGAAACAAAGTTTAACTTGTATACATACATCAAAAAAATTGATATATTATACAAATGCATTTCTTGTTTTTATTTCCTTTTATGTGCCAATGCTGCCTCTCTCCCCCTCCCCCAGCTGTCTCTCTCCCCCCCAGCGTTGTCTCTCTCCTCCCCCCCCAGCGTTGTCTCTCTCTCCCTCCCCCCCAAACTTCTCTCTCTCTCCACCTCCCCTTGTCTGTCTCCCCCCTCCCCTTTTCTCTCTTCCCCCTCCCTCCCATTTTCTCTCTTTCCCCTCCCTCCCTCCCTCCCTGCCTCCCTCCCTCCCCTTGTCTGTGTCTCCCCCCTCCCTCCCCTTGTCTGTCTGTGTCTCCCCCTCCCTCCACTTGTCTGTCTGTGTTTCCCCCCTCCCTCACCTTCACCTGTTTTTAGATCCCTGGTGGCTAGTGGGGGCAGCCGGGGGATGTCTGCACGATACGTGGTCCATCATAATAGACGGAAGTGTCGGGCAGCATGGAGGATGTCTGCACGTTTTGTGCAGACATCCCCCAGCTGCCCGATTCTCCTGGTGGATAGTGGAGGCAGCGGAGGATGTCTGCACGATACGCGCAGACATCCCCCGCTGCTGCCCAGCACTTCCGTCAGGACTTTTATGATGAAGCCGGAAGGACCGGAAGGACCTGCAGCTCTGCGGGGGACCTGGATCCCAGTCTTATAGTGTGACCTCGATTTGAGGTCAGATTATAAGACGACCTTGAATGTAAGACAAGGGGTATTTTTCAGAGCATTTGCTCTGAAAAAAAACCTTGTCTTATATTGGAGCAGATACAGTAAAAGCAAAATGTTTCCTTTTCTTAACTGAATGTTATTTAAAGTAAGCAACATGTTTTCCGAGTTTCCTTTCTATCATCTAATATTGCTGAGTTATTAAGGCTTTATTGCAGTGTTCCCTTCTACACAGAGGGTTTCCTTTGACAAAATAGTTTTCAGAGCAAAATAGATGTTTGTTTTTGCATTACACGCTGTTCTTCCAACTCTCTATTCTTTTGTGGTTACAACAACTGTTTAAACCATATTGCTAGATTGTTAAAAGTCAGACAATTGGGTTTTTGGGGGGGGGTGTATTTATAGAAAAGTCTACAAAGGGAATACATTTTATATCTAGATCATCTAGATTATAATTTACAAACCTCTGAATACACAGGCAACCTTCTAGGAAGAGGGGTAGGAGATTAGCACAGGTTGAATAAACAGATGTTTAACAAACAGAAAAAAAAAAGAATAATGTAAATGAAAAAAAAAAAAAAAACAACAAACGTTATATATCACACAGTGGTCCATTTCAATTCATCAGCTTAAATATATACCTGGTAAGTTTCTGGAGCTAGAATAGCTCAGCTGGGAATGGATGATGCATTGTCAAATGTTAAAATAACACTCCATTTTTCAAACAATACATTACACAGGGTCCAGATCTGACCTTCTAGCAGGAGGAGCTGACCAGGTTTGGGAAATCTCACCTCAACTCCCCTTTTAGTCAATAGACCTCTGGGTCTTCTCAGCCAAATTTAAGCCTAATTAATCATATCTTTGCCCATAGATGTCCACAGGGTAAAGGAATAAGAGCATTTCCTTCTGTCCAGGAGAATGGTACCCCTGTCATATTTATATATAGGGGGTACCAGCCACCAAACTCCAGGTCTGTACTTACCCATTTATATCCGTCTCTACCTAAACCTGCCAAAACTTCAGCCTTGTGCTGCGGATCCTCGTTACGAAGCTGGTGAGCAACCCCTCCAATAACCTGTCCAAACCTTCACCCCTTATTATATTTACCCAAATTACGCACCCTTTCTGCATCAATGTGCTGCTCCACTGTGTGCATGATCCATAAAGGAAGTGACTTTAAGTATATCATGGTGCAGATTAAAGGGATATTTGGCATTTCTGACTTTTTGGGTTAAGAGTAACATGCTGTGTAGAAATGTTGTTTGAAATCACTCAGTTTGGCTCGGGTTTGGCCGTGTTTTTCGAGGTGATAGTCTGACTGCGGCAAATAATCTTATTTCACCATCTGAAACACGTCATTGATTCACGTATGCGTGGCGATCACGGTTAAAAAAACACACAAAAAAAACATCTTCAGGATCAAACACGGGATTAAAAACACATCTGTTTG
Organism: Pelodytes ibericus; assembly: GCA_036172795.1. Taxonomy (NCBI): domain Eukaryota; kingdom Metazoa; phylum Chordata; class Amphibia; order Anura; family Pelodytidae; genus Pelodytes; species Pelodytes ibericus. Next base: position 78,226,709 of record CM069865.1, on the reverse strand, counting down.
GGCTTAAGCAACATTGCCTACGTAGTTCAAAGTTGTTTCCCTTTTTTGTCGAAAAAAGGAGAAAAAAAAATCCCAGCTGTTTTTTATCTTAAATTCTGACAAAAACGTGTTTTCATTGGTGGAGTTTTGCTGATTCTATAGAATGAGCTCATTACGCGGACAATGTATTCACTTTTTTTTTTTTTAATTTGTTGTGAGATTTCTTGCACCTCTTTGGGAAAAAGCTTTTGGGTGAATGTGGAGCCCGCTTGTCTACTCTCTGCTATAGTTCCTTCAAACTCCCCCTCCTGTCCCAAGGGCGAATGCTCTTGGCTCGTTGGTGGTTGTGAGACTTGGCGACCTCACACAAGGCTCTAATGGAGGTGAAGGCAAGACCGTGTCCCAGATCTCCACTGCTGTCTTGTTGTTGTAAACAGCAGATTGTAGCCATTAAAATTTCCTACTGGCCGGACTTAATCACTTACTCCAAGACGTCCTAAAGGTCCTCTTGGCACGAGCTTTGAGAAATGGGAATTAGAAATTAGAGCAAAGGAATTAAATATATCAACTTCATCAAGGTTGAAGCGCTCAGTCAACCCAGCTGGCATATTAGCCCACTGAGTTACTGGCCTATAAGCGAAACCTCACAAATCTTTTCACCATCAGCTACAGAAATACATTTCATACTGAATCGGTGAACTTACTTTAGAACCAAAAACGAGAAGCAATATGCTGTGTAACACCCTTCAGTCATGATATAATAGGCCCTAAGGCCTCTCATAATGAACCATTTAAAGCATAGATGATGTAGGATGCTGATCAGGGCCAACCTTAGTGGTGTGTGACCTGTGCGACCGCACAGGGCGCAACACACAGGGGGCGCAAGTGGAGGCACCTGTCTACTGGCATATCCTTGCCCCCAGCCCTGATTGCGGAGAGCTTGAATGGAGGGAGCAGGTCTCTGCAAGAGAGAGACCAGCAGCTCCCTCCACACCACAGCCAGTCCAGGAGGTTGCCCCCACAGACCACCAGGGACTACACGAGCCTCCTCCCAGGCAAGAAAGGTAGGATCCTGGGAGGGAGGCTAATACTAGAATTTCTTTTTTTATAAAAAATATTTTTCTGTGGACTACTCTTTCAATGATGCTCAGCCAGCATCATGGTGGACACCTGGTCACGCATCATGGGAATTGTAGCCCAAACCTAACATCTGCAGTCTTATATAAACTTGACTGCACTTCCCATGATGCTCAGCCAGCATCATGGAAGCAGAATGTCTGGCTGAGCCTTATGGCAACTGTAGTTAACAGGAGATGGTGAGACAGGTGTTAGTTCTGGACTACAACTCCCATGATGCCTTGTCATGGTGGACACCTGGCTGAGCATCATGGAAATTGTAGTTACAGCTAACATCTGCATCTTCATCTACTTTTGACTGCACTTCCTATGAGGCTCAGCCAGTATTATGGAAGCAGTCTGGCTGAGCATCATGGGAACTGTAGTTAACAGCAGGTGGTCTGCCAGTTGTTAGTTCTGGACTGGACTATAACTGGGTGCTGGTGGGGGGCGCTCCACGAAGGTGCCCCGCAGAGGGCACCTGAACACCTAAGGCCGGTCCTGATGCTGATAGTGTATGTTTTGTTCCCTCAATACAACCAATAACTGCATCTATAATAGAAACAAGGTTTACAGTAATCTGCCGGCCATCACCAAACGTTTGTGCGTTACCCAGCAGGGATCATTTTGTATATCATTGGGAATACTAATATTTCTCCGATGTGATTTTTATCATGGGCCAGATCAGGTCTGAATGTTTTATGAAGTTACACGAAGGATGTAATGAGCAGGGACTGACGGGCATGACAAATACTGTGCCAAGGATGCCAATAAATGTCCTGATTTACCCATACGGCGTATTATTGTTCCCACCTTGATTTCATCTGTGATTTCGAATCAGCTATTATGTGTTCCTCCAGACTGGGATGCAATGTGTTACAATGCAATGTGTTTTTTTTGATAAATACCTTGAGAGTTTCCAAGTAACATATGTTTATAATCATTGCGTATATAAGTGGTCCGTCCATCCGATTAATGCCTGCTGTGCTTATTGGCTCTTGTTTTTAACCCTTTGATAGAGAGGGAAAAGTAGAAATAAATGGCCATTAAATAGAAACAATTATTCCTCAAAAATGTATACACTGAAAATACTTTTCCCTATGTAATGTAATGTAAAAATCTCAGTGGATGTATATTTCTGTCTTGCCCATTCTCCCCGCTTATCCTGGCCAATTTTTACTATTCTCTACTAGCTTTACTACCCAGATTCGTCCGGGATTTCTTGTTGCTGGTCCTCCCTTTTTAGTAAATCTCTCATAGACGATTGGACGGTCGGAGCCCATTAGTTTCTTCAGCAGTCTCGTTGCTCCGTCTTGTAGCAGTCGTTGTTCTGCAAGTCACATCCCTACTCAAGGTGATTGACTCATAACTCTGGAAAGGAACAACATAGAGAGAGCTGAAAACAGTTGCACTGACTTAGAAATCCCAGCATGAATAAGCTGTGCAGATTTCATGATTCCAGAGTTCAACATTCAAGATCTTTTCCTGCTTCACACAAGGATTTTTCTGTTTTTAAGATTTATGTTTTTTTTTCCTTTCACCCATTTCCCCCAAGCCCAATGCCAATTTTCCCACCTTTAAGATGTTGAGTTCTAAAAAATGCAGTCACCATGGAAACCAATGGACCGCTCCTGCTGATTGTTCTGCTTTCAGAACTTTGTCCCAGAATTTACCTTTTATAAATAACCCCCAATATATGTCTGAGCTCTCCCTTTCTCATTCCACAGTGATCTACTCTGGCTGTGATTGTAGATCTTTGCCTTCACAAGCACAGATCTCCATAGTTTTCTTGGTACATAACACCCCCTCCTTCGAGTTCCAGAGATGAGCCCAATTTATTTAATAAAAACCTTTGTTTTCCTTTGCTCTTTATCACTCAAATGCTTAAAGACAATAGCCCTATGTGGCTTGGGCGGGTGACAGGGCCACATCACAACACCTCATCTTCTAAGCAGCCACCTTTTAAGCACAAACCGTAAGAGACGATTTCTTGGCAAGGACTTAAAGGGAAGGTACAATCTTCATATTTTCCACGATGTCTAAAAATAAAGCTGAAGAAATGAAATGTCTATACATCTGCGCTCAGTATCTCAAGGTCTGAGTGGCACAGTCCCGTCTCGGGTTAGGTGGTGTTAATCTTAAAGCTGTCTCGAAACCAGAAGTGGTTCTGGGTCCAAAAAGGATATAACAGGAGTAACATAGTAAACCACTGCTTGAACACAGGTGACCCAAGCAAAATGATATGTTAATTATTGAAGCCCAATCTGTACAGACTCGTCTGAGACAAAAGAGTTAATACTAGGGTTAATTTGTAGAGCTCTAAAGGTTCTTGGGGTCAGCTCAGAGACTGGAGTCCTGTACTGTAATAGAAAAAAGCATTGGAAAATAATATGGGAAAATAAAACACACCCTGACTCTAATTAATGAACCAGACGTGCTGCCCAATTATTACAAACAGTCCGTTACCCGCAAGGAACCTCGTTACACAGAATGTTCCAATTGGTTCGGGATGTTCTCATTTAATCATTCATTTATTTTAATTATCTTCCTTTAAAGCAAAATATGATTCATCCCACTACATCTAATAGCTGGATAACTCAGCAGCAAGATTATGGCAGTGTCAGGACCTTTAATGGCTGGCGATATGCCCACCTGCTAGTGCCACAGAAGAGCAGTTTATCACCTTCCTTTCCCTTGTACAGTGCTCTGCCCCTTTCCTGCTTCATACCACCTTCCTCCTGCAGAATGTTTTGCTAGGTCCTCCCTTTTGCAGAGCAATATGCAGACTCCCTCCTGCACTCTTGCAGAGCCACCTGTTGCCTCCTTACCTTCTGCAGAACCTTTTCCACATTGTTCAATGAGTGGCTTGCCCATATGCTTCCAGGTGAAACGCGTTGGGTAGATAGTTTCTGGTTTCTCCTAATCTCTCAGTTCATCTGGTAGAGGAATTGAATTATTTTCAAAATACTTTAAGCCAATAGAGTAGAGGTAGGTTACATTTAATATATAATTTAGATGAGACTATACCTTTTCATAACTCCATCCCATTGGGATACGGGCCAACGTATTACCCTCTTCCAGCCCTCCTGGCAAAATAAAGTCCACTGTGCCACCAAAGTTCCCAACATCGCCTTTTTCCCTCTCTCCACCCCTCCAAAAGGCCATATGCAATCAGTTACTCTGTTAGCAAAACAAATAAATATATTAGTGCACTGGTCTTACCTTCTATATATGAAAAGATGTTAGTGATCAGGCCCCCACCTCCTGAATCATCCCTTAAAGCCTATCATTGGCCTACCACCGGCCAGTATTGTGGTAAATCCATTCCTGCTGTTAATTCCCTTTTAATCTGATACAACATATAACATGCAACATTCATTTTCCCGGTCACAGTCAACTCTTGTAACATAAAAGCTATAAACTGGAACATGCTCAAAGTTACGAGTCATAATATTTTCATTATCGCCGAGTAGATACGCTAATCTGAATGGGGCCTCACTGAGCTTATAACTCTCTCTCAAACCCCTGAAGGGCTTTCTCAGCCCCCTATTTTAACATGGTTGTAAAACATACACACCGACCCCCTTAAATGTCCCTTCCCCCCCCCCCCCCGATCCTATTGTTCAGTTACAATCGCACAAACAGGACCACTGCCAGATAAAACACAGATCAGGCCTCTGCTCGTACTAGAGTAAGTAATATATTTCTTTAATCAAGATGTTTCGACGTTCCTCGGGCAACCCAGGATAAGCGCCCCCCCTCATCGTCCCCCCCTCATCGTCCCCCCCTCATCCCCTTGTGAAGATAGAAATCTTTGTCCCCACATAGCACTGTATTGTAGGAACTGGTTGTTTGTACGTATGGTATGGCCAGTGTGAACTGTATCCTAACTTGAACCAGATGCTTTATTCTTACATTCTTACACAGCTCTGGAGTCTCTTCCGTGTGTCTGTTAAACTAACAGAACGTCTTGGTTCTATGTACTGAGTGTCCCTGGTTCTTTACATGTCCCGGTCTGCAATCTTTCATGTTTAGATTTTTTGAAGTCACTGATTTTCTCTCTCTCCCACTTCTGCTCTTTCTCCCTTCTATTTTTCTCTCCATCTCCCCCTCTTCCTCCTCCCCTCCCCTCTTTTCTCTACTGTCTCTTATCATTCCTCTTCTTCTTCCCCATTCTCTCTCTTCTCTCCGTTTAATCACTTCTCTCTTTTTCCTCTATCCATTGACCCACTTTATCCCAGTAAAATATCCCTCTCTTACAACCAACTCCACCCTCTCTCACATCTTTCTCTCCCTCCTCCTCCACCCTTTCTCTTTACATCTTTCTTACTATTCCCTCTTTTTCTTATTTTTCTTCCTGAAGGGCACAATATTACTGGCATCTTAATGGTGCAATAATACTGGCATCTTAATGGCACAATATTACTGGCATCTTAATGGCAAACTATTACTGGCATTTGAATGGCACAATGATACTGGCATCTTAATGGCAAACTATTACTGGCATCTGAATGGCACAAAATTACTGGCATCTTAATGGCACAGTATTACTCACATCTTAATGGCACAATAATACTGGTATCTTAATGGCACTATAATACTGGCATCTTAATGGCACAATATTACTGGCATCTTAATGGCACAGTATTACTTGCATCTTAATGGCACAGTATTACTTGCATCTCAATGGCACTATAATACTGGCATCTTAATGGCACAATATTACTGGTATATGAATGGCACAATAATTATGGCATCTTAATGGCACAGTATTACTCGCATCTTAATGGCACAATAATACTGGCATTGGAATTACATATGAAAATAATTGAATATGATATTAAAAAATTCAAATAAGTTTAAATGCAACTAGTTATAGAGCGAGAGATGTCTGTATGTATAGATATTTTTGTTTTAGAATTGTACAATTGTCACCTCGTGGGACTCCTGTGTGTCACATAATTAAGGGGCTCTTTTGTGTGGCATAATTATAGGGCGCTTGTGTGCGGCATAATCAAGGGGCGCCTGTGTGTGTGGCATAAATATTTGGGCTCCGAGGTGAGGAATAAATATGGGGCTCTGGTGTGGCATAATTTATAGGGTTCTTGTGTGTCATAGTTAATGGGCTCCTGTGTGTGACATAATTTGTGGGGCTCCTGTATGTGGCATTTTTAATGGGCCATCTGACTGGCATGACTAAGGAATCTGTTTGGCATGGTATTGGAGGAAATCTAGGGGGGATGACACCATGAGTTACCGCACCGGGTGACACCAACCCTAGTGACGCCTCTGCGTATATGTCACACAGCTGCCCGTATGGAAGGCATATCCAGTCTGGTTCCTGTATCTAGTTTATCTGTTTTCCCCTCTTGCTTTGTTTTGCTCTGTGATCCAGTTCGGGTTTTCCTTGTATTCTCCATTTTTTCTTATTTATATGTTCTCCATCTATTTGTTCTGTGTGTTTTTTTTTCCTAGTGTCAGGTATGTTCTGTGTGTTTTGTTCCTTTGTAGTGTACTCTTAGTTTTGTGTAGGCAGGTTTTAGTGTTAGGACTTGCTATTGTGAGGTACCTTGATGCTGGTTGCAGGCTTCCCATCTCATGGTCATCATGTACAACTAAATCCTCACCTTTAACCTCTCAGAGTCCTAGGCTAGCTTAACTGTGTCATTGTCTTGCATGTTCCCTTTTGTTCTGATCCCCTGTCCTTTTGTTTGCTTACATGTTTCACTATAGTAGTCTTGTCCTTATTTGTGCCCTTTACTCTGTTTTTAGTTACCCTGTGACTCTGGATATGCGTCTCCTGTATACCATCTTGGGCGCTCTTGTTCCCATGTCACTTGCACCCCCTCATTACAGTATTACACTCAGCAATTGAAAAATTAAAAAAATACAATATAAATAGATATTTATTTTATTTATTTTTACTTCTTTGTTTTATAATAAGCTTGGGAATGCTTTTGTTGTGTTGAATTGTTTCCCTTTTTTTCAGGTGTAGTCAGATAAATGTGCCAGAAGATGGCAGTACTACACCCCCTTGGTACTTTTATTTGTGTGCATGTCTCTGTGACTTACCATAACTAACAGTGAGTCTCCGTTCCACAGCCCCGCAAGCATATGCCAAATGGGCAAGCAATCCATGCGTACTGTATTTATTATATGCATGTCCTGACCTAGTGTCTGGTAACTGCATTTGACAAATATTGGAGGGTTTCAAGGGACTTTTGGAAGATTGAGGTGGATGTGCGACTGGAAGGAGTTTCAGAGAGAGTGAGAAGGGTTGATGAGATTGGAGGAGAATCTTAGACCACATGAGAAAGGCAGTCATCACACAGGGGAGTATGTTCTCCGAACGAAGGCAATGTACAGGGGGAGGTGGGCGAGCGATGTAGGGCCTGTATTTATATATTGATTCCTACATACATCATGCTTTAAGCTAAACAGTCTGAATTTGCGACCTTTCTCCCGATTTTCAATCTCTTCAGAATGAATACTGTACATGCAGGATAGTGGTGACACTCCCCCCCCCCCCTTTTAAATTTTGTCTGGGCGCCGGGAAAGAAGTTGGTAGGTATGATACATTTTTTCTGTATGGTGCTTGCTCTATGATGTTTGTGTTGCTTGCTACATAATGTTTGTGGTGCCTACTATATAATGTTTGTGGTGCTGGCTTTATAATGTGTGTTATGCTGGCTATATAATGTGTGTGGTGCTTACTATATAATTTTTGTGGTGCTTGCTACATAATGTTTGTGGTGCTTACTATATAATGCTTGTGGTGCTTACTATATACTGTTTGTGGTGCTGGCTATATACTGTTTGTGGTGCTGGCTATATAATGTTTGTGGTGCTGGCTATATAATGTGTGTGGTGCTGGCTATATAATGTGTGTGGTGCTTGCTATATAATGTTTGTGGTGCTGGCTATATAATATTTGTGGTGCTGGCTATATAATGTGTGTGATGCTGGCTATATAATGTGTGTGGTGCTTGCTATATAATGTTTGTGGTGCTGGCTATATAATGTGTGTGGTGCTGGCTATATAATGTGTGTGGTGCTGGCTATATAATGTTTGTGGTGCTGGCTATATAATGCTTGTGGTGCTTACTATATACTGTTTGTGGTGCTGGCTATATAATGTGTGTGGTGCTGGCTATATAATGTGTGTGGTGCTTGCTATATAATGTTTGTGGTGCTGGCTATATAATGCTTGTGGTGCTTACTATATACTGTTTGTGGTGCTGGCTATATAATGTGTGTGGTGCTGGCTATATAATGTGTGTGGTGCTTGCTATATAATGTTTGTGGTGCTGGCTATATAATGTTTGTGGTGCTGGCTATATAATGTGTGTGGTGCTTGCTATATAATGTTTGTGGTGCTGGCTATATAATGTGTGTGGTGCTTGATAAATAATGTTTGTGGTGCTGGCTATATAATGTGTGTGGTGCTGGCTATATAATGTGTGTGGTGCTTGCTATATAATGTTTGTGGTGCTGTTTTTAGCCTGTTCAGAGGCTACAAGTGTGACAGCACCTGAGAAAGAGATAGAAAAAGAGAGAGAGAAAATAAGAGAAACAGGTTGAAATGTGAGAGAGAATGTTTTGTAAAGTAGGGAAGAAAGAGTAGACGAGAGAAAAAAGAAAGAGCCAAAGTAGGACAATTTTGAAGTGATTTTTTAAATGTTTATTTTCTTTTTTGTTTTCATTTTCTGTCTATTTATTTTTAAGTACCTGATCCAAAATGTTCTCCCTGACTTCCATTTTCGAAATTTTTTCCACGTTACACACAGCAATTAGAACGGACCAGGTTAGGTCATCGTTGGCCTATCGAATGGCACTTGCTCTTTGAGATAGTCCTGTTTTGTTTGTAATCTTATCTGTACAGGAGAGATTGGGTTACGATTCCCAGAATCCTTTGGGAATAGAGGAAAAAAAAAAAAAACAACAAAGAAACCCATTGGCTCTGTTTGGTTCCAGCGTCCTGGAGCAACATGGGCTGGCAATGTGACAGCAAGACAAGCAGAGGACTCCAACAGTCGGATTCTGTGAAACGATCCAGCCTTCATCAAGAACCTGCCCTCACTTCTGGACTACTATTCGCAATGTATCCGCCAAAGCTCTTGGCTCGTAGATTCAGCCCGCAAAGAATTTATCCAAAGGGGGCTGGAAAAAACCTGAAAAAATAAACCAAAAATGACTCTGAGAGCCAACTGTGGACTTTAATTATTTTTGCTCTGACCAACGCTCGACATTAATTATATGTTATTTGTGGTCCATTCGGTACTGAACTTTTTAAAAATCTATTTCAATCTAGTGGATTTTTTCCCCTATCTTTTTACGCGAGAAAAGGGAAATTCGTACTAACAATAAAAATGTTTTATTTGATCTGCTTTAACTTTTATACCCTATACTTAGATTTACAGAACGTCCAAAGTGCTTCTTCCAGCATTTGGTTTCTTTCCCTTATAATTTCATTGGGGAGCCCTGTACCTTGCGTTGCCAGTTTCTGCTTGTGGGCTTACATAAAAGCACAGTAAAGAAACATTCGACAGAGATGTATTATGGACAGACAAGAAGATAGGACTTGCGATCAGACGAATGGAAAGTGATATTGTAAGAATACGTGCCAGGCCTATTCACAGATGCCAACTGGCGTGCACACAAAGCCGAGTCTGATCGGATACACGGTCATGTTTCAGCATTAAGAGAGTTATGATATAATGATGATAGATTCTATTTATACACTGGCTTTAGTAACCAGTTGACCTATGCATGCGGAATGTTTTATTTTTGATATAATTTTTAATTTTTTTAAATTTTTTTTACATTTTCCCAGAAAACGTAGTATTACTAACAATATTAAAGAACATCAGGGATCTGCTGATTAAATGGATTGTGTTAATTAGAAATACTCAGAATGATACTCTCTGTACTTGGAGCCAGTAGGTAAATGATGATAATTTGACATTGTCATGTTGCCCCTGCTATAATCATTACGATTTCTCTGTCCCAGAGCTGTATAGAAAGGGGGGTTGGTGGGGGGTGCTCTCTGATCTGACTCCAGGAGAATATATCTATGTGTACTGGGAAATTCCTAGCATATAATGTGTTAGGGTTTAATTAAGTATTTATTAAACTGGCCTCTTAAGAATGGTTACCCTTCAGGACACAGACAATGAGCCTTGTGTATATGCGACTTCTGTGAAGGTAAACGGAATATACCTAACCAACTGATGCCTCATCAAAGAGAAGACATCAACCTGATCCCTTTAACTCATTCATTGGCAGCCGTGCTCCTCTTTTTTTTTAATTTGGGGTCCTGACTGCACTGGACACATTGGGCTGGCCTGGTTGTGGAGATCTGCCCTGAGTCCAGCTAGTCCAGCTATGTGAGTAACAAGAGGGAGCCTCATGCAATGTCACAGACCTCCTTTAATGCTCCTTTCAGGCTCCTCCTACTTTTCACAGCAAATCGCTTGCTTTTATAGAAAGGAGCCACCTTTTTTTTGGTGCTGGTGGCAGCTCTTGTTGCTGGCCATTCTATTAGTCACCACCACCTCCCTTCTTCTTTCCTAGGGGAAGGCAGATATCTCCATGCCACTAAGCCACAAAGGTCCCCCGAACACGTACATTATTTTTTTCAGGTGGTATTGAATTTTAAAAAAAGTTTCCGCCCTGTGTTTGATGTTGAATTCCCGCATCGGGGACTGGAATACTTTTTTTTTTAAAAAATAGTGGAGAAGAGGAGGCCAAAGCCATGTCCATTTTGTCAGCGGAAACAGAACCCACTGGCATGCTGGGTAATAAGGACTTCAAAGACCCCCGCGGCCTGCCCTTCCCTCTTCTCTCCTGTTATTATTTCACAGTTACAAGCTATTTCTACCTCAGCTAATTTTCTAGTAGCTAAACACATTGACCCCACTGCTGCCACACGACATACTGCTGATTATGACAGAAAGGCCATTTGCTTTCCTACAATTTAATGTCACCATTCATTGTTCACTTGCCCGCCGCCGTATAATTACACTATAATTTAATACCACTAACCATGTATTTAGCAGAATGCAATTTCAAGTCTAGTTTCACACAATACATTAGTGACTGGCTTTTTTCCCTGTGTGTTTTTTTCTTAAACAACCACAACATATTTTTTATTTAAAAAAACAAAAATTATTTATATATATATATATATATATTTTTTTTTTTTTTTAAGAGAACTGAAGGGAAAAAGAGAAGCGTTGCACTGTGCACAGTTTATATATTTTAGGATTTTCTTTTTTGGTTTTTAATCTACTTTTCTCATGGCTCTTAAAGTGATACCATGCCTTCAAAGCACCAATAATCAGAGATAAGTAACATCTGAAAAAAGTTAAAGGCAGCAAAACTGTTTAAATGAGCACATTACACCCTAAAAGAAAACACCCAACGTTCAAAATGTGGAAAAGATGATTTGCCTTTAATCAATATTAAAAAGAAAGTGCAAATGAATATAATCACCCACAAGAGTCAGCTAATAAATACACAGATCAGCCATAACATTATGAGCACTGACAGGTGACAAGCCGGCGGAGGCAGTGTGATGCTTTGGACTGACAGGTGACAAGCTGGCGGAGGCAGTGTGATGCTTTGGACTGACAGGTGACAAGCCGGCAGAGGCAGTGTGATGCTTTGGACTGACATGTGACAAGCCGGCTGAGGCAGTGTGATGCTTTGGAATTACAGGTGGCAAGCCGGCGGAGGCAGTGTGATGCTTTGGACTGACAGATGGCAAGCCGGCGGAGGCAGCGTGATGCTTTGGACTTACAGGTGACAAGCCGGCGGAGGCAGTGTGATGCTTTGGACTTACAGGTGACAAGCCGGCGGAGGCAGTGTGATGCTTTGGGCAATGTTGTGCTGGGAAACCTTGGGTCCTGCCATTCATGTGGATGTGCTTGTACCACCTACCTAAGCATTGTTACAGGCCATGTACAAACTTTCATGGAATGGCATTGATGGCATTGGTCTCTTTCAGCAGGATAATGCTCCCTGCCACAAAGCAAGAATGGTTCAGGAATGGTTTGAGGAACACAACAATGAATTCAAGATGTTAACTTGGCCTCCAAATTCCCCAGATCTCAATCCAATCGAGCATCTGTGGGATGTGCTGGACAAACAAGTCCGATCCATGGAGGCCCCACCTCACAACTTACAGGACTTAAAGGATCTGCTGCTAACGTCTTGGTACCAGTTACTCCAGCACACCTCCAGAGGTCTAGTGGAGTCCATGCAATGGTGTATCTTGGTTTTGTGTTGCCCTAGGCAACAAAATTCAGGCACCTCCCCACCCATGTTGCACACCCACGACATGCCCCATCACCCGACATGCCCCATCACCCCATTACATGCCCCATCACCCACATTGCACACATTAAATGCCCAATACCCCAATTCATGCCCCCATCACCCACATTGCATACACACTCACTGCTCCATCACTCCCATTACATGCCACCATCACTCTCATTACATACCCCCACCACATCCATTACATGCCCCCATCACTCTGATTAATTGGAAGGAGCTAAAGTTTGCTGAACGGTGAGGGAGGATGCGGAAAATGTTTGAAGCACCAGAAGTGTGCTTTAACACCCTCTGGCAATGTGCCGCCCTCTGGTAAAGTGCCGCCCTAGGCGAGTGCCTTGTTTGCCTTGTGGAAGATACACTGCTGAGTCCATGCCTTGATGGGTCAGGGCTGTTTTGCAGTCAAAAGGCAGGTGGTCATAATGTTATGGCTGATCGGTGTAAATACACCAAAGATTGTGAAATATTATTTCAAGTACTCCACATTAAACAGTTAAAACAGCAAACATTTTCTCTCCCAGCTCCGTTATTTATCGTATAGATTTTTCTCTCTTTTCACGAAACAGAAATATGTTATTTAGGTTCAAAGAAATGGCCTGAGTCAGGCTGGGATTTTCATCTTGGGAATGAAGATTTATGAAATGTGATAGGGTTCTTTTGTCTGCCCAAACAATGTCCCTTTCTTTTATCAAGTTTTAACTATATATGAGCTTTATTCTTATTTCAGTTTTCTCCAGGAATTTTTTTATTATTATTATTAGTTTAGAATAGTAAAAAAAAAATGTGTTTTTTTTAAATATAAAAATCCATGCTAGGACTACAAAGATGTGTTTTTTCGGGGCAGGGTACAATTTAAAAAAAAAAGATTACAAACATATAAAATGTATACATAAACATTTGTACAATCCACACAAAAACACCTACATTAAAAATTTTTTTTTTTAACTAAATCCAATATTAAATTATTTCAGACTTCATTTAAAATGTCATACGTTCAGTGTGGATTCTATGCTATATCGACTTCAAGTATAATATATTTCATTACTCGTTAAACCCCAAGGATTCTAAACATCCTGAGATATTAATTGCTTAACTTTAAATAGATAATAACCCTTTTATATGGTAGGATTCATTATGGGGGGGGGGGGGCTCTTTGGATTGGTTACAGGTGGGGTGCAAAAAAAATCCTCCTCCCCTCTTCCAACATCCAGACGTCTATGCATGTGAAGCAGCAGCAATCAAGTGTTATTAGCACTTGAGCTGGTTCTCTATGCAACTGCACTATGTGAGTGGATTTCTAATAAGGTGCAGTTGTTTTTCTATTTTATACAGTTTCACACTATGTGCATTCTCTATTATCTCTTCCACTTGAGTTTCTGCAGAGACACTCTACCTCTGTCCTAATACGGGAGATATTTGCAAAGTGGAACTCTTGCCTATTTGTTGGTGTCTGATACGGCAATTCTGGAAATTTGGGGGCCCAATATGTTGTTTGGTTTGGTAAGGATTGCGAATTTCAACACTGAAAACAAATTATTCTCATCAGGCAAATATTGAAAGTTATTCCATTATCTACAAGTAAATTTAAGCAACTTGTCAAACACTTAAGTCAGCATTGAGGACAACACAAGGGAAACTACGAAGCAACTTTGGCTGTATAACTTGACGTAAGATAGAAAGGAACCAGCCAGAGTACAAAGGGGATGGGACACTTCATCGCGGCTGCCGCTTCACCGCCGTCACTTCACCACACGACAGCTCGTCGCGGGAGATTTCATCGCTAAAGGTGAGTTTTAATGTGTTAGAGTTAGAAGATAGAGTTTTAGAATTAGAATTTTAGTATTGGGGTTAGGGGTGGGTAGAATTAGGGTTTAGGGGGTTAGAATTAGTTTTTAGGGTTCGGGGTTAATTTTAGTATTATGGTTCGGGGGTTAGTATTAGGGTTTAGGGGGTTAGTATTAGGGTTTGGGGGTTAGTATTAGGGTTTAGGGGGTTAGTATTAGGGTTCGGGGGTTAGTATTAGGGTTTAGGGGGTTAATTTTAGTATGGGGTTTTGGGGTTAATTTTAGTATTGGGGTTTTGGGGTTAATTTTAGTATTAGGGTTTGGGGGGCACTTTGGGTGGGAATCATTTATTGGGGGGTATTTTCTTTTTACTTGTACATTTGTAAGAGCTGACAGTTCAGCGGTGAACTGTCAGCTATTACATAGCAGCGTCCGCGATGAAGCGGCCGTGTTATTCTTCATTGCTGACAGTTCAGCGTTCTAACTGCCGCGATGAACTGTCAGCGATGAAGCGGCGGCGATGAAGTGTCCTACACCCAAGTACAAATGCTGCCTAAATATAATTATTATTATTCACGAGGGTCTGTTGACAGTTCCTGAAAGGTCAAAAGGTTTTCAAAAGGACCACAAAACCTTTAAAATTTAAAAGGTGCTTGGTAGTCCAGCAAACCATCTCAACATAGCGTTTCTCAAAGTAGGACATGTGCGGCAAGACCATCAACTTATAACTGTGTAGATATGACTTCTACGATCAACAGTTGTGCATTCTAGACCACAGCTGGCTGAGCGTTTGAGATTGTCACAACCTATTCAGACATTGCTTATCGCAGATTATTGGCCATATTCCATGGATAGTCATTGTTTGAATTCCATCCGGAAACCCCAGTAACTATCCTGGTCAAACAACAAAGGTCAGTGTATACAGTGCATTTACAGATAAAAGGTAAGTTAAAATAATTTGGGGCAGCTACAACTTTTGGAGTAGGTCCTTCAGCTCTCTAAAAGCTCTTTGCATGGTCTAAAAACTGTAGAGGGGGCTTCAGTCTAGTGGGACAGATTTCCTATAGTTTATTTTGAAGGAACCTCATGCAAACATTTCAAGTTAATGTACGGTGTCTACAATACAGCAGATATAAACCATTACACCCTTCCAGGCCTCACCCTCCATGATACGTGAGTGGACCCACAGCAACTCTGGATGGACGTTAGTTCTCAAGTACTCTAATTTGAGGCATCGGACAAAGATTAAGATATTTTCAGTTGCTTTTTAAGGGGGGGGGTTTGGAAGGGGGGGGGGGTGGACTGGTGGGAGGTAAAAAAAAAAAATCATGTTAACAACTGTGAGCAAAAAGGAATTTCTGTTTAATTGAAAGATTGCATCAAGTGTTGGCATTTTCAACAGAAATGCTTTACTGAAAGAAAGTACAAATAAAGCCCCTTATTGAGCCCACTTTGCTCTGTATAGCTCTGTCGTGGTGGCAGACATGTTGTTTAGAATCTTGGATCTGACCCAAGATTCCAAACAACATTTCCTGCTGTTAGAGCTAGACCGAGCACAGACGGCACAATATTATTTGTATTCATTCATTAAAGCATTTGGACGAGAAATGCCTGATGCAATCTTTCAATTAACAGAACTGCAATTTGTGTCGACAGTTGTCCTTTAAAGGTTTTTTTTAAAATGCATTTGTCTGCTGTGATTTATTTCAACTTGATAGTTTGCCTTGTCTGCTGGAGAATGACACCATCTAATTAAGTCCATAACTCTCCAAAATCTGCTAACGTAGCTGGAATTTATTTGGAAGCTAAAAAAGACGGATCAACTTTTTTTTATTTTTTTTTCATTTTTTTTTTTTTTGCTAAATCTACAAAAATTCTGCCCAAGCCTGAAAATCCAGTAAGGTTCCTTTCCATGCATCTCAAAAACAAAACAGTTATATTAATAAAAAAAAAAATAATATAAGTGAGCATATCCTTAACCTTTTCATTTATTTTGTTACTGACAGGTCTATGTATGATCAATAATACTGATTAGAAGAGCTTGTTAAATTGAGGGGGGGGGGGGCAGGTCTCTCAACTGCCGTAATTACTTGATTAGCCCTCCCTATACCCATCACAGTCTTAACTACATATGCCTTGTGAATTCTGTTGGTTTGGGTAATACGGAAAATTTATATAACAGGCTGACAAAGTGGGGTTGAGGGGTGGCGGGGGAAGGATTTTGTGTATAGCATTTCCCAAATCTATCAATAAAAGAGAGAAACAAGCCACAAGTTTGGGGTACAAGTTGACAGATCTTGAGCACTGTTTTCACATCTTGTCTACCCCAGGCTTGGCCTTCAAGTACGTACATAGTCTGCCCAAGGCACCGGCGGCCATCTTGTCCCAGTAGTATCAGTAAAGTTTTCTCACGCTCCTTGTATACAGATCTACACGTCTATAAAAAAATAAATCTGCTGTGAAGCAAATATTAAGAACTTAAAACAGGTTAGAAAGGGACTTTCTGAGTTCTCGTCTAGTTTGGCGATTATTTATGTCTCAGAGGATAGAGAGGGTTATAGCTTAATTGACTCTGGCTACATTAAGTATAAACCTATCTCTCTCCCTTATACTTATTTTCATTTATTTACTCAACAAACGAGGAAGCTTGCAAATTGGAGACATCCTCCCTGAAAATGCTACAAATACTATTTCTTTTTTCAAAGTCATTGTAATGTTTAAATTCTGTTTTCTTTCTAAGAAAGAGAAAATCTAGAGGCAATTTGGCTTTTTGTTTTTTTGCATTTAGGGCACATGTAGGGGTTGTTTGTATAGTATTTCTTTTTCAGTGTCGGCTTTTCTCTTATACATTGTTTTCATGGAGAAATTCCAGCTGTAACATCTCTGACGATAAGATCAGACAGTAGCACAGACAGGCCTTAAATCATATTACTCATACAATATGCCTCCCAGAGACCCTCAAATGGGGATACAATACAAGTCCAACAAACAAGTATATGCTCCTTACCCATTTATATTTGTAATGTCCAATTATATTGTACAATCTATAAAAAACCATCAGCATAATCTGCCTGTAACTGTTGTGAGCTGTAGAAACATTCCATCACCGAAACATTTTAATTGTATTGAATAAACAATGATCTTGGCAGCAAATTATAATCCAACGCATTAATGGAAAGGTATATTGAATGTATCTCCTGTTAATGACATCACCTTGTGGCCCGATATGCAAATGAACTATTTCAGGGGGAATATGTATAATAAATATCCTGGAGCAATAAAAGGTTAAAACAAAACCCCCAGTCCCAAAATGATTTACACATACACTACTGTTCAAAAGTTTGGAGTCACTTAGGGATTTGAGTTGCGAAATGAATAGGAAATACGGTCAAGACGTTATAAATAATGATTTAGATTTGAAATAAGCCAGTTTTATTAGTTCTTTAATCAGCACTACAGTTTTTAGCTCTATACTACATATTTATATATATAAACCACTTCCAGCTTCAATAGTCATTTGCAGCATTAACAGTCTATACACTGTATTTCTGATCCATATGATTT
The DNA here is from genome assembly GCA_036172795.1 of Pelodytes ibericus. Taxonomy (NCBI): domain Eukaryota; kingdom Metazoa; phylum Chordata; class Amphibia; order Anura; family Pelodytidae; genus Pelodytes; species Pelodytes ibericus. Next base: position 78,208,929 of record CM069865.1, on the reverse strand, counting down.
TAATTTAACCGACAAAACTTACTTTTCTTTCAAAACCCAAACTGGAAAAGCCCTATCTAGTTTATTTTATCATTTTTTTTAAATTCCTGTTTTATTTCGCAGATAACACTGGTTAAGTTGGGTTAAGCACTAGGAGATGTGCTTTCTGGTATCTAGTGGGTGTGTTTTGTAACCAGCAGACCCTATTGGTCTTTCAGAGGGTCAGAACTGCCGTGCCGATACAGCTCAGTGGACAAAATGGAGAGCACCACACACAAGCAGATGCTGGAAGAATAACGTGTCCTAGTGTTTGTTTTCTTCTACAATCAGTGATTTTTTTTAAACATAAGCTGTGAGTACAGGGCCAATTAATTTTTTTAATGTTGGTATGACGCCCTCTAAGTATCTACAAAAATGCAGAGGAAAATATATATATTGTAAACATGGCATTTCCTTTGAAAGCGTGGAGCACAACTCCCAGTACCTCGGCCAGAAATCCCCAAACAACAGCTGGACGGTCATTTGCAAGTTGCCTGTACTTTGTGGGGGTAAAAATATGCACTTGCATATATTCCCTTGGAAATATAGACTAACGAGAGCAGAGGAATGCTGGTAATACCTAAATAAATACAGCGCTATCAGCTTTCTGGTTTTTGAAAGAGAGGAATGAGACTAGGAAAGTCTATGCCAAGCCAGATGTCTCTAGAGTTTCCCTTAAAACAGCAGGAAATATTCAGAGAAACCTATGACGGATTAGCAACCCAACTGTGCAGAGATGCTGCAGGCAGACAGAGCTTATTCTGTGGAAATATCTTTGCATCAGCTCGTGCTACATAATATTGCATTATTATTTCCATAAAGGGAAGTAATTATGTCACCCAAAATACAAATTCCTTTTAACTAGGGTTACCATATCCTGGTGACTAAAAAGAGAGGACCCATATCACTTGCCATTGCACCCACTGCACTTGATTGCACCCATATAACTTGCCCCCAGCACCCAGATTACATTCACAGGACTTTTAGCACCCACTGGTCTTGCCAGAGCACCAAGCTTGCACTTGCAGGACTTGCCCCCGGCACCCATTGCACTCACAGGACTTCCCCCAGCACCCATTGCACTCACAGGACTTCCCCCAGCACCCATTGCACTCACAGGACTTCCCCCAGCACCCAGTGAACTAGCAGACTTGATGATTAATGCAGCATGTTAATAATTAGTTCTGCATGTTAATCTTTACAAAAAACGCTGCGTGCAAACCATTACATTATTGGAAATATTATGTCCGGGTGAAAGAGACAAAGATAACCCCTAAGACAAGGGGAGAGGGTCCGGGCTCCACCGGCCTCGCACAGTGCCTCTCCAGCACTGCAAGGGTGTTTCAGATGTGCGTGAGATCCAGGTGCCGGCTTCCCACGCTTACCCAGCGTTTTAAAGACCAACAAATTGAAATAGAAAAAGAAGGAAGAATCCGCACTCAGGATCTTTGGTGATAAATCCATGATGATTTTAATGGCAAAAAATGGTGATAGATACAACAGCAGTAGACGGAGGGAAAAAACTTGACGCGTTTCGAGTGAACACAGGCTTAATCATAAGTGATTATATATAACCCTATTTTAACATGCCTCACAACTTTGGAAGGGCTTTCGAGGGCCAAGGCCACGCAAATGGGTCAGCGACAGCCTCTCAAAATGCTCTCAGTCATTGGATGGGGGCAGGAAAAAAATTAATATCTTGTGAGAATATTTTGAAATTGCTGTTTATTCCCCCCCCCCCTCCCCCTCTCTCCCTGACCTGGGGACAAAGTTTTGAGTTGCACTGAGCAGGAAATGTCTGTAAAAGAACAGAGTATAAAAAAAAGTTATTTGCGAAAGTTAATTTGTAATAAAATAAATTAATATTCTAGATACAGGTTTCATTTAACAACCAGAGCATAGGAAACAGCTTCCAATAAACGGAAAATTTGTGTAATTTAAGGGTCCTTTTAATACCTAGTGTATTTTATGGCTTTTAATAAATTCTGTGGCATTTAAATATATTATTCATAGCCTTGGTACAATGTGTTAATGACCTTGTAACATTGTATAACCACAGTTGCTAAGGAGGGTTTAATAGTTCTCATACAACTGTAACAATGTAGCACTGATTACCAAATCACAGGGAAACCCCCTCTAAGATTGCAACATCAGTGCCCCTTAGGGAAGAAGAGGCAAACCATGGCACTCCAGCTCCAGCCAGCCTTGACCTGCACATTAGTCAGTGGAACGATAAAAAAAGCTTCTGGTGCCACTATTGGCTATTGAAGAAGCAACATAAAAAACTTATTTAACATATAATGTTTTAAAATAATTATTATTATTTAACTTTATAGAATCACAAACTCAACTCAATAAGTAATAACACTTATTAAAGTGTTATTACAGTTAATGGGGGTAATTTTATCGACTTCAGTAGGATGGGAGGCTGATTTAACCCTGCCAGGAATGCAAACCTGCAAACCAGCTGCAACTGCTGTTGGTGCATGAACAAACTGAGATACCTCACAGATAATACAATACAACAGCCAGTAACCTAGGCATAAAGAGGGACTTCTCTCTCTGGAAAAAAATGTAATTAGCAGAAGTAGTCTTCTGTCTAATTAAAAGTTGTCCTAGAGGATGTAGTCCCGGTAATGGGTGACCTGTATTTGTAGTTTTCTTCTCTCCACATTATATTAGTCGATCTCCTACATAGGTGTCAATTTCTCTGAGATGGCCCACTGCTAAAACCTGTCCAAAGAGGGATACTTTTATTTTGTGGGAGTGGCTAAAGTTGGTGCAGTGGGTGGGGTTTTTACCAGAACCTTTTCAGTGATGTTATGGCCAATTGATAACTACTTTAAGTTCCTTTTTATTGCTGTGGAGCTCTGTGATACATTCCTACAAACTATGGCCAATTGGTAACTACTTTAAGTTCCTTTTTATTGCTGTGGAGCTCTGTGATACATTCATACAAACTATGGCCAATTGATAACTACTTTAAGTTCCTTTTTATTGCTGTGGAGCTCTGAGATACATTCATACAAACTATGATCAATTGATAACTACTTTATGTTCCTTTTTATTGCTGTGGAGCTCTGTGATACATTCATACAAACTATGGCCAATTGATAACTACTTTAAGTTCCTTTTTATTGCTGTGGAGCTCTGTGATACATTCATGCAAACTATGGCCAATTGATAACTACTTTAAGTTCCTTTTTATTGCTGTGGAGCTCTGTGATACATTCATACAAACTATGGCCAATTGATAACTACTTTAAGTTCCTGTTTATTGCTGTGGAGCTCTGTGATACATTCATACAAACTATGGCCAATTGGTAACTACTTTAAGTTCCTTTTTATTGCTGTGGAGCTCTGTGATACATTCATACAAACTATGGCCAATTGGTAACTACTTTAAGTTCCTTTTTATTGCTGTGGAGCTCTGTGATACATTCATACAAACTATGGCCAATTGATAACTACTTTAAGTTCCTGTTTGTTGCTGTGGAGCTCTGTGATACATTCATGCAAACTATGGCCAATTGATAACTACTTTAAGTTCCTTTTTATTGCTGTGGAGCTCTGTGATACATTCATGCAAACTATGGCCAATTGATAACTACTTTAAGTTCCTTTTTATTGCTGTGGAGCTCTGTGATACATTCAAACAAACTATGGCCAATTGGTAACTACTTTAAGTTCCTTTTGATTGCTGTCGAGCTCTGTGATACATTCATACAAACTATGGCCAATTGATAACTACTTTAAGTTCCTTTTTATTGCTGTGGAGCTTTGTGATACATTCATACAAACTATGGCCAATTGATAACTACTTTAAGTTCCTTTTTATTGCTGTGGAGCTCTGTGATACATTCATACAAACTATGGCCAATTGATAACTACTTTAAGTTCCTTTTTATTGCTGTGGAGCTCTGTGATACATTCAAACAAACTATGGCCAATTGGTAACTACTTTAAGTTCCTTTTGATTGCTGTCGAGCTCTGTGATACATTCATACAAACTATGGCCAATTGATAACTACTTTAAGTTCATTTTTATTGCTGTGGAGCTTTGTGATACATTCATACAAACTATGGCCAATTGATAACTACTTTAAGTTCCTTTTTATTGCTGTGGAGCTCTGTGATACATTCATACAAACTATGGCCAATTGATAACTACTTTAAGTTCCTTTTTATTGCTGTGGAGCTCTGTGATACATTCATACAAACTATGGCCAATTGATAACTACTTTAAGTTCCTTTTTATTGCTGTGGAGCTCTGTGATACATTCATACAAACTATGGCCAATTGATAACTACTTTAAGTTCCTTTTTATTGCTGTGGAGCTCTGTGATACATTCATACAAACTATGGCCAATTGATAACTACTTTAAGTTCCTTTTTATTGCTGTGGAGCTCTGTGATACATTCATACAAACTATGGCCAATTGATAACTACTTTAAGTTCCTTTTTATTGCTGTGGAGCTCTGTGATACATTCATACAAACTATGGCCAATTGATAACTACTTTAAGTTCCTTTTTATTGCTGTGGAGCTCTGTGATACATTCATACAAACTATGGCCAATTGATAACTACTTTAAGTTCCTTTTTATTGCTGTGGAGCTCTGTGATACATTCAAACAAACGAAAAATTTAGATCCCCAGAAAAAAAGAGACAATACAAGAGGAAAAACACAGACAAATGATGACATTGTTCCCCAGAGAGTTTATGAGATTAATTTTTTTTTTGCAACTATCCAACATTGTTCACCTTGTACAATTCGAGCCTGGATTCAGCATTAAAGTATTTCTCCAAAAAACTCTGCTGGGGATTCAGTCATCATCTGAGAAGTGGTCTTGACATTTTCCACCGTAACTTGGAAAAGTCATACATATTCAGGAGTTGGTAATTTTATCCCAGAATCCATGTGGTTCCCCAGGGTAGGCTAACCTGTGAGTGACCTTGCCTTGTTGGATTAATGTCACAGCTAAAGAAAGCTCTGGACTTAAAAGATACGAAGAATAGTAATAATATCCAGAGATATTTTTATGGCCTCCAAAAATTCTTCGCTCTTTGCACCACTGCGCTCTTAACCCATCAGTTGCTAGGCGTGTGTAATCAACTTGAAGAGGAGGGGGGGGGGGGGTAAAGGGCTTGGCAGTGACCACAGTTGTTAAAAGAAGTGAGTATGTGATTGTGACTTGCCCCATGAGATCCCCAGTCAAAAGTCCCAGGTGCATACCTTCCTGGGGTTTCTCTGCTGTTTGAGAGCTCATTTCAATGTCTTGTCTTACTTTAACTGATGGGATCTATGCTATACCACCATTATTATCTGGCTAACTATATACTGATGCATAGATCCCATTATGCTATACCACCATTAATATCTGGCTAACTATATGCTGATGCATAGATCCCATTATGCTATACCACCATTAATATCTGGCTAACTATATACTGATGCATAGATTCCATTATGCTATACCACCATTAATATCTGGCTAACTATATACTGAGGCATAGATCCCATTATGCTATACCACCATTAATATCTGGCTAACTATATGCTGATGGGAGCTTCACATTACCACCTTCTCTGCCCAGCCAATTATATAATAATTGGAGTTATACTCTACCACCCTGGCTAACTATAAACTAATGGATGCTACTATAGTTGGCTCACATGGGAGCTATACAGTACCATCCTTTCTTATTATTTATGTACCTTTTAAAAATCTATTAAATAATGTGAGATAATGAGATAATGGGAGAGGGGCTCTGCTTGCCCTCTTACCTTACAGGAATGATAGCCCACTTTAAAACTCCAGAAAACATTTTTTTTTAAAATGCTAAATACAGTTTTACTAATAGTTCATTATAAGGTCAAAACAAACACATTAATTCACCTTTTGTCCATGTATTGGACCCGTAAGATAGCATCATGCAGTATAAAAAGCTCTTCTGTTGAGAGAGAGTATATTTTTGTAGAAACTCAGTATTTCCAAGCGTAGGGAACATTAATATTTATTTAAGTAAAATTGTTTTTGTTACTGGGATATTTTTTTCTTGCAGAGGTCAGGAAGGAATAGCTAAAGAGATTTAATTCTCTACAGATTTTATTCCTTTTTTTTTTCTTCTTAATTGTATTTTTTTAAGTTAGCATTTATTTTGAGCTTATTTGAAATTATTTAAAAACAGATATAAAAGCAAACTATAATTATAGAAATGATAGTGTTGAATTTAATATTTTATTTCACCAGTGTAAATTTTTGGGAATATTCTACATTTAAAAGGAGTCGGTCACCTAAACATCGTTAAAGTTTGTACTGTGAAGGCACAGCGTAAAAGTAATAAAAAAAATTAAAAAAAAAAGCTATACATTTTGTTTAATTAAGAAAAAATATTTTTTTTGTAGCTCCTCTTGCTTACTGTGGCTTGGTATGCAAATGAATTGGAATTTTTTTAATTTGCATCTCAAAGCATGCAATTCATACTGTATAGATATTTTTTATTTCATTTTTTTTTTATTCTCAATAATCACAGTATATTTAACATCCTCGTCCGCTAAGCATACCTTCCTGGCCAAAAAAGGGGCACTTATTTTTGTGGGAGTGGCTGGAGGTGTGGCTGTGGGTGGGGTATTGAAAAAATATTTTCATTAACTTTATATTCAATTAATTTGTGTAATTTAAATACAAATAAAGTATTTTATTAACACAATGATGTACATAATGTAATTTAAACCAATAACAAAAAAATCGTACTTTGCAAAAAACAGGGAAAATAGAAGAGGAAACAGTGATAGGGGGATTTGAGTGCAAAATAGGGACTGACTTTTCTAAATAGTGACTCTTGGCAGGTATGAGTAGTTAGTTAAATTTAACCTACATAGTTTGGTTGCTAAAACTGTCAGACATTATGTAAAATAATTTATAGCATTGACTTAATATGCACAAATCGGGCCTGAAATGGGTCCAGATGGGTCAAAGGAGCCGAATTTTAGAAATTTGGCTACTCAGTATAGACTTATTTGGGAATTTAATTTTGAATGAAGAAGGCATCGGATTGGCTGACTAGCTACCCCAGCTGTTCCATTCCCAGCTGGGTTTTAAAACCATCATTTGTAAAAACCAAAAATGTTTATTATGATGATATGTAAAAGATAAATCTGACATTAATAGCAGAGTTGGAAAGTGAGATTAGTGTGAGACAGCCAAGGCAAGTGCCTAGGGTGGCACTTGCATTGTCTGCCCGTCGGGGTGGCATAAAACGCTGCCCCTTTAAAGAAATAAAAAAGCTTGCCAGCAGAGGCGCTGGCTGGGAGATCAGTCATCCTCCCATGCTGCATAAGCAGCGCGCAGACTCCATGCTGCCTGCTCGCCGACAGGGAGCTGCTAGCAAGGTGGACGGGGAGGGCCAGCACCTCTGCTGGCAAGGTGGATGGGAGGGCGCCCAAATTCAGTCTGCCTAGAGTAGCACAAAACCAAAAGGCCAAGATTTAGTCTATGGAGGCAATTGCATATCCGGTATTTATTTTTTTTCAAGAAAAAATGGCTAACTATGTACAGCATTGGTCTGTAGCAGATTGTTTGCAAACTCACTGTAATATAATTTGTGTCAAACTACGACAGACGAGAGAATTTGCAAGTATAAACATTCAAATCCAGCCAGGCTCTGCACGAGTTTAACCGTTGTCTGATTACTTGCTGGGACCTTGATAAATGCCTGAGGCCTGTTTTTTATTAACACTAAAAGGAACAGGCCAGGCTACCTCAGGAACCGTGTATTGTGCTGACAGAAAGATCAGTTTAGGATTTAATGGTTTGGGGATTTATTCAGGCCTGGATGCGGCCTTCTATCCTCCAAATTCCGAGCAGGAGACAAATTAGTTTAGTGTGTGACCTTCGTTCAACAACAAGGGAAGGTGGCAGAGTGATCTGGTAGCTTGAGTCACGTCAGGTGGAAAAGTCATGTAAGGAAGATAACTGAATGGGAAACACATATTGCATGTTAGAAGCATCTATCATGCCTGTCAACCCTCCTTTTCCTTTATCCAAGTTTGGACAAATCTGTGCCATCCGTAGCTTTTTTTTTTTTTAATTATCTTAAATTCCCATGATTCTTAGCTGGCAGCTGAGAATTATTTTTGCATTCATTATATGCTATTCTGTGCTGTGTACAAAATATTTCAATGCAACAAATATAATAATAATAATAATATTAAAACAAATTATTTAACTAGGAAGGGTAGAAATTCTACTTCCAGGTGCATCATGAGGAAAATACTAATAATGCATCAGTCCATTCTAAAAACAAATTTAGACAAATAACGCATATTAAACATGGCCCCATATAAATGCATTTATATTTATTTCTACTTTTGTTTTTTCGATATGAAATGTGAAAAAAACATAGCTTTTGCATGCTTTCTCCTAGGGATTGATCCCACACAGCATGACATCACTAGCTCAAGCTCAAGATGAGAATTGCCAGCATCTCCTGCAAGCCAATCAGTGGCGTCCCATAAAGATGCATAGAAATCACTGCACATGAACAATAACTGATCACCCAGTGCATCTACACTGATCTTCTTGCAAGTAAGCAAAGGCAGAGGGAGGGCTAGGAATTGCTAAGGAATACCTAAATGCATCTCTATGGAAAACAAAAACACTTTGCAATGTAATGCATTAATGGCGTAATCAAAGTTAGTTTGATGGCTAGAGTGTCCCATTAACCAATGATTCAACCCCAAATCAGCATCCTTGTGGATTGAACATTAGTCTACTGAGATATATTTGCACCTACTTTATAATACATACAGAGAACCAAACATTTCAAGGGCTAATTCTTTTACACATAGCACCATCTTTTGTACATCTCATTCCATAATTCCAAGGTGCCAAATGTAAGTTACAAAGCAAATAGTTAATGGGAGGCAGTGGTTTAATGGCTGAGGGTTACGGACATTAGTTCCAGCTTGGCTAAAACATAAGTGCAGGTAGGCTTAAAGATCAAAGACCGTGTATTAAGAAGTAAGATTTCAATTTAGATTTAAATGACGGAAAAACACTAATCTCTGTGATTTCTGTACAACAGGAAAGTGGTCAAAACAAAGCTTTGTGATTTATTTTAAAACCAGAAATGCTTTCCCCTGTATCCTCTCATGATGTAATGCTACAGTCCTTAAAAAAAACAGTTATTGGTTGTGTTATACTTATAACTTATCACAGATACTGCCCGGGCGGACTCGAGGGATGAAACAAAATGTTCGTATCTGGTGTTTGTTTGGATGTTTTGATGTATTATACCGTTTTATTATGCCTGTTTTTTTAAGCACAACCTAAATGATTGCAAATACTTTTGTAGCACAACCTATGTACTAATATATATATAATATATATAATATTAATGTGTCGAGTCAAATTTCCTAAAACTGTTAAAAACTCTCCAGATTGTATCTAAGTTGCTATAAATAATAATTTTATCCACAGTATTTCTATTTGTATGAATCAGCCAGCACACTTCTCAGTCTCATTGACATCTGTGTAGAAACTCTGCAGAATGAATGCCATAAAGTCACTTTTTTTTTTTCTTTTTTTTTAAGCAGAATGAAACAGAAATTTGTAAGTTACAAAATAACCTATTTGTGTAAGTTGCAAACATCTATTTCTCGGGAGTGATGAGAGAGAGGCCCTTTAGAAATGTTCGCCTATTATTTCAAAATGCCCCATTATTGGCTCGTCTCATTGCTGTGGCATCTTTTGGAAACTCACGGCTAATTGAGGCCATTCAAAGTAAGCGTATTCTACCACATCAAAAAGAGAAAGGAAGAGGATTAGAGTCACATTACCTCTGATCTCTTAATAATTGCTCATATGATTAACAGCCTTCAGTAGCTGGGTAAGTAATTTGTGAGTTTGATAGGCTTCCACGGATCTCTGCAGAGATAAAAGTGTCCTAATGAATAGAAAGGGGGATGATTAACCTGCAGGATGCCGTGGGGTATAAATATTTAAACCCCCTGATGGTAAAAAAAAGCTGTACATTTCTGGCCCCTTGGGCAGGGAAGGGTTGGACCTATTATTGAGTCAGTCTACAACTTTTTGTTCCGACAATACAAGTATGGGAAAGTGCGGAGTCCATCGGCAGATTACACATGGAACCCAAGTGAGACATGTTTTGCATCATTACACAGCAAACATTTTTTTTTTTAATCCAAATTGTGTGTCTTCTTGAACATTTGGGTTGGCTGGATGTGAGATGAAGCAGCAACTACACAGACTGACAATGAAGCCGTGTTAACGGGTGATTACAAGGGAGAGATTAAAAAAACGTCGGAGAAGACGAGCCCCAGGTGGCGGATTGGTCTTCCCAAGTTCCCAACCTGCTCTTTCCACCCCCTTAAAAATAGGAGAATGATTTTGGGATGCCATAAGTGACTCACTGGTGCTTTACTTACATATTTCTCTTATAAAAAGATGATTTAGGTGATCTATATATAAAGGCATGATATATTTTTACGTAACTGAAATTAACGAGGGCATTTGAAATGGCATGTGTTGTTTTTCCTCTGGGCGGGAGTTGTATTCAGTGAAATGTCCATGTTTTGAGCACATTATAAGCATAAAAATAAGTCAGTGACACTCAAAAAAGGTTCAAATGGCGATGGACTTCACGACTGCCTAGCGAGTTTTTCACTTCTGGTGTAATACATATAATTAATGTCAGGCTGAGGTTGGATGGAATGGTGGATAGGCACTGAGGATATCTCCACTGTCCCCTAGAGGTCTGACAATAGCATGTTTCCACCTGTGAGTAGAGGTGTATTGACAGCTTCAGTGGGTAGAACTGATCTGGCCATTTACCATGATGCCGCTGCTATAAGTTGACACTTAAGAGTTCTCGTCGGAGTTTGGTCAAATCAGTCAGACGTGTCCTGATACCAAACCAGCCAATTACTCCAACTTTACATATATGTTTGAAATAATAATAATAATACTTTATAATTATGCTTGGATTACAGACAGTGACTCAGAATTATATCTTTAGTCATAAAGATTTAGTAACTTGGCAAAGTCTATGAAATGGCAGCAGAGCCGGGATGGAGAGCAGACTGGTGGGAAGGGAATGAGAGGCAAGAAAAGTGCTCGGAACTGAGCTTAGCAGCTTCAGTACGAAATTGGCTTGAGGCCAGTGTTAAGTCTATGGAGACAGTAGAGTGGTTAGTATTTTTTGGTAAGAAATGATGGGAACCGTAGGTGGGAGAAAGGTGCAGGAAAAAAGGAAGAAAGAACTAGTAAGATGGAGAAGAAGGGGATTATGATAAACGGCCAAGTGAGGATGGGAAAATTGGAAGAATGGAAAAGAGACTGATGGCAGGAAGAAGTGCAGTGACTGGAATGATGGAAGAAATGAAAAAGGGAAGCTAAGATGGGAAAGGTGCTAGAAGAATGAGTTTTATAGACTTGGACTGAGAAATGGTAGGATTTTGACATGGAACATGGTAGCCAGAGGTCAAAGGTCACGCCTCTCCAGTAGTATAGGGCAAGTTCAACTAATACAGTGACCAATGAGGCCGCAGGGTTCTTGAAAGCCATTCCTTATCAACATCATCTGAGCATCTCCTGTGCGGCAGACTGAGAGCAGTGGGAGTGGGGGGAGTCACGGACGCACAATCCTTACCATTTCCGTAAATTCTGACCTTGGATTTCTTTGAAGTTTATAAAGTGACAGCTGATAAATGTTACATTGCAGTTCCCCAGCACTGACCTTGAACTTTCAATCCACTGAGTCTAATATCTGTCTAGAGATTAACAATTAGATTCATTCTGTAAAGTCAAAAAAAAGTCCCAAACCCATCTGCACATTATTCTCTCATTTACTGAGAACACAAGCAAAATATTATTAACCTGCTTTAGAGCATACTATTACTATCCGGGGGGATTGTTTGAGAGTTTTTGCTTTGTCCTTAATAAATTGTGCCAGTTATTATTATTTAATTGCTTTTTAAATCATCTTGTTATCCTTTTGTTGTTTGGAAGACATGATTGGGAACGTAGGGGAGAAAGCAAGCAGTAAAGGGTCATCTCCATATGGACTGACCTGGCCAAAAATGGGGCTAGATCGGTCAAAGTAGGCGAATTTTAAGAATTTTCAGAAATTCGGCTGCTCAATACTAATCGATTTTGGACTGAAATCTGCGATTTTTGCCAATTTCAAGCCGATTTTCCAGCATCTTCGGTTCAGGGGAATCGTCTCTCTAAATTGACCCAAAATCCATGGTGAGTCCTGGGATTTCATTTTGAACGGAGAAGGCATTGGATTGGCTGAATTCCAGCACTACCATTGACTGGGTTTTGAAAACCAGCCAATGGTAGGCTGCCGGAGTCAGCCAATCAGATTCCTTCATTTTTTCCGAAAATTGAAATCCACGCCCTACCAGGCCGTGGCCAATGAGGGGTTAAATATAACTCTATAAAGGGTTTTTGTTTTGATGCAGACTGAAAATCCAAATACATGTGTCAGTCAGCGGGGTCATGTGTCAGCCAACATTTCCTACCGTTCCCCAATTATGCACAACTGCTAAAAAAAAAAAAAAAAAAACCCTGGATTAAAGAAGTTTAGTATGATGTTTTTTTTCCTTCTCTGAAAAGGGAAGGTAATTGTGCTCTGGACAACACAAAACTTCAGCATTGCGCAGTGTGATAGAGTTTCAACAGCTACACTGAATTGAGCATCTGTTTATCTGCAAGACTGGCTGTCTGCGATATCGGATCCGGCACAGTCAGTGTTAACATTTTTGGTTCTTGTTGTGCTTTCCAGAATTAAATTCCTGCGTTCCGTTTCCCCACCACCCCAGTCAGGGGAATGGTCAGTATGCAATGCTGAGACATCAGATTTCAAGCACTGTTAAAGGGATATATACAGAGTTCAGCAAGCCTAATTAGAGGGAGAAATAAAGTGCTATTTTTATCTATATAAAAAAAATCCTACACGTTTTGTAATACTTGTTTTATTCAAAATGCAGATGCACCGTATTTGGCCGTTATATACTAGTGCTGTTTGGAATAAAATGCTAATATTTGGCTTGCTGATTACCTGCGTGACGAAAGGAGGGTCTCAGATTTACTGAGCCCACCATCAAAAAGGTCTAACTATCTAATCAAGACAACTTGTAATAGATTATGGAACAGCAGGGATTATCAGAGCCATATTAGCTATGAGCATAGGCAAAAAGGGCAAACTGACCACTGGGCTAACACTCTATTCACATGGGGCCTCACAGCGGAAGTGCTACGGACAAGTAACAGGGTTAAGTCCAAAACCGCAATTTTAAATTTAAAAAAAAAGTAATTTGTGCTTTAGAGAAATGGACTGTTCACTGAATTTTAAGATCACCAAAGAACTTTGATTCTTTAATGAGTCAGGCCAATGCATTTCGCTCTCTCATTTTCCGACCTTAGAATTAGGTGTGCTCTTCACCAAAGCTCCATGGCGCGACCAGCTTTTATGGATGTAGAACATTGGAGGCATTCGCTGACAATGACCTGTTTGGGATAATATTTTATACATTAATGACCTGGAAAGACAGTTTATTTCTCAGAGGACAGACGCAATGCGCTGACCCTAGAAGTCCAAGATGTGGAGAAGGGTTTGTCATTCAAAGGGTTAGAAAATAATATCTGCCCTTCGAACTCAACTTTCAGTCCAAGAAACTAATGAAGACTGGATGCTCAACGGAGATCCCAAGTTCGACGGAAATAGTTGGGTAGATCTTTTTTCCAGTCATCCCTTCTTTCCTCCCACGGACTAGATGACTGCGTGGCTGTTCTTGTCGGATTATATATATAATCTACTGCAATGTCTTGATTTATTAAAAACATAGTGAATACGTTCTATAACTGAACAGAAACAATTGAAAAAGAACTACGTTTTGGGAATGTACTTAAGTGTGTTTTAAATTATTATTAAACACATGTAACACATAAAATGGAGTTATGCTTCCCCCAGCTAATGTCATACATCCTTAAATTTGGGACAACTAGGAGACGTGACCATGATTTATAGTTAATTAATTTTCATCATATTTCAAGGCAGCATGCAAAACGTGTAAGAAATGGCCATTGATAGCAAGGTATCAAATTAAATTTTTCCGGGATAATTTCTATTTATGTTGCATTTTTAATTTATCATCTCATGCTCATAGAAAAGAGAGGAACATGTTATTTATGTCTACATTGCCCATACATTCTGGAAATCTTTACCATGCTCAAATTTTAGAGGTACCACCCTTACAGACATTAAAAAAAAAAGCTTAGGATTCACTTCTTTTATCAGGTATTCCGTCAGTTCATCTGACCATCAAAAACTTAACTTTTAGGTCTGCTTATGTATTTAGTGCTTTGAATCTTACAGGGAGAAATTATTATTATATGGGCCTAATATTAAACAGCCAGATTAATTGCTAATGGGGGGTACTGAGAAGACAGTGTCGGGTCAGGATTTATTGCACGCTTTGTCTTAATAGAGCTTATTTAAGTACTCCCAGGCTGCTGTGATTAAAATTCTAGCCCACATATTTAGTTAATTACATAAACCACAGCAAGACATTCAAGTAAACACATACACACACACACACAGCTTCCCGAACACAAACACACTTCCAGTCTCCCAAACACTGGTGTAACCTCCGTCCGGCCAAACCCATGATACTACATAAGGCTTTCCAGGTCGGATATTGAATCTCTGGCATTCCAGACTCAAGGGACTACCACTCTCACAATGCAAAGCCAGCCCTTCACTGCTGGCTGAACATCCTGAGAGTGGCAGTCCTCGGCTTCTTGCAATTGCCTATTTCCAGCTGTCGGAGGTGGGGGTTAAAAGCCTGTAACTGCCATTTGCCATTTCTGACCTATCTTATCTCCTTCCAGCTGACATGCCCCAGTCCCAAATAGCTCAACAGTGACAAATTACAAGCAATTAAACGTCTTAATACGAAGGGGCGAGCCATGCTCTGTATCTGAGTCTCTCAAGGGATACTGAAAGCATTTGGCATCACATTTATTATTGTTACTAGGAAAGAATGCCTGGCACTAGAAGGGTTTATTGTATAGGACATCCAACCAAACAGATCAACGGCATGTGTCCCAGTCATACTGATATATGTGCGTTTGTTGGGTTATGTGCTTGCGTATTGTTGTAGGTCTACAGAGATCATACATGTAGGCACACATATAGCTGGGTAACCTGACTTTTGGGATCTCGCACAGCCAGGCCCAGGGTGCATACGCAGCATTTGATGGTCAGTATTTCTCAGCGAGCAGAGATGTGTCGCACACAGCACACATTTCATGCCCATCAGGAAGTAAAACTTGGTTGAGACCCAGAGAGTTCACATTTGCACAGAGGTATGCCTAACTTGGTTGGCATCTGGGGTGGCACTCTCTCTACACCCCTCCAATTACTGGGTGGTACGGAGAAAGGTGGAGGTGACGCGTCAGACAAAAAGAAGGAGAAATACCATACGGTATTAGTTGTATAAGTTTGTGCCCGATGGCATCGCTTTACTGGCTGCAAACTTGAGCGGTCAGAACCCCCACGCATTTCTCTTTATGTATTTAGACCATTTCATTTTGTAAGAAATCAGAGGTGTCGGCGATGGGCCTAGTTGCAAGCAGAGCCTTGAAGATTGGGGACACTCATAATAATCCTATTAACCCCTTTGTGACCTGGCTGTTTTGGAGATTGTGTACCCTTTGTGACAATGGCTATTTTGACATCTGCCATGTTTGTGTTTAGCTGTAATTTTCCTTTTTCTCAGTTACTGTACCCAATTATATATTTTTTTTGGGGGCGGGGGATAAGAAGGGTTTTCTTTAGATATCATTATTTTTATCATATCATATAATTTACTATAAACAAAAAAAAATTAAATGTTATGGAAAATAAATAGAACAACATTTTTTCTAACTTTTACTTGAAAATGTTTTAAGGCAATAATCAAAGGTAGCGTGCTGCTTTTTTACTAAATTTTTTTCCGCATTAAAAAAAAAAAGACATTTAGCCCTAACCCTTTATTTTTAGGTAATCTGTAGGGATCTGGGGGACATAGGAAAGCTGCCTATACTCTAATTAGTCTCTGCCTGCCCCATGATTGCAGTCGGGCAGGGAGAGACTAAAGCTAAACACATCCAGTTGCTGCGATTGGCTGTCACAGTGATCAGATGTGATGCCTCTGTGAACATGTCAGTTTTACCCATGATTTCTGTATACCCCGCCAGGCACATCCCTTGTCACCAATGGCAGGTTTTCCTGTAATGAGCTGGACCTCTGATGCCACAGATCTCTCTTATCTACTCTCTCTATGGTGTGCACCAGTATGGCCAAGCTAGCAGCAGGTATTGTAATGAGACAGTCAGCAGTGCCCCAATGTCATGGCCTCAAGGGTCTGACAGTAGATTTGGGTTGTAAGCAGCAAAAAGATCATGGAACAATAGCTACCCTAGGTGTCTGCTGGCTGGTCTATTAGGTCATGGGAGTGTCATGGGATACGTAGACCCCAATCATCTTCAGTGCCAAGGTAAGCCATCACTGGTCTGAAGATACCACAGATTACTCCACATATATGAATGAAGTCAACTGGGCTGTTTGCATGTTATCCCAGTCTAACAGCTTCATTATCTCCACTCTGAGAATTCATTGGCCGAAGGTCTATAAGGGACGCACTATCGTCTGGAAGGACCTCGTCCTGCAATTGGTTGATTTATGGCGAGTTCCACTCACTAGGCCAGCACTGCCAGTCCAACATAAAAAGAAACATATGGAAACATGTTACATTAAACATTTCAAACAGTAATTTAACTAGGACTTAATGGGACAGTTTTACGGCAATGGCCAACCGAATATTAACCTTTCGAATACCAGAGCGGTGAGTAATGCATTACGTAACAACGCAACGCTTACCGCATCGATACTGTAAGGTTGGTATGTGTGACGGGGGAATAAAAATATCTTAATGTCTATCATTTATCAGTGAGATGTTTGTTTACCATATGCTTTATATGTTTTATAAACATCTATTAGAATCATGTTAATATACGCCACCATTCTGTACCCTCCACATATAACTTTTGCATGCGGCAAGTAAAAAAAAATGGCAGTGGTGGCCACTCTACGTAAGACTAAAAGATGCTCAAACATTATCTATCCGTTGTGTATAACAGCCTTATGAATAAGTTAAGAGAAATGTGTTCTTAAATGTATTTGTAGACTCTACTTTCTATGACATCACCTTGTGTCTCGATATGCAAAATACTCATTTCCCTTTGCAAGCTAGGTCATTTGCCTATGGAGTCACCGGTGATGTCATAAGCAGCAGACACCACTGCTGTATTCCAAACGCATTTTTCATTTCTTTGCTCGCAGTTCTGTTAATATAATATGTACATCATTTTTGATCATTTGTTATCCTGTACACTGGGAAAAGAATCAAACACATCCTACGAATGTTGGACCACACGTCTCATAACAGAATAACAGCTGTATTGGAAGCGACAGGCCCTAAATGAATAACAGACGCACAGACGGTTGGCACCTTCCACATACTGCACTGTAACGTCGTTTATACTGCCATATATGGTGAGCTGCACTGGGCTCCAGTGCTTTTGTATATGAGTTGGGTAAACCTTGCACAGAACTGACATATGCTGAACCAGAGCTGGTTCTGTCATACTTGCCAACAGTCTCGATTTTTGCCAAGGCAGTCCTGAAAGCAGGACTGATATCGCAAATATGCACTATGGAGTGCAATGCCCTCTGGAGCTTGGAGAGTTTTTGGTTCTGGGGGCTGCACTGTGACATCACATTAGTTCATGCAATGTGGGTGGAGCCATGTGGTGACATCATCAGACATGGCCGCCTTATACATGGTGATCCCTTATGCAGCTGTCTGGTTTATAAAAAAAAAAATACATTGAAAATTTCCCAGAGCAAAAACGTTTGTTTTTCATGAAACAAAGTTAATACTATTCTTCAAAAATACTATTCTTTCTTAAAAATCCAGAGATTATCCATTCCTTTACTGACAAAAGGAAATGTCCTTTCCGTCTGTTCAAACGATGAGTGTAGCAGCATGCTGGCCTCATCCCAATTCAACTTTCACTATGGATTTCTATATCATTTGTATGTCCTACTCTTCAACTATGATGTCATCCGCGCTCTCGAAGCCAGCATTATTTGCCTGACATCTGGCATTTTGATGGCAGTTTAGCTAAGACCACTACAATCACTTTAGATTCATCTTACCCCCTGCATTTAGGAATTGCTTCAGTGTGAGAAAAAAAAACATGGATAAAAGCATATTAAAGTACACAATTAAAGAAAGTAATTTGCAATTTTTTGCTCTAGTTTTTTTGTTAGGTGGGGAAGGGGTCAGCAAATGAAAAAGGGTCCCTGTCAAACTCAACATTGCTTTTGCTGTGAAAATAGAGAATACAAAATGATGAAACATGATCGATACATTGTATTAACAAAATGACATGCAAAACAACTATGATGCAAGATGTGTCTGCGGAGTCGCCTGCTTATGACATCACTTGTTGCTTGATATGCAAATGACACATGTCCCATTGAAAAGTAGTTTGTTTGCATATCACGTCACAGGTGATGTCATCAACAGTAGACACATCTAAAACATGTTTTTCTTTAATTCTGTGCATTTGCTTGTCATTTTACCAGCACAATGTATAGATCACGTTTCCCCATTTTTTATTCTCTACATTCACAGTATAATCAACGTTTAGTATGACAGAGTCTCTTAATAAAGGAATATATCCTCCTTAAATATTTTTAATCAGACCCGACCATCACTGTACAAACTCCCCAGAGTTTAAGTTACCTTCACCAATCCCAAATCTTTATATATAACACCCTTAGTGTACTAGCTTGAGATACGTTTTGACTGGAGTCACCACTAGCAGCAGCAATACCCAAGTTTTATTTAGTAGAGGCGCTCTGCTTATCTATAGCTTGGTAATCAGTGATCCACCCACTCTGTTTCCTTGTCCTCCATCCTCTTTCTCCAGTTAAACGTTCCCCCTTTTTTTTTACGGCTCCCTGCCTTGTAACCAATCTTCTCCTTCCAGCCTAACTGTTCCCTCAGGCTTACTTCCCTTATTTTATAAACTAACCTCCTGTTTGGCAGTGTATCAAGATGCTTTCCCGAAAGAACAAATAGACAGTATCCACTCTGTTGACTTAGAACAAGTCTCTATTTACATCTCCTTAGATGCAAAGCAGGTTTTGTTTTTATTAATCTGGGTAGTACTAAAAATGTATGCAAAAACGCTATCCTTTCTATAAAGCATAGAATGGGAGATGGGTCAAGGTGAAGGTTTCCTTTCGAGCACAAGTGGTCCTGTACACTTGTCATAGTGATTTATCCCCCCCATGTCTGTCTCTCTCTTCTCCCTTCCCATGTCTCTCTCCTCCCCATGTCTGTCTCTAGCTTCTCCCTTCCCATTTCTGTCCATCTCACGAACCCACCGTGTCTGTCTCTCTAGTCTTCCTATGTCTTTTGTCTCTCTCCTCTTCCCATGTCTTTTGTGTCTCTCCTCTCCCCATTTCTGTCTCTGTCTCTTGCCTCTTCCTTCCAATGTCAGTCTTTCTCCTCCCCACTCCAAAGGTCTGTCCCCTTTATTTTTACCTTGGTGATCCACGGGCAGAATCAAGTAACATAGGAATTAAGGTTGAAAAAATACATAAGTCCATAAAGTTCAACCCTTCTACCTATAATTACTGCTTTTTATCCAAAACAAGACAAAAAAAACGTAAAGAAGCTATTTCGAAGTTTTGCCTCCGAGGGAGAAAAATTCCTTTTTGACTCCAAAGGGCAATCAGATTTCTCCTTGGATCAAGAAGCTGAGAGTGTTAGACACACTCAGACCTCTGTCAGCTCTGCACATGTTCCTTGTGCGTAGTGATGACTGAGAACATGTATTCAGACCTTTATCCGTGCAGGGAGCGTGAAAGAGCACTAACAGAGGTCTGAAAAAAGTGGACAGGGCCGGGATAGGACAGAGAAAGTGGACAGGGCAGGGATAGGACAGACAAAGTGGACAGGGCAGGGATAGGACAGACAAAGTGGACAGGGCAGGGATAGGACAGACAAAGTGGACAGGGCAGGGATAGGACAGACAAAGAGGACAGGGCAGGGATAGGACAGACAAAGTGGACAGGGCAGGGATAGGACAGACAAAGTGGACAGGGCCGGGATAGGACAGACAAAGAGGACAGGGCAGGGATAGGACAGACAAAGTGGACAGGGCAGGGATAGGACAGACAAAGTGGACAGGGCAGGGATAGGACAGACAAAGAGGACAGGGCCGGGATAGGACAGACAAAGTGGACAGGGCAGGGATAGGACAGACAAAGTGGACAGGGCAGGGATAGGACAGACAAAGTGGACAGGGCAGGGATAGGACAGACAAAGAGGACAGGGCAGGGATAGGACAGACAAAGTGGACAGGGCAGGAATAGGATAGACAAAGAGGACAGGGCCGGGATAGGAAAGGTCATCAATAACAATGGCAAAGGCTGTGAAGATCATTACATTGTCCACACAGTCCTGTAGGCCCACCATGAACAATGCTGGTGTCTCCCCCTGGGCAGGAGTCTAGTTTAAGGCACTTTGAGGCTTTAAAAGCAACTTACATATTTCCAACTGAAAGTAGCTAACTTGCATACCAAGCCAAAGGTGATGCCATAGACATGAGACACCCACTGATACATTTGCCTTTGCTTGCAATTCTGCTCATGTCTAATGTATAGAGTGTGTTTGATATTTTTTTTATTCTCTGTATTCAAAGTCCCTTCAAATCCTATCCTTGGCTACATTGAAAGGTGAGGGGTACAATCCTGATCTTTCATCCAATATTTAAAAAAAAAGAAAAATGAAATAAAAAAAAATAAGAAATTGTATGTTTTTGAAGGATTTTTAAAGGAATCTCATTAACTTTTACATTTCCATTGTGTCTGTAAGAGATACAGATCCCCTAATTACTCTTTGCTGATCCCAGATGATACTAACAGAAGGGGAGCATTACTTTTCTCCCAGGCTTCCCCTTTGATGGAGACAGGAGTTTGAAAGAAGGTCTGGCTGATTGGAATAGTAGATAAGAGATATCAGACAGCCTGCTCCAGACGCCAGTGAAGAGACCTTATTACCTGTTATAGCTTTGTATGGATCAAGCCAAGCAGATGATTGCCAATAAAGGAACATAGTGCTAGACCAAAGGAGAGGTGGAAAAAATAAATGTTCCACGCTGAACACAGACCGCAGGTCCATCATTAAAGGGGTACTACCACTTACATAAAATAACTAGGTAACCTGGTCATTTAAAACAAACACATATATAAAACATATGCCACTGGGTTTTTTTTTATACGATTGAATTCATTGCATATAAAAGTGAAAATAAAATTAGGTGTTTATCTCTGGCATCCATTTTGCGAATAATTCCCTAGGTGTACAACTTTTTTTTTTTACCTGCCTTCCAACACAAAGAGAGGAGAGTAACCTGATCAAACAGGATCCTACCACCCCCCCCCCCCCCCCCCCCAATGTGATTTAATAATTACATTACCCTTCCATTCAATTAAAGTCTCTGGAGGGTGGCACCCAAAAACTCTATATTTCACAAAATGTTGGCGCCCAGTCATTTATTAGTTACATTTGTTTAGTTACATATTTTATTAAATACAGTCACATAACAAAAACAAAATAAAAAAAAAGTAAAACCTTTTAATTTTTTGGGTGGGAGTGTCCCTTTAACAGGACTTTGTCACCTAAACGTTGATAATAAAAAATAATCCAACAGTATCTTAACATTGTATTTGCAGAACAGCAAAAGCACAAAGAGAAAAATATGTGGTGTCTCCTACTTTATGACAGCACCTAGGGATTGATATGCAAATTACCCATTTTCCATTACATCTTTTTAATCGGAAATGGGTTTTATCCACAGTATTCAATTTAAAGGCGTCGTCCCACCAACAATGTCCAACAAAATCGTCCCGTATCCTATAATCAACGTTTAACGTTTACTGTCGTTGCCAAGGCAACAGTCCTGCCCCTCTCCCCCCAAAAGACACACAGCTGGCTGGATCCAAACACCTCTGCATTCCGAGCACTTGAAACAGTTGCGTTCACCAGAGAGTGTCTCTTTCCGCAGTAATAACAAATCACAGCTGTTCCTCAGAGGGGAGCATGGAAACTGCTGAGAGATGGACCCAGCCCGCCTCCTTCGTCCTCCTTCTCAATGATGTCACTGAATTTAAAGGTCACGCTGAAACTATTTTTAATGTAGAAACACAGGAAAACCGCAGTTAGCTTAAAGACACGAACACGTTTTTTTTTTCCACATATGGCAAATCATGTACAATGTAAAGGAACTATAAAGTCAACAACAGGGCTTAGTGAACATTTTTCTAGTTAGTGCACTTGGGAGCCATGGCATGGCCCTAAAATCAGAGTGCTATGCATGATGGGAGAGGGTAATATATAAGGCATTTGTATTTATTTTATGGGCAGCCACAAAATGTTCTATTGGAGTGGCCTCTATACCTTTATTTACTGTTACCCTTTGACCTTTATCATTAATTCTCATAGACCAGTGTCTGTTCTCCCCCCCCCCCCCCTCCCATCAGTACAAGCCAGCAAGGGCTACACTCCCAGATCCAGTAAATGCCTTTATTCACCCATTGTTGATGCCGCAGGGGACATAACTGACCCCTTGGTGTTATCCTGCTCAAAATCCAAACTTTTTTTTTTTTTTTTTTTTAATAAAAATGTCAACTTTCCCCATTCTGTCAAAAAAAAAAAACAAAGCATTATTTAAAAAGTTAATTATTTCGTAGACAAAGAAGAAAGACGAAACAAACTGTGCTTTAATTCCTTTACCAGACTTGGAAATACCCGGCAATAAAAGGGGTATTATTTTTATTATAAATACTTTCTCTCTTTTACCCATAATAAAAAATAAATGATTAGTCGTTAAAGTTCTTGCAGACAATAGAATGTGGTTTCTGAATGTTCTGGAAAGTAAATGGATTCTTCTGTCTTGACTATTCCTTCGAATTATTGGCTGCCATTATTTGTTATTAATGTAACTTAGACCTACTGAAGTCACAAATGTAACCGAAATCAGTGGAAGCCAATGTTAATGTGTCGGCAACAAACGAAGTTCTGTTTAATTGAAAGATTGCTTCAAGTGAAGGCATTTTAAATAGAAATGCTTTGGTGAAAAGAATCCGAATAAAGTACACTATTGAGCCCTATATAGTTCTATCAGAGGGCGGCCATTTTGTTTGGAATCTTGGGTCAAATTTACAAAGAGCTGACCTATCAGACCCAAGATGTCCACTCCGTGATAGAACCATTCGAGAAAAGAGCTTGTTAAGATACTTAATTTGTTTTATTTTATTAAAGCGTTTTTATTTAAAATGTTTAGTGCAGTGCAGTTATACAGAACTTGTTTTTTGCCTACAGTCGTTCCTTTAAAGGATTTATAATTAAAATGGCTACACTTGATGTAACCTTTCAAGTAACCACTTCCTTTCTGATGGCACTTTGGTCCTTAGTAGACCAAAGCATCAAAATGGCATGTTATCACAGAGTGATTGGGAGCCGGGGCAGAGACCCAATTAGGGTCTTTACAGACACTGTGGGTGCCTGCCGAAGGGGTCTAGGACACTTGTTCGCCGCATCTTCATCGCTGACAGTTCAGGGCGGCAGATAGAATGCTGAACTGTCAGCAATGAAGAATAACGCGTCCGTTTCATCGCGGCCGCGGCTATGTAATAGCTGACAGTTCAGCGCTGAACTGTCAGCTCTTACAAATGTAAAAGTAAAACGAAAATACCCCCCCCCCTAATAAATGATTCCCAAATCCCAATACTAAAAATAACCCCTTTTCAAAAAATAACCCCAATACTAATATTAACCCAACACTAAAAATAATCCCTTTTCTAAAAATAACCCCAATACTAAAATACTAACCCCCTAAACCCTAATACTAACCCCCGACCCCTAATACTAACCCCCTAAACCCTAATACTAACCCCCTAAACCCTAATACTAACCCGACCCCTAATACTAACCCCTAAACCCTAATACTAACCCCCGACCCCTAATACTAACCCCCTAAACCCTAATACTAACGCCGACCCCTAATACTAACCCCTAAACCCTAATACTAACCCCGACCCCTAATACTAACCCCCGACCCCTAATACTAACCCCTTAAAGCCTAATACTAAAATTAACCCCTGAACCCTAACCACCCTTAAACGAAAATAGGTAAAATACTTACCTTTAGCGAAGAAGTTTCCCGCGATGAAATCTCCAGCGACGATCTGTCTTGTGCTGTAGAGTCGGCAGTGAAGCGGCTGCGCGGAAGCAGCTGCGATGAAGAGTCCCATCCCCCTGCCGGAGCACCGCAATTATCTGCAACATCGTAGAGGCGCGTCTGAACACAGTAGTTCGGACATATCGCAATTTGGCAAAATGTAGCCTGCGCCAATTTCACAGTGGTCTCATCTGACAGGGGAATCCCGCTGTGGCTTCTTGCAGCACATCATATCACGTGCGTGATGTTCTATGGCGTCCTACACACTTTTGGGCAGTGTATATTCGGATGGCATAAAACGCCCTACAAGCGGAAAGGGGTTAAACATAATTTCATTTTACACTGACAGTTATCAATGTTTTTTTTAAATGAACAAATTAAAATAAATCCATAAAATGAATAATCACATATTTGACAATCAATTACCTGCATTTAAAATGCCACCAAAAAAAATGGTGGATAATCTGCCTCTAGAGGTTGATTATCTGCCGTATTTGTCAGATAATCAATAAATACAGAAACCTTACACACGATTACAGCTGTGTTGGACATGTAATCAATCAAAGTGGTGGATAATCAGGTTACATGGGGATATTGATTAGCCACCACAAGCAGATAATCAGTGATCTATGGTAAGGTTATTCTTTTTTTCTCCCCCAGCTATTTTCCAAAGATCAGTATAGCAATATAGGGTGAGTGCAACCTGCATGATGCAAATATATACATACATTTTGGTTTTAAGTCACAGTGGACCTTATAGGGGGCATTGGTCACTGAAGATTACATGCTGTGAATGATTGAGAATGATCTATACATTGTCTCAGCAAACGCTTAAATTAGGAGAAAAATGTGTTTTTAATGTGTCTGTGGTGTCCCCAGCTCATGCCATCATCTGTGACTTGATATGCAAATGAACTGCTTTTCAATGGGAAATGTGGAATTTGCATATCAAGTCACAGGTGATGTCATAAATTGGAGACCCCCCCCCCCACACACACACACACACACACTTAAAACAGATCCCCCCCCCCCCCCCCTAATTTAAGCACTTGCATGCATTTTTGCTGACACAATGTATAGATTACTTTCAATAAATCTGTATTCTCTACATTTACAATACAAACAATGTTTAGGTGATGCAGCCCCTTTAAGAGAAAAATGTGTTCAAAATATATCTGTGGCGTCTCAGGTGTATGACATCAGGTGTATGACATCACCTTGTGGCCTGATGTGCAAATTACACAACAGGAGACAACAGACATATAGAAAATCTGGTTTTTCTCTTGATCTATGCCTTTGCTTGTAATAATGCTAACACAATGTCATTATGATTGTATAGCAATATAGTCTATATTTTCAGTATACACCATGTACTTTACAACTCCATGATTGAGCTATACATATATGTATATGGTAGACTATATGGCTACCAGCCCTGATCCAACACTGGCCAACCTTCTGTGACACAGTCCAGCATCTAACAGCAGAAAAAAGGTGCTTTTTACTGTTTAAAAACATACAATAGGAATTATTTGTAAACACAGTAACTGTTTTTCTTACCAAATAAATAAATATATTTTTGTTTTTACCTTTGTAGCTAATTGGTTTAACCAACTGTCAGTCCTGAAGGTTAAAATAGAAACATGTTACATTAGAAAGGTCACAGAGCCTGAGTAGCTAAAATGAGACCAGTCTGTTAAAATTGTTTTTCTACAACAAAATAATATTTTCCTTTAACCCCATCCCTGCCTTTCAGTACCATAGAAGCCGGCAACAAAGTTTAACCTTACTGTGGTGCTCAATGGGTTAACCGCATTTTGGTCTCAGCTTCTCCTGATGCTCTGGGATGAAGAGCTGACACTCCATGCAGCAGCATGACAAATGCCAGGTCTGTTTCACAAGAGGTTCTGCAACAGACTGAAAGGAATTGATTAGCCAGTGTTCACCATCAGGGGGACTGTGTTGGACTACTACTCTCATCAGCCTCAGTGCTCTCCTATTACAGCCCAGTCCTGGTAGTTAGGGGTTTGTTTGGTTATTGCATACCTTAGAGCTCTCTGTCCCAAATCTCCAGCACTCTTCCTTGACACATGTGCCTCCTGTTCTGCACTCCCAGCCCCTCCTCTCCTTAGAAGAAGTCCCAGCCTCCTGTACATATGTTTTAGGCTTCCCCACCCCCACAAGGCTCTCTGAGTTGAGTCAGTAGACACAGTCTGCAGCCAGTCAGTCTAGATTCTCCCAATGCCCAGCAAGAAGCTTTACCAAGGGGCAGAACCATGGGTTTTGAACTAGATCGCTTCAGTGGGCAGGTGGACCCTGATTTCAAATGCAACTTGTGCAACAGGGTCCTGGAGGACCCCCTGACCACCCCTTGTGGGCATGTTTTCTGTGCAGGCTGCGTTCTGCCCTGGGTGGTGCAACAGGGCAGCTGCCCAGTGAAATGCCAACGGATCTCTGCCAAGGAGCTCAACCACGTGTTGCCTCTGAAGAGCTTGATCCTCAAGCTGGAGATCAAATGTGACAACTACTCCAGGGGATGCGACAAAGTGGTGAAACTGCAGAATTTGGGGGAGCACGCAGAGATGTGCGACTATTCGCCTGCCAAGTGCAGAAACAAGGGGTGCAACGAGGTCTTGAACCTGAAGGACATGGACCCCCACATGAGAGAATACTGTGAGCACAGGGCGGTGGGCATTTGCCAGAAAGGTTGTGGGCTCATGTTGACCTTTAGGGAGCACAAGTTGGGTGACCACTGTTGCTTGAAGGCTGTGAAGAGCCAAAATGGGGTGCTACAGACCAAGATCTCAGGGATGGAGACTGAGCTCAAGAAGAGGGCACTGAGGTCCTCCAAGAGAGAGAAGTCCTTGTTGTCCCAGCTATCTGCTGTGCAGAATGAGCTACAGATGACCGCCTTGAGATACCAGAAGAAGTTCACGGAATATAGTGCAAGGCTGGACTCTCTCACTAAGGTGGTGGCTTCTCCATGCAAGGTAAGGTCACTTTCCTACAGGGTTTGGAGCTCTAGAGTGGAGGAGCTCTGCATGAACTTGCTCAGTGACCTTCAGACCACCCTTCTAGGAGCTCCAAAGCAGGTTATGGAGTTGGAGTCCAACAGAGAGTTAGTAGTCCTATCAGTTTCCCCATAAACAGCCCAACTTGAAGAGGAGGACCTCCTCCAGCCTATGGAAGGTACCTCATGGGGAGCTGGGGCTTGTATTTATGGGTTGTGAGACCCTGTGTCCTGCGAGGGACTCTGGTGGCGTTGATGGGTCTCATGAGGTTCTGCAGCAGCTCAATTGTTTAAAAATCTATTTGGTTTAAATAGTTAAAATATCTTTTTTCATTGGGATCCTAGTTGTTTAGCAGAGAAGAAGTTGGGAGAGGTTTCAGATGCACTCTTCCACGTATACCTCACCCCCCCCCCCCCCCCCCCAACTAATCTTGAACAGCCAGATCTGATATGGGGATTGTAGCAAAAAAGAGAAATTTGGGGACAAAGTTCTAAAAACTGTAATAATCATCAGCAACATTTTGATTCACAATATTCCATTGTTTTCCATGGTGACTGCACTTTTAGAACTTTATCCCTAGAAAAAAAAGCTCTTTACAAACAACCCATTCAGGTATTACAACACAACCTTATTTTAGAAGACAATTAATACCTAATAGATACATTGCTGTGATGCACCAAGTATTTGTGTTTCTCAAAATGTATATATTTGATGCTGGAACCTTCTTTTTTTGTGTGTTTGTTTTATATAAAGTTTATTTTTCAGCATGATTTCCCCATTTGTCCTCTGCTTGGGGCGTTAATCTTCTAATTAGTATTATGTATGCAGTAACTCATGTAAACAATGAATAGAAATCTCACTGGAAAGACAAGAGTCTCTTTTTATTTTGCAGTCATTCTCCTGGATTTAACTACAAATACATTTTGCATACAGAGTTTTTAATCTAGTGTTTTAATTTTCCTGTCCCTTTTTAATGTATTCCTTAACCTTCAGCCTGTAAGGATTTGGACTCCAGTCTGACACACAGCTGTGTTTTTAGTTATTTTTTTTTTTTTTTAACCCTTTGATCACCAGCTAGCAGTGCACATTCCATTGCTTGGGTGCTTAGAAGGTTAAATCTTTCCCTTGTGCTTATTGGACCCTGTCTCTGGACTCCTGAGACTACTTTTTCTGTGTCAATCAAAACCATGCTGAGTGGTGTTTGCTGTGGCTGCATGTATGCAAGCTCTAGGGTTAACTGGTACTCCCAAAGCATTGAGGAATGAAAGGGTTAAACCCCCCCCCCCCCCCAAAAAAAAAAAAAAAACCTCAGCCACCTCTTTGCTCAAATGGAGACTTCTCTCATAAACCAAAATTATAGGCTTTCTCATACAAAATTCTTTGTAAATATCAGGCTTATAAAATCCCAAATGTAGATACTTAGCATTAAAAATGTATTATTCTTAAACCACATGACTATACCTTTTCCCAAAATAGCAGGCACATTATACTTTTTAATGTTTTTCCACACTGTAATTATTAAGGATATTTTTAACTTTGCGTTTTGTATTGTATGTTATTAGCATCATGTTATTTATACATATATATTTTGGATATTTTAATTCTTAAGACTTTGTGTTTTTTTGTGTGGTTTTTTAAGCTTTAATCCTTTTTATATATATATATATATATATATATATATATATATATACCCGTGTATATATATATATTTTTTTTTTTTTTTTTTTTTTAATCCACCCATAAACTTGGAATAGTTAGAATTCTTCTAAAACGTATAATAAAAAAAAAAAAATCTAAATCTAAAATATATAAACATACAGTTATTTTAATATTTTATTTTTGTGTGTTTCCTTTAGGCCTGTCTGTCAGTAGCAGGGCTCAGCCAGCCCCTGGGGTGTAAGAAAGGGACAAATATTTACTGCAAGTTTCTTTAGCTGCTGTGGAAAGACAGGGTCTGCTTTATAAAGAAATGTCAAGAGGGAATGCTTAAAATAACAACCAACCCCCCCCCCCCCTCCAAAAAAAAAAAAAAAATACAAGAATTATTAACACCTTTTATGCCAAATGAGCTCTTTAATTCTGAGCCAATTTATTGCAAATCTGCCTGCAAAAAAAATTATTATTTTTTAATTTAAATTTCAAAATGGTACCTACATACACGCTTCAAAAAGTAAAATAAAAAATAATAATAATTTTTTTATTATTAGTTTCTTTTCTTTTCTGCTTAGAAGTGTAGTACCCCAACAGGGTGACTAACTCCTTTCTGGAAACCTAAAAATGGAACATCCAATCAGATTTAGATATTTCTCTTTTATATAGTGTATAAGGCTCAGCCCCCCCAATGAAAAAAACAAAAAAATAAAGCAGTTTTCTTAAACATCTTGGGAAGGTCTAGTGAGATGTTGTCAAATGACTATATCTGGATTGAGGGGTAAGGCAGACCCTATTTTAGGAGAACAAGTCTGTTAGGAGACAGCTATCTTGTCAACCTTTGTAGGGAGATAATTGTTTGGTGGATAATGCTATAATTCTATTTTTTTTTTTTTTTTATGTATTTGTTATACCACCTCTGCACAAAGGGATGTGCTACAGTTTGTGTTTGTTTTTTTTAATCAGTTGTGTTTTGTTTTGTTTTTTTAACTTTTATGGTGTGATTTTTAGAACTGAGATTCATGCATAAATGAAAATAGTTTCTTGTGGTTTTATTGGTTGTCAAGAGGAGATCAGTGACACCCCAAGTGGCAATGACAGCACTTATACTGTAACACAAACAACTGCCAGTATGTGCTTGTGTTTGTTCCCCCCTCCAGGAGATGGGTTTAATATATCAAAAAGGTCATTTACTGCCCCATGCAGCACGGACAAACTATATACCATTTCAACTACTTTGTAGTTTGATGGGTGTAAAGATCTCTGTACTGTATATGTGACTTGCCAAAGGGGAAGGAATTGTCCATTGCAAAAGGTACTTCATGTGGCAACCCTTGCTCGGAAATCAGACAGGAAGTGCTCAAGGAGCTAAGTGCAAAGCGGAATTCTTTCCCCCTGGTTGGTGTAAGCACAAAGAAAATTCAGAATATTGTTATTTCTTATTAAAATTATATATTTGATTCTTGGGCCTTTAAAATCTGTTTTTTTTTTTTTTTTTTAAATGTGTCCCATGATTGAGTTGGATGTCAAGCTGACAATGAGTGATACATGTCTTTACTTTATTCTCCTTCTGGAATTTTCCAAATAGTTTGTAGGCAACTTTTAAAGTGTATTGCTTGTTTGATATGGAAAGTTTGGGGGGGAAATTGTAAGATCTGAGGGCCTGCTTACTTGATGACCTTTTTTGGGGGGGATTCAGAGTGTAAAAGGATGGCTGTCTGTGGCATTCAATCTAGAACGTGCATGTTAAAGGTCCTTACTGAGGGACATCCAGCATTCATGAGTAAGACTTGTGTCAACCATACTGGGGTATGCTATGGTTACGGTTTCTCAAATAAAATTATACATTGAATTGGCAGAGTTTGCAAGGTGTCTGGCATCTCTGGTTAATGACATCACCCTGTGACCCAATATGCAAGAGAACTACCTTTTCAAACGAAATGTGGAATTTACATATTGGGCCACAAGGCATACCTCTCATCTTGTTTCTCCGCCCTCCCAGGATTCCTGGGGGGCAGGGATGGAAGGCTGAGTGTCAGCCCTACTATGCATGTGCAATATTCACTCACACGACTGTCCTACATGACTAGTAGACACGGATACATTTTAAAGTGTCTTTTCCCTTATTCTATGCATTTCCTTGCAAATTCTGCAAACAAAATCTATAGATCACCTTTTTTTTCTTCTACCCCTACGTTCACATTACAGATAATGTTTTAAGTATAAAAGTCCCTTTTAATTGCACCTCAAGAGCATTCAGTGCCCGTGTGAGGTATCATTACTTAGTATAAACATTTTGGTGTCCATAACACTGGTCCTCATTGTCTACGGTTCTCCAAGTGGTGAAATTCATCTCGATCCTGCTCTGCATGATGCCCCAGTGCCAAGTCCAACACCTCCTTTTCCGTCTGCCTCACCGTCAAGCTGGGACTAGTCGAGGGGACAATTTTTTTGAACTGAGCCCCTATTTCTCTATTCATTATTTTATGAAAAAAGGTGGGATTTGTTGAACGTCTGTTAAATCCTCAGGAAGTTGACACTATGGTTTTTGTATCTGTAAAATGTAAGGGATATAACAGACATATTCAGTCATCTATGCCAGGGCTTGTCAAACTCTAGGCTACAAGGAGTCTTGACTCATAAAAAAAACTTGGCTCCTAAAACTTTTTTTTTAATTTTTTTTTTTTTGTTTCACATCTATTCAATATGCTTGGCTCCTAAAAAGAAATTACTAGGCTGGCTCTTGAATTGGCTTGTCTGCCTTCTACAGTCTACAAATATTCTTCAAGCCTTTGGAGGCTGTCAGTTGGAGGATAAGATGGCAGGTATATGTAAAAAATACATGCCATTTAAACTCCTAAATGGTTTTAGCGACTTTTTCACACTTAATAGTTTTGAAGACTGAGAAGTTCCAAAATATGGGCATTGCCTGATTTATCTTTCAGCAAATGAGACACTGAAACGGTTAATAATTGGCTTCCTGATGTTCTAAGCCAATGAGAACACTGCTAGTATTCAAATCATAGTCGCTGACCAGAATATGCACAGAAGACTATAAAGGAATGGCTGCCTCCATCTACTATAAAAGTCTTCATGGAGGAATGAAAGTAAAAATGGGCAAATCTTCCAACTTTTACCCATCTCCTAGCATCTCTAGATGGCCTCTACTATTTAAACTCTATAAAAGAGGAAACCTCAGAGTCTCTTTAACTTGCCCCTTATAACCAGGGTAAGAGTAACGGCATTGTTGATGGTGCATTATGATAAGAATGGGGGAATAACTTTCCCTTCCTCCCATGAACCTAATTCCCAGATGGATTTTATTTTTCCAGGTAATGGGGTTTATGTATATTAGAATTCACTTGTTTAAGGTCTTTTGTACCAGCCAATCCCCAGCTGTCAGTTAATACTTCATTTTTCACCCTGATTTGTTTCTGCAGAAGGGAACTCCAGGGGTTACATACATTCCTAAAAAGCGTGGTTTCTTTTCAAGCTGTGATGTTTCAGGTTGAGCTAACATATAAATCTCTTTCAGACCTTGGCTTTGAAAGGTCCTAGTCAGATGGGGTTTGCAGTAAAGTATATATATCTCTCCAGCCTTGAAACATTGGTTCTTCTGTACAAATATCAGAGCTGTGTTTATGTTCCCTTACAATAAACATTTGCCTACAGAACATGGCATGCCAAAACCAGATTTAACCCTAGGGTGGAGTATGACACGGGCGCAATGCATTCTGGGTAGTAGAAATGGAAGTTGGCCGATGCTGAATTGTAATTACTTATAGATCAAATACCATGTTCATTTAATTAGGAAATCACATGGCTTTAATGTCTTATCTGAGCTGCACATCTCTCTACAGTTTGCTTGGTCACACTTTAATATTTTTAATATAATTAGCTGTACATTAGCAGAATTGCAAGCGGATTAATAAATGAAGAGGGGAAAAAACTGTTGTTTTTTTTTAAGGGTCCTTTGTCTCCTGCTTATGACATCACCTTGTCACTCAGTATGCAAAGTATTATTTTAATTTGGAAAGGTGGGATTTACATTTCGAGCCAGAGTGACACCCTAAGAGTAATTTTAAGAGACACAACTTTTTTTTTTTTTTCCTCTCGCTTGTACGTCTTCGATAGAAACACAAGTGAAACATTGAGTGTCTCTACTATGAAGGTAAACTGGCAGGGACTTTTGATAGTACATGTCAGCTTATTCTCTGACCGGCAGCTGCCATGCTTCTGTGTGACGCAGGCCGGTCTGGTTGACGACTGTCTCTCTCTTCTAGAGTAGAGAGAACCTGGTTTTGAAAGAGGATCAATAGAGACTACTTTAACCAAGTCCCCTCTGTTCATTTGCTGTCAAATGTTCTCTCTCCTCTCTCTCTCTCCTGTCTCGGTCTCTGTCTCTCTTTCTCTGTCTCTCTTTCTCTGTCTCTCTTTCTCTGTCTCTCTTTCTCTGTCTCTGTCTCTCTTTCTCTGTCTCTCCAAATCTGCCCAATATTTGCTGGATTTTTCCCACCCTTTAGGCTCCCCGATAGAATCACAACCTGTGCTATCTCCCTCCCAAAACCATAGTTGCCAACATTGGCCATTTTTCCAGGGACACATATTTGTTCCACATGCTGCAGAAAGAGCATGCAAAGTGCAGCCCGGCAGTATAAAGGATGGATATACGCACAGACAGAATCCGATTCATTAATCAGGGTGCAGATCTCATTGGAAGTACCATGATTAATTAAATGGATCTGTATGTGCGTATATCCATCCTACATACTGCCGGGCTGCACTTTGCATGCTCTGTATGCAGCATGTGGAACACATATGTGTCCCTGGAAACATGGCCAATGTTGGCAACTATGCAATACATTATAGAAGGAATACCTGCATTTTACAAAAGCTCTGTTCTGTGATCACCTTTTTGAAGAGCTAATTCTCTACACTTTTTCATCTAAGCCATCTTTAATTTTTAATCTTTTATTGTTCCTTTTTAATCCCCTCCACTAAATGGATTACTCGGTCAAGTTGTGGTTGATTGGCCAATGATGTGGCATCAGTAATGCCAAATCTCCCTTCCTATTAATGTCAAACAGGGATGTTTTATGACAGCTGCAGAGAGTCATGGAGAGTAATCATCCTCTGCTGAGACAGATTGCTTGGTAATGTTGCTTATGTCTGTAGCATGTAGCAGATTTTTTTTTTATTGAAGGGGGGTAAAAAAAACTTCTTTTTTTTCTGTTTCTTCAAAAAACAGATTGCTGGCATATTTTATGTGCTTTCAACTTTCTTTTAAAAAGCCGTACATTATAAAACTTGAATTGCTTGTTATCTTAGAGGGAAATTATGCTGTTACATTTAATCCATTCTAAAGCTTTAGTTTTGCTGGGCTGTTTGTGTAGAGGATGTGTGTGTGTGTGTGTGTGTGTATATCTACAATATATAATATGTTTTGTGTATGGTTTTTTTTTTTGCCGTCTGACAAACCCCCCCCCCCCCCCCCCCCCCAGCTGACAGCTGTGGGTACAACATATAAACCTTTTTAGCTGCTGTGGACACAGACTGTGTTTATTCATTCCTTACTTTACAGCAGTTGGGCAAAGGATATTTTCGTACTTAACCCTTGCAGCTCTTAAAGGGGAAATTATTTGACCAAAAAAAAAAAAAAAGCACCATCGCCTGCTCTGATGTCACAGGTTGTACATAATATTGTTCAGTGTCTTGGCAGTGATGTCATGGGTTAGGACCACGCTATGTTGCTTTGATACCACAGAAATAAATTCCACCCATTTGCGCCTGCCACTGGAAACGGACACTGTACGTGCAGCTTGGGATGGCTTGGTCAGGCAATGCAGATGTCCTAGTGTTGGGACTGTCCCAGACAAAGTCTGGATGGTTGGTGGCTATGGACATATTTGTGGAATTTAAGGCCAAGTTTAATTTGGATCTAGTGTCCTTGCCTGTCAGACCTTGATATACCTCAGAGGCCAGGGAAGTATGGCTCCTAAAATTAATCTACTGCTGGCTCCTAACACTTTTTTTGTTTGTTACTATTCCCTGGCTCCTAAAACCAATAGCTAGACTGGCTCCCGAATAGGTCTGTTTTTGCTCCTTTTTAAGGTGGACAAATATTTGCCAAGCCTTGATCTATCTAATCTGCTGAGATTGCTAGAAACAACAAAAGACCGGCTTTGGTGTACTCAGCTCTGAGTTTTGCTTACCATTAGGACGAATACAATCTACCACTCTGCAAAATCCAACCATGAAGTGGATTTCAAGTTGACTTGATCTGTAGATCTGGGGGAGATCTATTGTTTTCAGGCATAAATACCTTTTACCCACAAAATACCAATTTCCCTGAAAATAAGCCATGATTTATCACTGGTTAAAGAGATACTCAAGGGATCACACAACCTTTGATGCATTAGTTGGTGATTAATTTGTATGTTGTACGGTGACATTTTTCATACAAACACAGGCTCGAGAGTTTGCTTCACCGTTTCCTGCTTGTGTTCACTTGCAAGGAGATCAGTACAGATGAAGTGTGCCCTTTTGCACTCAACTTGTGACAATTTAATCAAGAGTGTCCCTGATTTAGTTCAGTGTGTCATCTAAAAAGTTTAGCCTTTAACCTCAAGATTTCCAACCTCCTACTATGTTTATATTTCAACCCTCACGGAATATTGAAAACGTTGTTTAAAACCTCATGTTACTGTGATTTTAATTTTTAAAACTATCTTTTTTTTTTTTTTTTTTCTGCTACATTTTCTCAATGTTTGAATTGCAAATCTGTTTTTAAGTGGCCATCACCGTCCAAGTGAGGGTACACAGACCTCCGTGTAATGCGCAGTCATTCTCAATTCTCTTACCTGTCCGTTTATAGGGAGAAGAGACGAAATCAATGACTCTTGTTCTCCATCGGGAATCTGGATCCTTGGGATTTAATATAATTGGTGGCCGATCATGTGTGGTATGTTAATTGTTAAAATGTGTTTTTCCTTTTCATGCTGAGTGCCAGGGTGTCATGTCAGAAGCTGTAACAGAGGATATATTCACCTCTTGGGGAGGGGGGGGGCACCATTATTGCACCATTATTTTATTGTTCAGAATAGGGGAGATATATATTCATCTATATACCTACATTTTTCTTTTTTTAAAGCACATTTAAAAAAGGCACAGTTCATTGATAAGAGATGTATGAAAGGATATAGGGGGTTATAAGCAGTAAAAGTGGAGCCATCTGCAGAAATCGGCCAGCCCCAGGGCAGACGTCGTACCGGAATATTACTTCCGGGAGTGTATGACCTTAGTGGTACAGAAAAAAAAAAAACCTGCTTCTAATAAATATTAATACACCGTATATCTTTAAAAGCTATAATGGCATTGAAGCTCCTCCCATTCAGCTGACATCACTTTTAGAATGCTGTGTTGAGCATGATGATGCTCTGACTGCGTGGTCCACGACCTCATACTACTAACACAGCATTCTAAAAGGGAGGGCCAGTACATGGGGAGGAGCTTGGATATTATTTTGTAGATTTAAAGGAACACTACACTCCCCCCCCCCCCTTTTTTAGGATACATGCCAATTCATTCTCTGACCAGCCGCTGCCATCTAACTATTACTCACTGCTAGGTCCTCACCGATGATGTAGTAGAAACAAGGCTCTCTCTCTGTAAAGATAAAATACTTTTTTATTAATTTTATTTAAGGGCTACCAAGTCTCAAGCCAGGTTTCTTTAGCAGGCTGAGGGAAGCACTCTAAACTCCCCCCCCCCCCCCCCCCCAAAGAACAAAGAAACCCTACAATACATCTGCAAAATGGACCAGTGGTACCCAGAAAAAAATGCTACTTTAGTATCGATAAAAAAGGAAGGGTTAAGACTTCCCATCGAACTTGGTTCACCTCATTAACAGGCCTGGTCTCCATGTCCATTAAACACATTTGAATTTTGCTGTGAGGCTGTGCAGAGAGGGTCCCGTGTACACTGCACCCACTGTTAAAGGTATAAAGGTTTTTCTGTTCAGGAGAATTTTTCAGGTTTCTTTGCAAGCCAAAAACTGCCATATTAGTTTGCTGTTCTTAAGGCTCTGTGTCTGCCTGGCTGGCAAGTAAATCACTTCAGATCTGATCTTACAACCAGGGGAACACACTGCTCCGCCATCCCCCCACCCCATGTGCCAGGACACGCAACAAACTCCTGGGGCCACGAAACATCATCATGTGACTCTGCCCCTTTTACCACTACCCTTTGTGTGTCACAGTAGCCTGCCAACAGAAGTGGTCAAGTATGTTAATGTCCTTTTTTAAAGTTACTTATTAAACAAATGTTACTTTTTTGTTTTGTTTTTGTTTAATGTATTTTATAATGTCTGCAAATCTATTCCCAAATTTTCCCTTTTGTTTTTTCTTTTTTTTTTTGTACTTGTTAATGCTACTAAATCCATTTTGTTTTGTTTTTAGATGTTTTGTGTTTGTCATGTCCTTCTTAGGTTAAGGAATAACCTGTCCCATCCCCTCCTTCTCTAAGTGCTCCTGACTTTTAATTTCCGGGGATCTGCTGCCGGGAGAGGGTGCGATTATTGATGGGTGTAATTGTGTTAATTCTAAGTACTTTTTAATGTTCACCTGACAATTCCTGTTACTAAGTAACACAGTGTTAATGATTTTCAAACAAATAAATGTACACAAAGTTTGATTTAACAGCCTAGTAACACCCTTTATACTGAGCATCATGATGCTTGAAAAGATAATATAACCTTTTGTTCTTTACTGTTTTCTATTTTGGATCTTGTTTTGATGCTGACATTTTTTGGATGTCCTCCTATACCACCTTAACTACACCAGCCATTTATCATTTACAGGATACACCTGCTAAATTAATCCATTAATATTTTTGAATTTAATTTTTATTTTTTTTTATTTTTAGCAGGAATAAGATACTGTTACTAGGGTGGCCACCTGGCCGGTATTTTACCGGCAGGCCGGTAAAAAAATTGGCATCAGGCCACTGTTAAGTCTATGGAGACAGTACCAAGGCCGGTATTTTTTAGAAGAAAAGGTGGCAACCCTAACTGTAAGCTGCGACAGAACTAAAACTCCCATTACCCTCACCAGTGTTTTTATTTTGTGTTGCCTGAATAATCTCTTGTATGCTCCTCACTGTATCTGCCCCATCACCTCGTGTCTAGGCTGCACCACTTTCTATATAGAGACAATCGTTCCTCATTTAGTTTCAACCTCTGTCTCCAAGCAGCTTGCTGGTGCCATCTTAGCCGCCCAAACAGTGTGTGTGTGTGTGTGTGTGTGTGTGTGTGTGTGTGTGTGTGTGTCCGCCCCCACAAAAAATTATGAGCAGTGGGTGTCTCAGACATCGAATGGCCAGACTTTAAAAAATAGTGCAAAGCGTGAGGAGGTGGAGCATGAAGCCAGACTTCACCCCTCGCCATGCTTCGCCTTTTATGCACAAGAGCGCAACATTGTATGCCACCCACTGGGAAATGCCACCCACTGGGAAATGCCACCCTAGGCCTAGGCCCTCCATAAAATTCACCCACCATAAAGTACTTAGATGATGTCATGCTGGGACTTGTACGTGTGTTTTTAATATATGTCATATACTTATAAGTGTATAAGTAAACAATATGCAGTTTTGTAGTATGAAATATATCACCAGGTTCTCTAAATTCAGTGGCAGCCAATAAGGATGGAACTGTTCCTAGAGCCACAGCAATCCATTTTTTTTTTTTTTTTTACAATTTATTTGCACTTTTTGTGTTATAGGAAATGTTGAGACAGAACTATTTTTTTTCTCTTTACTTTCATGATGCAATGCTTATCAGACTCTGTGCAAGGTGGCACTGCCACTTTAATATTGGCATCTTTTAAACCTGGAAATGCCAACCATGGTGAACCAGTCCTAATTTTTCAGTACTCAGGCCCTTACCACAAGTATTTGTTAAAGATGCACTACCATTAAATTGGGTTAATACCCCTTTCCAAATGACTGAGCTTTTTTATTATTATGGTGTTGGTCTTGTAGCTTTTTTGGGCAGAGAGCAAGAGGTACAGATATTTTTTAAATCTTTCCTGACTCCCAGCAACAAATCTTATCCCCTAGATCTGTTTTGAAGATGCCTAGAACGAGTGGATGAGTCCACTTGAGTCCCTGTCCCATCATTAAAGACTTAGGCAGGTGTAAAATAAGATCTGGATGGGAGGTGTTTTTTTTGTTTGTTTGTTTTTTTTAATTAAATTTATATATTTTCAAAAGCGAAAGATTGTAAACAAGCAACTTGTAATTAATTCCATGAACAATTTTGTTGTTCTCTTTTTAGGGAATTTGAAAATTGACACTAATTCTATAAGTTGAATAGGAGGCTAGTAATTCTTTGGGAGTGCCTCTTTTGGTTGCCAGAGTTGGCTAGACTGAGCTCCCTTTGGTCTATGTTTCAGCCACATTGAGATGTATAATATTCTTCCTCTGCTAATTGGCAAATTTGGACCACACTAACTTCCAATAGTGCTTGGGACTCGTTTTCAGTGGAAAAAGTGAATCCACAGGGTTATTGCAGGGTTATTGGACAGCTGCCTATTGCCTTAATTTAATGCTCTGTAGATTTTTTTTGTTGTTTTTTTTTATTTTAATTTTACTATTTAAAAAATCTTTCACTATGGATCAGGCCCATTGTGACTTAGTTCAACACCAATCCCATGTCAGACCAAACAAATGCACATAATGCAGCTCTGTATGTATGGAATTGTCTTTCTCAATCCTTGATGTTTTTGTAGAGCAGAGGGGGGATACCCTGTGGTGCTACTGGCAATCTTTGAGAAGTATGTTTAAAAAAATGAAGAAATCATGTTACAACTAACTGCACAGTGTAGATTCTGCAAGTCCTAATTGTCATCGCTTGTTCCTAGGTAGGTAAGAATCAACAGGCTAGACAGACTAGAGAGACATGGTCTGGTGTTTTATAGGTCCTCTACAGATAAAATATATTATGATTACACAGCAGCGTCCCCAAAATGAAGTTTAAATTCCAATAGGCCAGGGGCATCCGATGTTCGGTCCACCGGCCAAAAGTGGCCATTTTGACACCAAGGACTGTTTTGGAATGCTTTTGTATTGGTGCTAAATATCCAGACATTTTTCTATGGCCAACAAGCCGTTTATTACCATTAATTACTGTATTTAAAAAAATATATATGCAGCCTTTTCACTTCAGAAAAAATCACATTCAAGTATTTGATTGCATGTTATATACGACAACCGAACTCTGGGGTCCGGTCGTTTGAAGCCAACCTATGATCCAGACATAGATCCATCCCAACTAACCCCTAGTCCTCCCAGGTTTAACATAATAAATGGAAGAAAAAATATACATACACTATTTTTTTATTTTTTTTAAGGCAAATTTAAAATGTAAAATGATCTATGAGAAGTGATTTTCTTTTACGGGGGCCGGTTACTCTACTACTTGTGAGATTAATTTATAGACCCCTACGAATCTGTGCATCTGTTAGGCACTGGTCACAGTAGTATAGGGAAGGTTATGATTTGTATCCGTTTAAATGACTAAAAACAATTTGTGTATATATTGAAATGTACGTTTGTTTTGTTTTGTTTTATAGGACAATCAGGACGGACAATCAAGTGAAGGAATTTACGTGTCCAAAATAGTTGACAGTGGACCTGCGTCCAAGGAAGGAGGGCTTCAAATTCACGATCGTATTATTGAGGTATGTAAAACCTGAGAGGGTCTTTTTTGTCCTAAACCGGATTAGAGGAAGGCTGATCTGTTTTTGATAAAATTAAGTCCCAAACCCTGTTAAGTGTCTTTTTCAAATTGAAGGTGCATTGAATACTACTTCAGTAGGAGATCTGTTGACCTTCATGTCTTGTAGCATATCCTTTCTAAATTTAGCAAGTTGGCTTGGGATGGCATTCTGCCTTTTTGTACTGTATGTCCTACCAGTAATTGGATCAGTGGATATGGCTGTGTTTTTCATGTTGTGTGTGTCTGCTAGGGTTGCAATAAAAATGTACCCAACAAACACCATACTGGATACTTAACTCCAATCTGTGTATGTGGGTCGTAGTAGTAGAGATCCGTATGTTTGCTTTGCTTGTCCATCATTTTGAGGATGTTTATGACCTTATGAAGTAATTGGCTAAGATAAATAATTAAGTATTTAGAACAAGACCTTGTTTAGTCAAAATAGGAAATCTTTTTTTTTCCACCAAGGTGTATGTTCTGTGATCCTAGAGACAAGGTACTGCTTGGAGGAAGCATTGGACAGGTTTCCCCACAGCCAAAATGTTTCCTTCCTATTGTACCCCAATCTCTTTCCCGTGTTCCATCGTTGGGTTACACGGTTTGCAACCCTCCCTGTAGCCAAACATTATTTAGAGAAGTGAAGGTATGCCCAGCTAAGTATGTTTGAGCAGTAGCGGTCTATTTACCTCCTATTTTATATTTGTTTTGTATTGGGAGTTTAACTATAATGGAAAAGCTGTAATATTGTAGGGTTATATTTGTGGTTTTCTTATAGAATATAACACAATACAGTGGGCTGTACACTTATTTCACTCAACGTGACCTAATAAAAAACAAACGGCACCTTAAATCAGATTT
Organism: Pelodytes ibericus; assembly: GCA_036172795.1. Lineage (NCBI taxonomy): Eukaryota > Metazoa > Chordata > Amphibia > Anura > Pelodytidae > Pelodytes > Pelodytes ibericus. The sequence goes on along the minus strand of CM069865.1, from coordinate 78,167,219 downwards.
CTGTCCCGATGAAAGCATGAAGAACGTTTTTTTTTAAAATAGGTATAACATCAGTAAAGTGCAAAATGTATCAAGTTGGTGGCCATGCTCCTATAAAGCGCTATGGAACACGACCCACTGGGTTGCTGTATCATTTCTCCAGATGTCGGGGAACCATGTCAGTCACTCCATCCCCCAGGCTTGAAAGAATTATATATTTTTTTGTTTAACCTATGTAGTTTTCAATGGGAAAATGAGAAATAAAGGAAAATGTTGATTTAATATTTTGAGCAAAATTGTAAGACATAGTCTATGTGATACTAGTCACGGGTGACCACTGTAGTCCATTCTTCTTATTATTATGATTCAATATTTGGTTATAATTTGCTTAAGATTTTTTTTTTTAATTGTGAAGACTTTTGGGGTTTTATGTCTAAGGGAAGAATATTGATGGACTTGAATCTATTGAAATGTTCTCTGGTATGTGTACCTCATGTAAAACAAGTTTAAAAAAAACTTAAGTGGGCCTAGGTTAGAAGCTTGTCTGGAAGCAGTCAGTTTTAAGTTGTGATTTTTTTTTTTTTTCTTCAAAAGCAAAAAAAAAAAAGTGGACTTCAATACTACTGTGTGTTCAGAATGTGGAGACTTAATCTCTATTTTTCATGGCTGGGCACATTTTTTTTTTTGGAAATCCTGAAGTCCACTTCAAAAAAACTGTAAGATAAAGAAACCGAACACATTAGAAAGCTTAAAGGGAATTATTCATTTACTTTACACAGTGAGTAATCCTTACCATGTTAAGACCTCTTGGGTAATCGTTTACAGCAATTAGGGCTGTCTCTATAAGACTTGGTGATGGATCCAAAATAATCCAGATGATTTCCCCTGAAATCTGCACAGAGGAAGGTCCTGCTCTGTGTATCTGCACATAATGAATGAAATGTGAGAGGAATTTATAAGAGATACGCCGCTCTACAATATTAATAAGTGCCAAGGAATTCTCTCTGATCTCCCAACTGTTTGAGTTTTATCAATTTGTTTCAATGTAGCTTCTTAATCTGCGTTTGGCTCGAAGCTGATGTGTGACAGTTTTCGAGCATGATGGGCCAATTTTCCACGGATTTTCCCCCAAAAGACACAGATTTGAACAAACTATGCATGTTTTAGGCCCTGAGTGATTTATATAGATATATATATATATTTTTTTTTTTTTTTCAGGTGGCTATGGAGGCGTGGGGTAAAGTGAGGATAACCATGTCAATTTTTATTTTTTTTCCACTGTAAAGGAATTTGTGTTTTGGTTTTTTTTTGTAAATTAAAAATATTTCAGTCTTTGTTTAAAAGGCTGGGGTATTATTTTGGAAGCTATTGTTTAAAAGAACAAAAAGAAGGGGGGAGGGGATATAATTCAAATGGCAAAAAATGCTAAAAAAATTTTACATTTGTTTTTTTAGCTATTGCCGGAAAATTATGTATTTTTCCGGGATATTCTACAGAAGGATGTTTTTTTGGGAAAGGAGGTAAATTAATAGGGGCATTCCACAATCTGAATGTTTCAATAATTCATCCAGCACACAATCTAAATTAAAATGCACATGTAAATCGAATAGAGACCAGTGTGGCCAAGAATAATCCAAAAAACAAAAATATACTGGGCTGCCCAAGTGAAAAACGCCAAGTGGAGACAAGCGATCTCTGCCCCCACCAGGTCTCCGGTGCCTTCCGCAGGTGCTCGACTCACACCACTTGTACAGACAGTTCGTATAGAAGCGGAAAGACGGCAATCCAGGAGCCAAACTGAAGGTGCAAAAAAATTTTGTTTTATGAAGTATGACAAAGTAATGCATTCCACAACAGCAGTGCAGGTGTCAGATATATGTAGCTTGACGCGTTTCGCTACATATATCTGACACCAGCACTGCTGTTGTGGAATGCATTACATTGTCATACTTCAAGAATAGTGTTGAGCGAACCCGAACCGCCCTGTTCGGTTTCGTACCGGACATTACGGTGTCCGTGTCACGAACCTGGACATTTCACTGTATGTCCGTGTTGGAGTTCGAGGTTCGGCTATAAACCAAAAGTCTTTAAACCGAAAGTCATTCGGTTTATAGACTTTCGGTTTATAGAATATCCAATAGCATTACATGTATTCTATAAGCCGAAAGTCTATAAACCGAAAGACGATCATGGAAACGGACTTTTTTCCGAAGTTCGGTCGAACCTCTCGAACCCGAAAATCCAGGTGTCCGCTCAACTCTATTCAAGAATAATCCAACTCACAAATGACAAGACCTGCAAAGGAGGTACTCTTTACCATTATGTGTTTTTTGTATAGACCACTCTCCAGACAAAATAAAATCATTCCCTTTGTTATAATAAAGTTTTCATTTATACGACTTTTGAATACCAAACCTTGCTGTGATTAACGAACAAATCATTGTCGGGAACGGTAAAGTGATTTTATACATTTTTAGTGGAAAAGGAAAGACTGAGTGAATCCAAGAACAAAAGGATAAAAGGCTTCTAAATCCCCTTCTCGTTTCGAGAGGAAACAAAGGGAAGTTTTAGTTCTTTCCTGAGCTGAATGTTGAACTACTTGATAATAAATGTTTTGACTGTAAAGTAAAAGGAATTGAAATAATAAATAAATACATATTTACATATATATTTATTTATATATTTTCTAGATGTGTATTAGTAGGGTTGGAGGTACAACTCTCTTTTTACCCTACCGCATTCCCCCCAAGAGAACAAACTGAGAGGAATGCTTTTACAAGTGGTTTCAGATATGCAAAAAATGTACCCTCCGACAATGGAAACTCTATGCAGATGGCTCCGTTCAGTAGCACCAAATCTAAACAGAGAGATCAGGTTTAAGTGTGTTGGATGTGGACTTTGGGAAGGGACATCTTTTAACTGTTCTGTTACTCAAGCTGTCCCCCTCCTGCCCTGTGACAGAGATTGCAAAACCAATGCAGGTTTTGACAAACCTTTGGTGCTGGGCCTTACAGTCACTGCCTAATTTTTGCAGTGTGTTATATATATTATATAATAAACACTGCAAAAATTAGGCAGTGACTGTTGGGCCCAGCACCAAAGGTATGTGTATGTGTGTGTGTGTGTGTGTATATATATATATGTATACCGGTAGATAGAAAAATAGCATGTAATGTAGATATTTTGTGGCATGAAACAGACAAAGGCGGTGTCCAAATGTTTGAGACTGTAATATTCTCAGGAAATTTGTAAGGTGAATACTTTATATGGTACTAGTCACAGGTGACCACTGTCCCCTCTTTTCACAATGTTGGGCTACTTTGATATAATTGCTTGACTTTTTTTTCCCTGTTGTGAATACGCAGAGTCCATTTGAGAACCTTACAGTAGTTCAACTGGGGGATGATGGTGAGCGTCTGTATGTACTCGTGTGTAATCCTATTTTTGCTCAAATATCAGACTTTCACAAGATGCTAAAATAAATTTTTTTTTTTTCATATCGTTTTTATTTGATCATATTTGGGTTTGGATGATTTAGCTCCTCTGGATCTCAAGACAAACATGTGGTATTTATGTGTTCGCAGTTTCACAGTAAATGAATTATTCTGATGTTTACTTGCAGATGTTCCTGCTATGAAAATTTTACAGCCCTACTGACTGTCACCTCCCTTTTTTTTTTTTTTTTCAAAAGCCGCCTTGTTTTAACAGTTTTGAGTGACTTTCACTTGTATATCTCTTCCCACCCTTTCAGTTCAAGAGCAGAGCGGTCCAATCACTGTCCGCCCTGCTCCCATGAGCTTCAACTCTCATCATGCATAGCCCCCCCACCCCAAGACTCACGTCTGTAGAATGTAGAATTCTTGTCTCCATTCTAGTCTCATCAACTTATTAATCAAGGAGTGGATCCCAAATATATCTACCTTGATTTAGTTAACTGGCGTTCCCTTAGAAGACCTGATTTATACATTGTGCAGGGCAGCATGTAAAAGTATTGTCCCTCAAAAAGATGGCTGACACTATATGCAACGCATCGGACGTAGGAGGAGTTAAATGTAAGATAATATATTTATATATATTCTTCTTAATGCTGAGAACTAGAAAATGCCGAAGCAATTCCGGAAGTGTGATTTTTAAGAGGGGTGACTGCTTGGGGTTCATGTAATAGAACTGTGGCAAAATATATATAATTTTCTTTTGGCGTGGTCGTTTTTTTTTTTTACTTTTTTTTTAATGCTAATCTTGGCTGTACTTTTTGAAGGCTCTTCTTGCTTCTAAAAGTAAGACCGTCTCCGTGGAGTCAGGTAACACTGTCATTTCTCATATCAGACAAGGCATATCTTGGCGAAACGTTTGTATATGATTCGGGCAGCTGTTGCATGAGTTTGAAGCCTAAAGAAAGAGATACAATGCCAAATTAGCCCACTTGAGAACACACGCGGAATCCACAGATGGCTCATCTCTAGAAGAGAATGTGCACTAGAGCACGGTGAGCAGAATTATATGTCAAGACTGGAATACCGATCAGCAATCCTACTAATGTTGCGAAGATAGACCTCTCCACAATCATTACCAGCAAATGCTGACAAAGATCTCATCACCTGATTAGCAGGCTTGCTTGTTTTTTTTTTTTTGAAAAATGGCTACCAACAAAGGATATCTCAATTGGTGATAGGGTTGCCACCTGGCCGGTATTTTACCGGCAGGCCAGTAAAAAATTGGCATCAGGCCAATGTTAAGTCTACGGAGACTGTACCGAGGCCGGTATTTTTTTTTAAGAAAAGGTGGCAATCCGCAGTGGGGTACAGTGTGTAAATACATGTGGAACTCTCCAGGGGTTGTCTATAAGGATCAGTTCTGGGTCAAAGTTCGAAAACCTGGAAAATTCTAGAACACTGCTCTAGAATTCGACCTACGCAATGTTTCTGTTGTTGTTTTTTTTTCTCTCCAATTTTAGAACTTGGCCCCTGAGTTGACCTATTTGTAAATAATACGCTGGATGTTTAGAGGCTTTTTTTAAAAATATGACAAATATCTAGATGGAATGGATATGAACAACTTAAGAAATTAAAGATCTCGCTAAAGTCATTGCCTCACTGGTTTTCAAGCAAGATTTTTTTTTTTGTTTTAACTCACGGTTATGTTACATGAAACACTAGGAGTTTCAAGAAGACAGGGACAATGAAGAGGAGACGGTTCACATATCAAGAACTCTGGAGTGTGGGAATAAGGAGATGGAATTAACTGATCCGAGCTGGTTCTCATTTCTACAAGGAATTACACATTTCTTTGCATAGTTCTCTGAAATGAGATCTTTTGTTGCTTCTTTGGCGTTTGGGACTTTGCGAAACTGTAAATAAAATGCTGGGATAAAGAAGTTACCATTGTTGCCACTTTTAATTTTTTTTTAAATATTTCTAAATATTTAACTTTTTTTTTTGATCTCCAAGTTTGTAATCCATGGTAGAAAATACCATATTAATCTGTATTTTTTTTTTTTTTTGATGAAAATGTGAATAGAAGAATTGTTCAGCTTTATTCATTATAATTCTCACCCTACCCTGCAGTTTTTAACCCTCGCGGACGGCCTTTCCATCTGATCCAGCAGATTTGCAATTCAAAAATTCTAATCATATTTCATGCTCTAAACTTTCAAGCAACGTGGGCCCTGATCGTCCAGTTTTCCCCAAACCAACCGAATCTTTCTAGTTTTGCGGCTTTTTAATAAACCTTCACAGCATGTGGACTGTTCTGAGGACCGTTTCTGATAGCCTTCCAAATGTTTCATTATTTCGCTCTTATATAACAGAGCCAGAGATGAATTATAAGCTACATCGCCCAGACATATTTTAGCCGGGGGGGAGGGGTATGGGGGGGGGTATTAATTGTTGGTGGAGTTTTGTTTTGAAACTCAATTTGGCATATCTGGGCACAAGTCTTATAAAAAAAAAAAAAAAACTTAATTTTTGTGATGAAGAAGCATTTAATAAGCTGTGAAAACCATTGATTTGTAATTAGCCTCTATGGATCATTTCACTCTATCTTGTCTGTAGTTCTTTTCAGATGCGGGATACTATTGCGTAGTCTTTTTCCTCTGATTTTTAAATCCGTTTTGAAATACATTTGTTTTTGAACTGTGCTGATTTTGCATTTCATATAATTATTCTGAAGAGGATCAAACCAGTGGTGTATCTTTGGTTTTGTGCTGCCCTAGGCAGACAAAATTCGGGCACCTCCACCACCCACGTTGTACACCTACGACATGCCCCATCACCCATGTTGCACACCCACAACATTGTGTACACACTAAATGCCCCATCACCCCTTGACATGCCACCATCACCCTCCTTTCATACCCCCACTACGTCCATTACATGCCCCCATCACCCTGATTAATTGGAAGGAGCTAAAGCTTGCTGAATGGTGGGGGAGGAAGTTAAAATGTCTGAAGCACCAGAATTGTGCTTTTAACACCCTCTGGCAAAGTGCCGCCCTCTGGCAAAGTGCCGCCCTAGGCGAGTGCCTTGTTTGCCTTGTGGAAGATACACTACTGGATCAATCTAAATATTAATTGACACTATTTAGGCTGTGTTTCATGTGGAAAATTTTGGAAAATAACAATGTCTGAACCTTTTTGAAAAGGAAAAAAAAAAAAGCTAAGCTTGTGACAAGCTCCTCAAAATATACATGTGTAAATCAATATACAGATCTCCTGTAGTTTTAGATTGAAAATAATTTCACCGGGGCTTCTAAATTCAGTGACATCCAATAACGAAGGATGGGCAGGACTGTCGCTATAGCAACAGCAGTAGCTATACCTTTTTTTTTTAATGCATTTTGAAGAGATGGTAAGTACTGAGGGAAAAAATGGATGAGATGGATCAGTTTCTTTACATGAAACATGTCTTTAGGCTGAATGGAGCCTTTTTTTTTTTTAAATACAAGGAAGTTATAGCTATGATTGGAGGGGTTAAGTGTAAAGTCCTAACTTGATATTTATCTATTTTTGTATTTTTTTTCTTGTTCTAACTCTGGGAAACATTCTTAAAATAAATACTTACATCAGCAGCTAAATAGCACCTAACTAAATGAGCTAACCTAAAGCAGATGGCTGACAGATCTTCAGGAAGAGATCGGCCAGTCGCTCTCACAGATAAACTGCACACACTCTTTCAATAACCTTTCATACAAGCCGTCATGGCTTTGGTATGTTTGTGTGTGTGTTTAACCCTTCAGTGGCTGGGAAAATCTGCAGCAAACGCTGTACGACTGGCCTGCCTGTAAAATTTTCAAATCCCATGATGCCAAGCCGGCAGTTTTCCAGCTCCCTTGGAGTTATGGGACTTGTTGTTCACCAACAGCTGGAGAGCTACATACTGGTACGGTCTGAAATATTGGAATAGTGACCTCTAGAATAGGATGACCAAGATGTATAATCGCTGATTTGCAATCTCACAGGGCAGGGCTTCACTGATCCGTGGAGCTTGCAATCTGTTTCCTGGTATCCCTGCTGCTTTACTTTATTTGTATTTTTTTAATTATTTTGTTTTTACTTCCATAGAATTGTTATGTAAATACACTGGCTCCTAAAATAACTAACTAGGCTGGCTCCTAAAATAACTAACTAGGCTGGCTCCTTAAATAACCAACTAGGCTGGCTCCTTAAATAACTAACTAGACTGGCTCCTAAAATAACTAACTAGGCTGGCTCCTTAAATAACTAACTAGGCTGGCTCCTTAAATAACTAACTAGGCTGGCTCCTTAAATAACTAACTAGGCTGGCTCCTTAAATAACTAACTAGGCTGGCTCCTAAAATAACTAACTAGACTGGCTCCTTAAATAACTAACTAGGCTGGCTCCTTAAATAACTAACTAGTCTGGCTCCTAATATAACTAACTAGGCTGGCTCCTTAAATAACTAACTAGGCTGGCTCCTTAAATAACTGACTAGGCTGGCTCCTTAAATAACTAACTAGGCTGGCTCCTTAAATAACTAACTAGGCTGGCTCCTTAAATAACTGACTAGGCTGGCTCCTTAAATAACTAACTAGGCTGGCTCCTTAAATAACTAACTAGGCTGGCTCCTTAAATAACTAACTAGGCTGGCTCCTTAAATAACTAACTAGGCTGGCTCCTTAAATAACTAACTAGGCTGGCTCCTTAAATAACTGACTAGGCTGGCTCCTTAAATAACTGACTAGGCTGGCTCCTTAAATAACTAACTAGGCTGGCTCCTTAAATAACTAACTAGGCTGGCTCCTTAAATAACTAACTAGGCTGGCTCCTTAAATAACTAACTAGGCTGGCTCCTAAAGTCTACAATTATCTTTCAAGCCATGTTTTAGAATTGTCTGCCCACATGCTTCCTAAAAGAGAAGACCTCTTTTTTTCCATTTCCATTTTTACGTTTTAAAGGGACTGTATCACAGAGTGGATTTGGAGGGCTGGCTGATAATGGTAGGGATTGTGGTCCAAAATGGCTAGTGAGCCAACAATGGTATGTCACTTGTAAAAACACGTTTATTTTCATACATTAGTCTTCTGGAACTATAGTGTCAAGGGATACTTTAAAACTCCGCTCTCCTCTGTACTGTAACAGGGCTACAGACGAGCTGACTGTGAACAGTGCACAAAATAAGAGGTAATGGAGATCTGGCACCAAGTTAATAGTGGATTTATCTAGTCATCATGTGGACAAACTGCTGCCAAATGTAATTTTTTGGCTGCTCTACAGTCTGAGTCAAGATGTCTTGGTCTGCACATGAATTTTATTTTCCTCTCCCCAGTTATCCTCTATCAGTCACTTTAAACTTCTTGCATTTTACCCCAGAGGTGACTGCTAAATTAAACTCTGCATGGTTTGTGTGTATGCAATATAATATCAATTCTGTGACTTCAGGGAGAGGGAGTACACAGGTCGGCTGCAGCATTTTTCATGATCTTTTCTGAGAAAATGCGGCCATTAGTGTGAAATCAGCCTCCGTGCTTGAAATGCAAAAGGGTTGGGTTCTCAGCCAGCTGCGTGTGCTGTAACTTTTTGCTTATTTTTTGTATACAGTTTTTTAGGAGATGGGGAAGAGTTGATTTTGAAAAAAAATAAGACTGATATGTTTGTTTCAGTTTTTTTTTTTTTCCGGACACTCTTTCATTAAGAGGATGAACCAACATTCCACAAACTTTATTTTATTATAAAACTGGCAAAAGAATAAAAATCATGGGATAAATGGTACAAGTGATTGCTTTAGGATTCAAGGGTCCAGGAAATAATTATCAATGAACCAATAACGAAGGGGGAGGTGAAATTTGGTTAAACTTTAACCGAAGAGAAACACAGCAAAGGCCTTGTGAAAAGTTTAATTGGGACTGTAGCCATCGGTCAAATCAGGAGAAGTCATTGAGATTCAGGAGAAGCGGTAGGGGGGAATATAAGACTGTATCCACGCAGGAAGGAAGATTGGGAAAAGTGCGCTTAGGAAAGATTCTCTGTGTTATTGCCCATAGAGGCCAACATCTGGATCTAATAAATTGATTTTTTTTGGACTGTACAGCAGATTTAGAAAAGCAGACATCTTCACCTTGGGGAGAGCTACAGCTTTTCCTAAAATAAAAACGACAAAAGAAAGGCAAGGGTTGTTTTTCAGGGATGGAGGGGAGGCGGCCCCATTTTTTCACAAACTGCTATGCCGACCGTTTCTTGTGTAAGAGGTTTTAATCATGGTTAAAATTTTTATGCCTGCTGTTGGTAAAGAATACAAGATGCCCCCTTCTGAAAAAAGGGAATTTATTTTAAATGAACCAGACTCCTACTGGGGAAAACTCTTCCCCTCTTCCCTTGATACAATCTTTCTTAAATATGACTGCGATCTTCTTTTGCACTTTCTGTCCCAGAAAGACATTGGTGGGATATATATATATTTATGTTGAAGATTCTCCTGTAGGGGTTAAGTGGAGAGATAAACACCCTGTCTGAGACTATTGGTTGGAAATGTCTCTAATGTTGATCCCGTTAGACAGGTTGGGCATGGACAAGAAGCCCAGATATTAGCTGTATCCGTATGACTAAGAGTTATACGATCCCCGGAGTATCACAGCTTGTCTGCTGGGAGTTATTTCTGCAGCATCAGGAGGGTGGGTTAGACTTCTGAAACCAAGTCAAACTAGGGTAGATTTACTAAGAGGTGAAATGTTTAATAACCATGTGTCCTGGATGAAATCTGCTTACTGAAAAGGATGGACATAGTGGGAATTTGCATAAAGAGAAACTTGTTCTATAATTTCTGTTCTGGGGTTAAAATGTTACCTACAACTGAGAGACCAGGAAAAGTAACTTAGAATGTGCCACCGGCTGATAAGAACAATTCGGTCCATCTAGTCTGCATGACTTGTATTAGTCTCTGGCCTTATCTTATATCTAGGATAGCCTTATCCCATGCATGCTTAAACTCATTCACTGTATTAACCTCTACCACTTCTACTGGAAGGCTATTCCATGCATCCACTACCCTCTCAGTAAAGTAATACTTTCATTAGTCCCTGGCCTTATCTTATATCTAGCATAGCCTTATACCTATCCCATACATGCTTAAACTCCTTCACTGTATTAACCTCTACCACTTCTAATGGAAGACTATTCCATGCACCCACTACCCTCTCAGTAATGTAATACTTTCATTAGTCCCTGGCCTTATCTTATATCTAGAATAGCCTTATACCTATCCCATGCATGCTTAAACTGCTTACTGTATTAACCTCTACCACTTCTACTGGAAGACTATTCCATGCATCCACTACCCTCTCAGTAAAGTAATACTTTCATTAGTCCCTGGCCTTATCTTATATCTAGGATAGCCTTATACCTATCCCACGCATGCTTAAACTGCTTACTGTATTAACCTCTACCACTTCTACTGGAAGACTATTCCATACATCCACTACCCTCTTTTAAACCTTAACTTAAGACTGTCCTCTTGTTGTGGTAGTTTGTCTTCTTTAATCCCCCTTGCCTTGTCTTTCTTCCAAGCTAAACATGTTATGTCTTTTCAAGGTTTTAGAAGATCTGTTTTTGACTAGGAGATTGAGAGTCTGTGATATTATTTTCTACTGATATAGTGTGTTCAGACTGTGTGGAGAATATATAGAGATTATTAAGGAATGTAAGCATCTTGAGAGTCTAGGAAAGAGGTGAGAGAGCATGATCTTTTATACCATGATTTGCTTGGCCCAGCCATTGTCCATTTATTTGAAGGGTTGAGACACATTACAAAAGTTTTCATGAGTCAAACCCAATAGTCCGTGTAGTGGGCATTACTGTAACCTAATGTGTAGACACAAACTTGTTCGTATGCAAAAGAAGCTACTTTAAGTAGGTCTCTGATAATGGGAAATCTAACTCAACCTAATGAGTTTCCCAGAGTGCAAGCTTGTCCAAGACATCCGAGCTGGTGACTTGCCTGGTCAATATCCAGTTGCTCTTGGCTTTGCTTTGTGCCCATTGGATTAATGGCATCTGAGCATGCCCAGTACTTGGTTTGGAATAGTTGTCGGGACCCTTATGAGTGCAGGCCATGTCTGTTGTGGGTGCGAAGTAGTGGTAGGTATCCTATTGTTCATGGTGGACAATATTTAATGATTTATGGGCCATCCCAAACCTTGCCAAGGGCACTGGTGACTAATACGAATACTTTCCCTATCCCTGGCTCTGTGTAGTGCAGTGAATTTACCAAGCCAGTCGCCTTCACAAATATTACGACCAAGTTTGCAGACATGGTTCAGCCACGATGAAACTGTTTCCCCCCCCCCCCCCTTTTTTAATTTACATTTTTAATTTTTTTTTTATCTGTTGCTACTTATTGTTTCTTTAATTAAACTAGAAGGTAATTTCCTGCCAATTAACCCAGAATTGATGTTTGCATACGTTACAGGCAAAGTGTGAACATTTCTTCTGATGTTTTGCATAGACGTTCTATAAAATATCTTGACTGTTTTTTGGGGATCATTTTTAATAGCGCAACGAAATCTCTCTTGGAAAGAGAAATGGTGACCGTTTTAGATTGTGAGTTTGTAAATGATTATGTTTTTTGTCTTGTATTTTATTTCAGTTTTACCTAGTATTTTCAGACGTTCTATGGAAAGCCTGGCCCTTATATACAATCAACGTTCTCTCTTTTGACTGTAGGACTCCCATTTATAGATACACTCCAACCCACAAAGCTCTTTCCTATTCAACTCCTTTGTTGCCCATTAGACTCTTATGAAGGCAATTGCTGCATAGGCTGTCTGTTATTATTGGTTGGTAAAGGATATCCCTATTTACTGAAGGAGAGGGTGTCTGGAGGAATTAATGCAAGGTAAGTTAAGTTTGAATTTGGCATTGAAGGCCTGTGGTAGCCGGACGGTTTGTACAGCCAACGGACCCCCCCCCCCCTCGTTGAAGGTAACCAAAGCAAAACATCTCTTAACATCTGTGCCTAGTGTCGAATGTCTAGCATCTCAGGGAGTGACAACTGTACCTTGTCTGCATAATGCTCATCATTTTGCATCTTCTATTCCAGAAAGGGCCAAAGATCATTTATTTTTAATTTTTAAATAGTTTTTTATATATATATATATATATATATATATATATATATATATATATATATATATTTTTTTTTTTTTTTTTTGGGACCCAGAAAGCAGACAGATATGGGTGCTATCAAATGAAAGTTAAAATAAAATATATATGCCAATTATCAAGTGGGGGTAGATCCAAACCTCCCACGCTGCTCCCTACCTGGCAATATGGCAATATGGGATGCTTGGATCTGGGGGGGGGGGGGGGGGGGGGGAAAGGAGTGTCTTCTAGTGTTTCAACCAGTGTTTCCTGGTAAAACACTTTAGAAATAAATATTACAAGCGTGCACTATTTGTACTTGCCTCTCTCCAGCACTGGAGAACAAAAATTTACGCCATGGGATAGCTGGTCTGTCTCTCACAGGAATGGATATAGTTAAGATTTGGCCACACCATTCAGATGTGGTTTAGTTTATTTTTATATTTTTATTATTATTTATATACACACATTATTGTATAATCACACATGGAGAGACATACCGGCCTTGCTGGTGCCTCCATTAACACAACATTGGCATCAAGCCAATTTTTTTTACCGGCCTGCTGGTAATATACCGGCCGGGTGTCAACCCTAGTTGTCTCTGGTGTTTGTGCTCCCATTGTGGCATATTCTGTTTTTTTTTTCTCCAACTGTTAAATTGTTGACCCAACCATGTCAACATAAGCATTGAAAACATTTAGCGTAATTTTACAGGGGGATCCAGATGCCATTTAGTCGCAAGTCGTGTCTAGCTGTCAAGTGGTTAAAATCCCAGCTCAAATTATTTGGTCTCTAAAGCCATCTCTGCCATCGCAAGGTTCTAATGCATGGGGCACTTGAAAGTCTGTCTGGCCCTGAAGGGCAGTTGTTCAAGCAGTCTGGCATCTGCTTCTCTGATTTGGAGAAGGTATGCCTGTAGCATTGGGCCTGTATTCATAGCAAGTGGAGCTTTGACAAATGCACTCCTAAAAGTTGAGCCACCCAAATAGCTTTACTTAAGGATTTGGGCGTGCTTGCATCTGACATCTCTGTGCAAACAACAAGCCCCACGCTCCAAACACAAATGTATCAGTCTTTTTATTACGAGAAGCATGTAAAGATCTGTGATGTTTCCAACTGATGCAGGGTGCCCAGTGTGCCCAAGGGGAAAAATATCAGGAAGCGCAGGTTTATTAGCTTTTATTCCAATGTATTTGTATAAAAGGCTGAATAGATTAACAAATGCAGTTCCATTACCAGAAATGGCTGATTGGTATGTCTTGTCTATGATGCTGAATGTATTAATCCGCATGCCCACTCAACAATGACTAAGAGCGCCAGTCACTTGATATGTTTTCTCTCCCATTGTGGAGAGCCGCTCTTTCAAATGACAACCACTAGAGGGCAATATCTTTTGTAATGGAGCGGCATTCATCAGTCTGGGTTTTTTTTATTTTTTTTTTTTATATCAGGCAGAAGATACTTTCTGCCTGGCTAAAACTGAATTTTAAAAGAAATGTGCTTATACTTCAGAGAGTTCTTGCCAGCCAGCTCCTGGCAGTCCAGAGGCTGGAGACGAAGCTCCTGGCTGGCTGTCCAGAGGCTTGAGTCGGAGCTCCTGGCTGGCTGTCCAGAGGCTGGAGTCGGAGCTCCTGGCTGGCAGTCCAGAGGCTGGAGTCGGAGCTCCTGGCTGGCAGTCCAGAGGCTGGAGTCGGAGCTCCTGGCTGGCAGTCCAGAGGCTGGAGACAGAGCTCCAGGCTGGCAGTCCAGAGGCTGGAGTCGGAGCTCCTGGCTGGCAGTCCAGAGGCTGGAGACAGAGCTCCTGGCTGGCAGTCCAGAGGCTGGAGACAGAGCTCTTGGCTGGCAGTCCAGAGGCTGGAGTCGGAGCTCCTGGCTGGCTTTCCAGAGGCTGGAGTCAGAGCTCCTGGCTGGCAGTCCAGAGGCTGGAGACGGAGCTCCTGGCTTACAGTCCAGAGGCTGGAGACGGAGCTCCTGGCTGACAGTCCAGAGGCTGGAGACAGAGCTCCTGGCTGACAGTCCAGAGGCTGGAGTCGGAGCTCCTGGCTGGCAGTCCAGAGGCTGGAGTCGGAGCTCCTGGCTGGCAGTCCAGAGGCTGGAGTCGGAGCTCCTGGCTGGCAGTCCAGAGGCTGGAGTCGGAGCTCCTGGCTGGCAGTCCAGAGGCTTGAGTCGGAGGTCCTGGCTGGCAGTCCAGAGGCTGGAGTCGGAGGTCCTGGCTGGCAGTCCAGAGGCTGGAGTCGGAGCTCCTGGCTGGCAGTCCAGAGGCTGGAGTCGGAGCTCCTGGCTGGCAGTCCAGAAGCTGCCTGTTTGCAGTGGACACCTGTTGAAGTGACTGGCATAGCTAGATAGATTTTGGTATAAATAGCATGAAGTCTATTTGATAGAAATGTCTCCAGGCCTTGTTCTTTGACATCCAGAGCAGCTGTTCCCAGCAACAAATTGAAGCATTTCTCTGTTTCTATGTATATAATCGGCAGACTCTTCTCTTGTTTGTTTTGTGGTGACGGACCCATGTGTCTGTGAATCAGTTTACCGTTTTCGAACACTCAGTACCGTTTTTTTGTTTCAACTCTCTGAATTTACGGGCCTCGCCACTCCTTCTGAACCACAGGCAGGAACTAAAAGAGAACTGTATGGGGGATAAAATAATGTCCCCCTCTATAGTGTGCATGTCTAGAACAGTGTATTTTAAGTGGTCTCTGTCAGCTAATTATTGTTTATACTCTGACATGTAGAGGGAAACCTATAAGTATCAAACATGACCCATACATTGTTAGCAGAAGTGCAAGAAAATGCAGTGGTGCAAGAGAGCGGAAATCAGAATGTCCCACGCAAAGTGGATCATTTGGAGAAATGCGTTTACATTGCTGAACCCTAATAACTTCCTGAAGATTCCATGTTCACACATTATGGATTTTTTTTTTTTAAAGGTCAAAGGTCATATAGCAAACCCCTCCTTGTCCCCTGGCAGGAGTACAGTATGATAATGCAAGTTATCATTCAGCGCTTTGTCTTCCCTGAAGAGATTGGGAGGGATAATTTACTGGTAGAAGTGGAAATGTTAGAACACTGGCCCGGGGCTGTGTACATGTCTCCTCAAGGGATGCTCTCTTAAGGGGGGGAGGGGGGGCTTTCTATATATATACAGGACCAGATAGCCCATTCTTGGAAGGGGGTGGGGGGGGGGGGGGTCAAAGATCTAATTTCCCCACTTTTATTAATTTTCCTTTCCAAATAGGGGTAAAAGCTGTGTTTAGATTTAAGGCACTCTGTCACCTTAATATTGTTTTTATCTAGTGGTGTCCTCTTAATGACCTCACCTTGTGTCTTCACATGTAAATTAAATACTTCCCATTTAAAATAAGTTCATTTGCATATCGCGCCACAAACGTTTTTTTTTTTTAACCCATCTTTCTCTTGACTGATGCATTTTGTTGGCGATCGAGCTCTGGGCTATCCGGTACTGATACCAGGTGTCTGGAGGAGGGTCATTGACTCACATATAGATTATGTATTACACGCCAATTATATAACATAGTCTGAACGCAATGCTGCCGGTAGGTAGGCAATGCAGTAGAGCAGCAGGAAATTCTAGCAGAATGCTTGGTTGCATAGGGAGAGGTTTTAGCAGTAGGAAGAGGGAAGTCCTCATGCCATTGTACAGAGCACTGGTGAGACCTCACTTGGAGTATTGTACGCAGTACTGGAGACCGTATCTCCAGAAGGATATTGATACTTTGGAGAGAGTTCAGAGAAGGGCTACTAAACTGGTTCATGGGTTGAAGGATACAACTTACCAGGAAAGGTTAAAGCATCTTAACATGTATAGCTTGGAGAAAAGACGTAACAGGGGGGATATGATAGAAACATTTATATACATAAAGGGAATCAACACAGTGAAGGAAGAGAGTATATTTAAAAGAAGAAAAACTACCACAACTAGAGGACATAGTCTGAAATTAGAGGGGCAACGATTTAAAAGTAATATCAGGAAGTATTACTTTACTGAGAGGGTAGTGGATGTATAGAATAGCCTTCCAGTAGAAGTGATAGAGGTTAATACAGTGAAGGAGTTTAAGCATGCATGGGATAGGTATAAGGCTATCCTAGATATAAGATAAGGCCAGGGACTAATGAAAGGATTACATTACTGAGAGGGTAGTGGATGTATGGAATAGTCTTCCAGTAGAAGTGGTAGAGGTTAATACAGTGAAAGAGTTTAAGCATGCATGGGATAGGTATAAGGCTATCCTAGATATAAGATAAGGTCAGGGACTAATGAAAGTATTACTTTACTGAGAGGGTAGTGGATGTATGGAATAGTCTTCCAGTAGAAGTGGTAGAGGTTTATACAGTGAAGGAGTTTAAGCATGCGTGGGATAGGTATAAGGCTATCCTAGATATAAGATAAGGTCAGGGACTAATGAAAGTATTACTTTACTGAGAGGGTAGTGGATGTATGGAATAGCCTTCCAGCAGAAGTGGTAGAGGTAAACACAGTCAAGGATTTTAAGCATGCGTGGGATAGGAATAAGGCTATCCTAGATATAAGATAAGGCCAGGGACTAATGAAAGTATTACTTTACTGAGAGGGTAGTGGATGTATGGAATAGTCTTCCAGTAGAAGTGGTAGAGGTTAATATAGTGAAGGAGTTTAAGCATGCATGGGATAGGTATAAGGCTATCCTAGATATAAGATAAGGCCAGGGACTAATGAAAGTATTACATTACTGAGAGGGTAGTGGATGCATGGAATAGTCTTCCAGTAGAAGTGGTAGAGGTTAATACAGTGAAGGAGTTTAAGCATGCATGGGATAGGTATAAGGCTATCCTAGATATAAGATAAGGCCAGGGACTAATGAAAGTATTACTTTACTGAGAGGGTAGTGGATGTATGGAATAGTCTTCCAGCAGAAGTGGTAGAGGTAAACACAGTCAAGGAGTTTAAGCATGCGTGGGATAGGCACAAGGCTATCCTAGATATAAGACCGGGAACGGGGGACTAATAAAAGTACTCGAAAAAATTGGGCAGACTAGATGGACCGAATGCTTCTTATCTGCCGACACATTCTATGTTTCTTTGTTTCTATAACTCTGGCAAAAGTTATATGGCCCTATCTGGCAGTGAATGGGTTAATAGAAGCCGCACCAAGCCCGTGTGCATGCTCACGCTGGATAGTACGTCTTGCTCTCTGCTCTTCCTACGCAGCTGATTTCTCTCTCATGCTTATACAATTTCATGCTTAATATCACCTGTTAGTAATTACAGCGGCATGAGCATTCCCAGACCCCAGCCTGGAAATTCCACAGCTCCATGGTGTACTATGGAGTGATGCGCTTCCTGGATCCCGCGCAAGTCTGTACGTATGTTCACGGCCTATAGGAGATAAACCCTGACGTCTGGGCCCCGCCCCTTCTTATAGCACTCTAGCTGTTGGCTCTTAAGCTTCTGGCAATAATGGGGTTAACAAAATTTAGGAAGTTGTTTTTTTTTTTTTTTTCCTGAGGCAGGGTCGGTTCAACCAGTTTAGGGGATAAGCCTGCTGGCGTGACAGGTTCTACCTTTTTTTTGTCCCCCTTTTTACAATCCGTTCGAAATTGGAATACAGTTTCAGGGTCTACTCAATATAGAGACAATCGCAGGAAATTGAGATGGGAATTTCAAACTTAATGCCAAAGTAACCGAGAAAAATTCTCCCATTCGGCTGCACTGGAGAAGTATTTTTTTTTTTCAGTTTGGCTACAAAACTTTGAAATTCCCATCTCAATTCTCTCTTTATTGGGTACATTTGTTAGTGATTTTTATCATGCAATTTGACAGTTATCTCCATCTAGAAGTATACTTTATAAAGATTGCGCAGGAACGTTTTTTGGTTGTTTTTTTTTTTTTTGTTATAGCGTTTAGATACTCTGGCTTACAAAATTTTCAAGGTATCCATTATATCTACCTGATGAAAGTAGAAAGAGCCAGGTTGACCGTACCAGGACTGAACCTGCAACCCTGAGAGATGAACAGACTGATTTAAGTTAATGCACCAAACATTGTACAAAGAGCTTACAAGTCCATTTTGAACTCTCTTAACCTGAAGTGGCAGAAGTGTTTTTTTTTTTTTTCTTTCTTTCTTTCTTTTTTCCCCCTGGCTTCCTAGAGGTTTGAGACAATTTTGGCAAAGAAGGACTGTGTAACCCGATATCTTCATGTTGCATTAATGCTCCAGATTATGCCGTGTGCCTAATTTAAATGGATTTCCTAGGCAAGTGCTGTAATCAATTTGCGATAAGTAAAAAGAAAAAAAAAGTGAGTCTCTGGCAGTCTGTGTGTGGTTAGTGGCATTCCTGGTCTGGGACAATGATTTTACTCTTGTACCAGTCGCAGTTCAGGAAATATATTTTAAAATGAGTCTGGGTTTTGGACGAGAGGGAGAAAATGGAGTCCAATGTCCACCCCTATTTTAACTCTAAGCACGGCTGTTAAACTGGAAATGAACAGGAGACTGTTTCAGGCTGAACGTGGAGCGTTTAATTGGTTGGGTTTGTGTGCTAATATTAGCGGGAGTTATTCACCGCGCAAAACACGGCAATGTACGTTTCTAAAGGAAATTTAACTTTTAAAAATCACTTCTGTGATCTGCGGCTAGACTCTTGTGTTTACCAAAACGGGGGGCCTCACTTGAATGTTGGGAGATAGTGGACATCCACCAAGGGTGTATTGTCAGATTGTTCTGGGTGTGTCTGTGTTTTATGGAGGAATAAGCATCCCTGACAAAAAAAAAAATCCGATCTCCAGAGGCAATTACACACCCCTGCTCCCCACTGGATGGCTGCTTCCTGTTTTAATATTCTGTTATTTGCTAAAATGCCACCAAGTGTATAGACTGGAAGTCATTTTGTTTGTAGTTCACAAAAGCTGTAAAATTTTGTTCTGAAGTAGTCACTTTTTTATTTTTTGGGGGCCTGATTTTAAAAAAATGTATTCCTTGTTTTGTTCTGTTCAATAGTAAATACAATTTACATTTTATTTACTATCAGCAGAATCTATATATAATCCCATTAAATTATTAGTGTGATGTGAGTTTCATTTGAAAGGTACAAGTTTAAGTTTATTCAGTGGAAGGTTAGAGGAAGGTTAAATGGGTAGGGCTTGGTAATACTCGGCCATGCGTTGGGTAAGCGCCATCCACTTTAGCTCTTGCCCTGGATATTCTGAGCTATACGTTTTGTTTATTGACCCTGGGGGAAGAGAAAGGAAGCATCGTTTCTCTGCCTTCCTTGGGTGGTACTATGTCTCTGAACATGTTGTCACACCCAATGCTTTAGCAAGGCCAACGAAGGAGAAGGGCTTCTTGTCCTCTCACCAGAAGTAGTATGGGGCCCATGAGGCTATTGGTGAATTCTTACATCAACACTCTATTACCGTGAAGATTGCCAGTTTTGGGCATTATTTTTGGGCCTCTTTGTCAAATTCTTGAGGGGCCTCGACATACTTCCCGTGCCCTTGCTTCTTACTTCTTACCCCAAGGAACCACCCCCTTTGTCCCCAGGGCAATAGCATGTGGGTAGATCTTTAAACCACTGTGCAGTTAGTGTCCCAATATCCGATGTGCTGGCCGATGTCTCTGTTTTTCTCTGGTGCCTTTAAAAATTGTAAACGAAGTAAAATGAACACTTTAAAGATTATTGTAGCTCTAGTCAACTTTTTCTTTCTTTTTAATTATTTATATTTCTTTGCAAATGAAGCATGTGAGATGTTTGAATCCCTGAATTTGAAATAAAAAATACCGGCGAGAGTTACCTGTGCAATGCATTAAATCTCCTGGAAATTCTAATCTGTATCATAAACCGTGCTTCAGATTATTCTTTGGAAACAAGTATAAAACCTTCTGCGATTTGAGGGGCTTTTTATAGTCTGGGTTTTAGAGTTGATACATCAAAGCTTCGTACTTTTTTTATAGCAAAGAAAAAAAATGCATATTTTTTTTTCCTGCAAACATCAAAAGCCTTTTTTTTTTTTTTACATTTTATTACGTGGAAACCTCAGAACGTTTTTTAGTTATGGAGAATCAACCGCAGATATTTCGCCGTTTTTGTTCATCTGTAGTAAGCCGATATCCTGTAATTTCAGGTAGACGTCCTTTATTGGTGATTGAGAGACTAGTGTATTTTGGATCCCAAATGACAGGACTACAAAGGAGGAGATGGATTTTTAAGCTGTGTGTAGGGCCGTTCCAAATGCAGATAGGTACCGCGCCACCCATCTTTTAACCCTTCTGACCTGTAATACATGGCGTTGGATTGGGGAAGGGAAGCATGTTGATCTTAAGCAAAAGAGAGGATCTCTCTCTGAAACTAGATAAGAGATCCCCGTGCCCTACAGACTTCCATCAGATGAGCGGAGCAAGCCCCTGCTCTGACTGGCTGTGCGCACATGGACTGTTAGTGCATGCTAGCCTCCAGACTCTGGCTGTGTCTCGGCTGTGAGACACAGCAGATAGTTGGGGAGGGGGGGGGGGGGGGGCATTACAGTCTTTGGTCACAGAGCAAGAGACAAAGAAGACGGGCGGTCTATTCACTAAAAAGTGAATTCTAAAAGTCCGGCATTAATGGCCGAGATGGTGAGAGAGGTGAATTGGGGAACGACTGACTTAAATTAGACTAGTTCTCTTGAGTGATACAATGACTCGAATCTTAGTTGATTTGTTCTGTGGCAAAATGTGTAATGTCTGTTGTTCTGTTCATGCAATATGGTTACATAAGTTTTGATAATACATCTTATATGATGCTACGCAGTCTGTTGGGATCTCTGCACACCCAAGTACTCATTGATAGAAACCACAGTTAACGGCTACTGGACGCTCTCTTACAAGTAGTCTTACAAGTAGGGGATATGATAGAAACATTTAAATACATAAAGGAGGAGACGATATTTAAAAGAAGAAAAACTAAATCAACCAGAGGACATTAGTGCTTTACTGAAAATGCAGTGGATGCGTGGAATAGCCTTCCAGTGGTAGAGGTTAATACAGTGAAGTTTAAGCATGTATGGGCTAGACATATAGATATTCTAGATAGATCGGGCCAGGAACTAATGAAAGTTCTATGAAAGTAAGTGCCAAGTCGAGAATCCTCACTGCCCAGTGCACCCTGTCCATCCATCCTAGATTTTATCTGTGTCTTCTACAAAAATGGTGGATACGGCAAATACAGCTTGAAAACTGAAGATCTGGGTTTGTAGGCCGATGGGTCACCGTTTGACACCTCTAGATTATCCCTTTTTAATACAGAGATCTAAATGGTATCAGAATCCATGACATGGTCCGCCTCTCATGTGAAAACGTAAAAAAATGAATAATAATATATGGGGTCTGCATGTTTTACATGTGCAAATCTCAATCAACTTATTTAAAAGTGTGTTTAAGGGTCTGTGTGCGACTTTCAGCATCGTTGGTGGGAGGTTAAGCTCCTGAGTGCAGGAAATCTGCACTCCCTGTGGCTAAACCCAGCAGCCAGTATCATGGAGAGATGGATTAAAACTTTTTTTGTTGTTGTTGTTGAAAGGTGTATTTTGTAATTATAAACCACAGCTTGGAACGTCCTTTATTTAATGAATTCATATACATAATATATATAGTATATTACACTATATTATATTATTTATTATATTATAACATAGTATAGTTTATATGAATATTCAGTTGTACCAAAGTCCTGCTGGCGGAGCTTGGTGACTAATAATAATGAGGTCCCTGCATCTCTCCAGTGGAGGCGATGGTCTACTTTTTTTGTTACTTGCACCCTGAGCATGCATACCTCGTAGCCCAACTTCCTAAATCACTAAAACTGTGTTGCCAGTAACCTAAATAAATCTTACCTTAACTCTGCCCACTGTCCGTACCTGAAGATCAACATGGCCGGCCGTGTTGATCATCACCGTTGAACCTAGACCCCAAACCACTGTCCTGTGTAAAATAGGGCTAATGGTCACCCAAGCTGTGTGCCTTGTGAATTCACCTACACAATATTGGAACAGTGGCATTTTTCTTTTGTAGGGTTTTCTAAAAGTTGTTGTTTATTTGGCATGGCCTGGGGATTTTCTTCTAACCGCTCCTAGGGGCGTATGCTACTTTCCAGTGCTCTTTTTGTTTTACATTTTAAGAAACAAACTTGTTACTTATTATGATTTTATTGTTAATCAGCAGACAATTTAATGAATAATATGCATTCCAAGGAAGGGACTTTAGGTTTTGTCTCCATTTAAAAAAAAAAAAATATATATATAAGATAGCTGCACCCTTTCCAAGAAAAGATGCAGCTAGAACATTACTGCTTCTTTACCAGCTAAGCACCCACACATTTCTCTTAAAGACCACGTAGGCGTTGTAGCTTCCTCTGTAAGGGAACCTGGACGGATGGATTCCCTTGCCGTGGCTTCGGCCAGTTAGGACTTGCGCTTTGCCAACTTTGTACTTTTGCAAAAATAAAACTGACATGGATATCGCTAAGCATTCAACGCATGGATTAAAGGAACAGTTGTATAAATACACAGGGACACAGTATGGAGCGGAGATCTGGATGGATAGCCAGAGATAACAGCGTGTGCTCTAAAAATGTCTACACTGAGCTTGTGTAACCAACTCTGCCATATCCTTTCACTACAAGTGTCTGTCTAGTATATGATGGAAAAATGATCTATACACTATGTTAGTGGAACTGCAAGAAAATGCAGAAGTTAAAATTATTATTTTATTTGTTTTAATGTCTGTGGTGTCTTCTGTTTATAAACTCGCCTTACAGCTGGATGTGTAAATTGCACAATATCTAGTCAAACCGCCACTGATGTCATAAACAAGAGTCACAGTCCGACGAAGGAAGGTCTGATCCAAGATGCATTTCACTGTTATTGCTACTCAAGCCGAGAGTTGCTCAATAAGGTGCTTTTTGTACAATTTCATTAAATGAGCTCTATTTAAAATGTCTACATTTGATTTAATCTTTCAATTAAACAACTTTTTATTTTCTTTTTCTTACCCCACAGTTGTCCTTTTAAGAGTTAAATGCATAAAGCAAGAACCAGAGAAAACAGTTTAGATCATGCTTTAACATCAGAACTTGGCAATAAAATATATGTGTAAGACTATTTAAAGGGCAAAACAGGAAATTTAAGTTCCCATGAGTTTCCATTTGTTGGGGAGGGATAAGCATTGGCTCGCCCTGATTAAAAGTCTTTAGGGGGTTGCTGTTGGCGAGCCCCTCGTGAGGGCAAAATGAGGCAGGTCTAAGATTGGAGCACCACTCCATGAAAAGAGACTTTGTGAAGCTGTCGACGAGCTGGGAGTGCGACACCAGAATAAACATGTAAAAGTTATTATCAGGCCCGAGACGGGTGACGTAATCCACAGTGGGTCAGTTTCATGTAATTACACATCGTTTGGGTTCCTGTAAACTCTCCAGAGCCTGCTTTCCAGCACTCTACCTGTAAGATTTAAATTGGGTTTCCAACTACAAATGTGAATTCACCTCTGTGCCCCCTCATTAACTGGAAGCCAATCCCATCTTTACATATTTCATTGTTTCATTAATTACCCTACAGATTGTGCTCATTCATTTGTGAAGAATTCAATCTTTTTTAATTTTTTTTGTCCTCATTTTTTTAAAAATTACTTTAACAATTGACCCCTTTATTTAAGAAAGATATATTTTTCTACACCGTTGGCCTTTTACTTCATTAATGAATTGGATGCACATTTATTCCCACATTCTACAGATGGTTACCTAAAAAGTATGTCCTAAAAAAACTGTCCAACCTGCGATCCGAGCTGTACCCCACCTAGAGGGTTCTGCGGATGTAGAGCGGAGGCAAAACACTGCTAGTAGAGCCATCATTTGAGATACTTTGTTGCTATTTTCTGCCAAATGCTGGAACGTTGCCTGGAGAATCATCAAGGGCTGCAATACCTGGTGTTCCACATTTTAATACAGAATATGTTTCTATAATAATTGATATTTTTCACATGAATTAAATAAGACTAAAGCTGGCCAGATTCATGTTGATGTGGTCTGGGTTAAAAATGAAGTATTTCAGTATCTTTTTTTAACGAATACGCTTGATGGGATAGCACATTTTATAGCTTATAGTAATTTATAGATAATATGAAGAAGTTGATTTCAGGCGGCCCGGACCCCTGGCCATTTTTATAGCTTCTGACTTGCTGAAACGAACATTATTTTTGAAGCAGACCTCCCAAGAGGGAGTTTGGAATTTAAACCCTCGGCTGTGTATACAAGGAAACTGTCTGCATTTCACAAACTTACATCCCATTAAAGTTCCCCCGGCCCTCAAATTCCCCCCCCCCCCTCCTTTCTTTCCCCTTTTGTTGGATCATCTGTGCATGGAACATATGTGTTTGGTGGTGCTACATTGCCATGTATGTACATGCTTTATGTATGTAAACATGCATGTTCTTTTACAATGTTTTTATTTTTCTTCTCAATGTGTCCAGTTCATTTTGTTTCTAAGATGCCGTGTGACACACTGAATTCTACGGTATTTATTTTAGCGAAGCTTACTAGCAACATTTAGTTTCACGTGTAAATATTACAGGAGATTATAAAGGATGTCACAGTTTAAAGGCCCACGTCACCTAAACGGAGTTTAGAAAGTACTCTACACTTAAAGGATAACCCAACTTTTCTTTTTTTTTCCCCTTATTTTTAGCAAACCCAACGTGTATCTTTGAGAGAGCATATACGGTCGACAAGAAAAAGGGGTGTTCGGATTGCAAGATATCCCACCTTTTGTTTCATTGTGTCCTTCTCACCCAGTTTGAAGTTCTGTATGAAAATGAATTTCAGCAATGGCAGACATGTTTAGAATCTTGGGTTGGGAAGGGTCATCTGACCTAAGATTCTAAACATGTCTGCCCCCGTGTACGGGGAAAAGAGGGCTCAATAAGGTGCATTGTTTGCATTCTTTCATGAAATTATTTTAATTTTTGCATTTTTCTTTGTTTGTGTCCTAGTTGTACAGCACTGTGAGCCTTGGAGCGAATGTTCCATGTGACAGAAATATGTTTAATGTTCTTACTGTGGCTTTATCATGACTTATCATTTACGGTCTTCTGGCAAAAGCTTTTTTTAAAAACAGCCTTACAGCTGGCCGTGACTGTTTAAAGTGCTGTGTTTTAATTTTTAATGGACCTTAAAAAGCTGTTAAATGCAGTGGTGGGGATATACAATGGGGAACGATTAGCTGTGTTGTAGTAATTATCTGCCTTATTATGTCCGCATATTGGCCTCTTTTTTTTTTTTTAAACTTTTTGAGATGTTTATACAACACAAGGAGGGGCGGTGGTGGTCATGTGTCTGCTCAAACAGTCATCGCTTCTTCTGGCCTTGCGATTATTATAAAGAGATTGGAAACAGTTAACTATTGTGCTGGCAGTAGTATATTTCTATAGAAAAGTAGGGTGGGAAATGCACCTTTTTGTATTAAAAAAATATATGTGTGTGTGTGTGTGTGTGTGTGTATGTGGATGTATGTACACACACACACACACACATATATATATATATATATGTACATACAAAAAAAAACATAATTGTAAGAAAATGCATCAAGGGAAAACAGTGACAGTGGACTTACCTGGTAAGTCCTTTTGCTGAATTTGGGATCATCGGTCACCGCCCATGCTTAGTGGGTGGTGCTATGATGCTTCAATATGGAGTCATCACCAAATTTGTCCCCCCATTGGAGTGATCGCCGGCACCATATTGGATGGCAGCATGCCCCAACAATATGGCGCTGCCCGTAGGTGGCAAGTGTGATAGACGTGATCAGAGAGACATTTTTTTCAATCCAGATTTTTTTTTTTATACCCCTAACTTGCAACAACAGCGCATGGAATTTGAGGGATGGTCAAGGTATCAAATTGCTTACACATATTTTTTTTTGTATGTTTGATAAAATGTATATTTTTTTTTCATACACAGGGAACAAATCTGGTTTCCCTTTAAGGTGGTTGATTACTGGTACCTAATCATATATTACATATAGGCTCTTTAAAAGTAACATGTTCCGCAGAAAGCTTGGCTGTTTAAAAGGGGCAATTTCCTCTAAGCTTATTTTCTGTATGTTGTGTGTGTGCGTGTGTTTGTGTGTGTGTGTGTACGTGTGTACGTGTGTGCGCATGTGTGTTGTTTTTTTTTTGTTGTTTTTTTTACTAAATGCGAATTGCAGTTCTCATACAGTTTTTAAATTAAATCATTTCACCGGGGGCCTTGAGGTGGGAGTACACAGGAGGCGGGCTGACTTCCTCTGAACGGATTACATGATCCCCTCTCAGAAAGTTCGGTCACTGGCTATTGCCCTAATATTTATTTTTACCCATGTAAAGACATAGATCCGTCTGATCAGTTTTTCACTCAAACTGTAAATAAATTATGTATTGCTGTTACAGTAACAGTTCTTCCGATCCCTCCAAGCCCCTCCTTATTAGATGGCACTGAATTTAGAGACCCCGGGGAAAGGTTTTTTTTTTAAAATGTAAAAATAAGTGCTTTTCACATAGTTTTCCTGGGAAACTTGCAGAAAATAAGCCAAGTCCTACTGCCCATTTTGAGCACTGGTTTAAGAAAAACTACACACACATGGCATACGAACATGCACATCAGGACTCTAGCGATTAGGGTTGCCACCTTTCCTTTAAAAAAATACCGGCCTTGGTACTGTCTCTATAGACTTAACATTGGCCTGATGCCAATTTTCTTACCGGCCTGCCAGTAAAATACCGGCCAGGTGGCAACCCTACTAGCGATATATGCTTGTGAAATCTCCAACATTAGAACCTTAAGCTTCAGATTATCTTTCAAGAACATGCAAAAGTAAGGGGGGGGGGGAAAGAATATCAAAACCATCTGTTGTCTTTCTATATTACTAAGTCTTCTGCTTACAGAGTCAGGAAGTTTTACAGTTCTAATTATATAAATAGCATGAAAAAGTATTGAAGTGAAAAAAAAAACAAGTTGGTGATATGAAGGATTATAACCTGCCCGCAGTGAATCTGTTTGGCATTCCCAGGAATACTTACAAGGATATTGTATCCAGCATTTTTCCCATATGAGCGTCAGGTTTTCCACCCTGCCAGTATTTTACCCACACATCCGGTAATCCAGAATTTGTAGCCGGTATCAGCATATCTAGTAAATCTATTAGTCCCATGTCCCTAAATTACACTTTTAAAACATTTTTTTATATAAAGTAACAGAAAGGAAATGTAAAAATAGTGATCTCACCCTTTTTAGTTCCTAGTCCTTGCCTGATTTATGTTCACTGTGAGTTCTACGCTAGCTGTTCCCATGCCACCCCCACACTTATAAAATACTACAAACATTAAATACTTGCATTTATTAGACATGTTTTGGAATCTTGCCAATACACCGCAATAACCGAATGTTCATCTCTGGCACTATTTTCTACTCTTCCTTTTTTTGTGATGGAAAATATATATAATATATATATTATTATTATAATTTTTAAAAAATGTTTTATTAAGTACCATTGTTTTTCTCTAGCTTTATGGAGCCAGGTGTTGTGGCAAGTTAATTGCTTGAACCGTTGAGCCTCTATCATAGTAATTACCTATTTGTATTTTGCCTATTTACATGACCATTTGAATAAACTTTTTTTTTTTTTCTTTTTCTTAGTGTATTTGTTCTATATGCAAATGTTACTGGTCACCACTGATATCTTCACGGTGTCTGTAAAACCAAGACTTGGTAAACGCTAATTCTAACGTTTCTCTGATGGATGGAGGAAGTAGCGGCTTGCCATTTATATAGGACAGGTTTTATATATATATATAAAACTGCTGATTGTTTGGTAACTACATATCCCATAATGAACCAGTTGGGCTTTCTGACCAAGGTACGTTCCTGACCAACAGGCTAATAAATCCTTCAATTCAATGGATTTAATACTTTCCTAATTTACCGGGAGGGGTTGATGATTTCTCCAACTCTCACTCTTCCCAACCCTTTTGACACGAGTGGCTTTCTGTTTCCAAACTCAACTGGAAGCCTTCATTTTACCCTGGTTTTTCTTCCGCATCTAATATCGGTCCTTCCTTTTTTTCTTTTTCCCCCCACCGAGAAGGACATGGGCTCCTGAAATCCAACCTTCATATTGGCCAGAAACTTTATTTGCTTTGGCACCGCTTACCCCAAAACTCTCTCTTTTTAACAGAAGTGAAGCAAATCTCTTTCAAGCTTGTCCTCTGAATGGCAAACCTCCCTGCTTTTCCCCCGAAAAAAAAGTTTTCCAGAATTTTGAGTCCAACTCCTGTTTTTGAAATTCGTATTTCCGCTGTACGATCTAGGAGAGCCTTGATACAAAATAAAGGTTTCCACGGGGCAAGTAGAACATGTCCTATAGTAAAGAACTTTTTTTTTTTTTTTTACTTTTGACAACAAAACTATTGCCTGTGGGCGCATACTTTTATGATATTTGAACATTTCTAGGAGGCATTTTTTCTGCTCCTTTTAACGTTACTTGAGGAAAATGATTAAAGGAATATTTCCCCTCTGACTCTCTTCGTGGAGAAGTGTTGAGTTCTTGCTTTTGAAGGTGTAGAAAGTACTTTTTTTTTTCTTTTTCTTCTTTACATTGATGAGTTACTGTGTTATTTATAGTGTAGGTCAAGTTCCAGTTGATATTAATGCAGAGGAGGAGAGCTGTCATAACAGATTAAGGGTATCTGTTGGCAAACGCTATCCGTTTTCCCTGCAGACATGATAGAACTGTATACAACATCCTTATTTTTTTTATTTTTTTTCCTCTGTGGCTGGATTCATGTTTCCAGAAATATATAAATAGAGCGTTGAGCAGTAGTGTTTCTTCCACAAGCCACTCGCCTAGGGCGGCACTTTGCCAGAGGGTGATAAAACTCACTTCTGGTGCTTCAAACATTTTCACTCCCTCCCCCACCGTTCAACAAGCTTTAGCTCCTACCAATTAATCGGGGTGATGGGGGCATGTTATGGACATGGTAGGGGTATGTAAGCAGGGTGATGGTGGCATGTAATGGGGGTGATGGGGCATTTAGTGTGTATGCAATGTGGGTGATGGGGGCATGTAATGGACGTTGTGGGGGTATGTAATGAGGGTGATGGTGGCATGTAATAGGGGTGATGGGGCATGTAATGGGGTTATTGCCTAGGACAGCACAAAACCAAGATACACCACTGGCATTGAGAAGTTTATTCATTAATGCAATATCCTATCACATGTATGAAGTCTAAAACCTCTCCTTTTGCCAATAGTGTGTTCTTGTGATCCACAGGGGTGGACACAGTGATAGAAACACACCATATATTGACTATCGAAGCCCTCAAAGGATCAGGGATACCTTTTTTTGTTTTCCAAGCAGATTCTGTTCTCCTTTTGTCCTACAAATGCTAAAGTGAGTGTGGTGGCACATTGCGCCATTTTTCAAGTAGGAAAAGCCTTCAGTTCTGTTGAGGGGTGAAGGAGATGGATGTCGACTTCGTGCTCCAGTACATCCTGTATTGTATTCCAGGAATGATCTTGCACGATGTCATATGGGATCACGAGAGGGGGCGGGGCTTCGTGAAAGATGAGGCTGGGCAGGACTGCAGGGAGCTTGGGTGGGACAGTCAGAGATCCGACTCAGGTGAAGAAGAAAAAAAGATGGCGGATCTGGTCCTTGCAGCAAGTGCTGAAAAACGGTACAATAACCAAAAATATGTGTATTGGAACGGCTTCATAGGAAAGGCACAGCATATGTAAAAGGGTTTGCTTGTTTTATTTTAATACAATGTTAGTTAAGGGTTGCCAGTTTTACTTTTTAATAGTTGAGCTAGAGAAAACTTTTTCCCATCTTGTTAATAGGGTTGCCACCTTTTCTTCAAAAAAATACCGGCCTTGGTACGGTCTCCATAGACTTAACATTGGCCTGATGGCAACCCTACTTGTTAACCATGATCGGTAATCTGAAATAAGCCTGGCTTTTACAAAAACATTGAAATAATGATTGATGGTTTTTATTATACAGTTGTTGTTTTTCTCTCTCTGTTTTTTTTTTTTATTATTTATTGCTGCATTCTTTTGTTTTTTTACTGCAGGGATCTGGATAGTTTTTTTCCCCCTTTGTTTTATAAGGTGCATTTTAGATC
The DNA here is from genome assembly GCA_036172795.1 of Pelodytes ibericus. Taxonomy (NCBI): domain Eukaryota; kingdom Metazoa; phylum Chordata; class Amphibia; order Anura; family Pelodytidae; genus Pelodytes; species Pelodytes ibericus. The sequence goes on along the minus strand of CM069865.1, from coordinate 78,136,466 downwards.
CAGCTATGAATTCTTCTCTGAAACCTTTGATTTAAAATATATTCTGATTTTGAGATCTGCCGAGCTTTGCCAGTGTACTGTTTTTTTTTACATGTTTTATTTTATTTAAAGTTAAAACTGATGGGGTGTTTTCCGCATGAGACCATTTTTTTTCCTTTTTTTAAAATTTTTTAAAAATTTCTTTCCTTGAAAAATTTTATGGTGCAATTATTTTATCTGAGCCAAGTTTCTCATCTCCGTCTTTTATATTTAACCCGGGTCTCATGATAGTCCCTTCTCCGTTTACTGCATATGTTGGGATTTTGGTTCCATTGGTGGAAATGGCCATCGCAACACTGCCACTGATTGATGTGTATCATTGTCTTAAAGAGACACTATAGTTTACTTTTCACTTGTGCTTCTAATATAGAAGCACAAATGATAGGTTAGTTGTCCCTGGTGAGAGGATAAACTGGCGTGTTCTTCTGATAGTACACAACCGTTTATCCTTTGACTGGCGGCTGCCATGCTTCCATAGGAAGCATGCAGCCATCTGGTCGGCGACCGGCTCTCGCTACTAGTGCAGAGAGACTCTTGTTTTTGCATGGGATAAGTAGGGGGGTACTTTAACTCTCTTGTAAATGTCGCCCAGTACGTGGTTTGTGTTCACAGTAAAGTAGAAGATTATGTAACTTGGACATATCTGGATACAGTGTCATCCAATCTAGCGGAACACACGGACTGTGAAACTTCAAGAATAACCTTTACAGTATCTCACATGCTCTGTATACAGTGATTCATCTTCCCAATACAAGCCTGTATCTGTCTAACAGATGCCTTAAAAATCCCATAATGCTACAGGACTGCATGCAGACTACTCAAGGTGGAACCAGGGATAGGCAAAGCGTGTGAGGGACCAGTGTCTGCGACGAGGTCGGTGAAGGTCATTAGAACATCATTACTTTGTCCTACACGAAATCCAGTTAATGTTAACCAAGAACGATGATGGAGACGACCCCTAGGTTTTAGAAAGCATGTTCCCAAGTATTTCTTGGGGGAAATAAGTGCAGAGGAAAAGCTGGGGAGAGGACATTACAGGATATACAATTGTTCATACACATAGTGAAAACTACAAAAAAATATGTACAGTGTGTGTGTGTGTGTGTATATAGAAAGGTTTGTAATCTAATAACCTGTATGTTCTGTCGAGAGAATATAGACCACTTCCTGATGGTTGTACAAACTCTACTCTAGGGCTTGCACTGCACCTGGTCAGGTTCCCTAGAGCCTAAGTGCCGTTCTTTGGCCATTTGAAATGTTGGGTGATTATTATGTCATGGGCTGGATGCTTGGGGTTGTTGTCGCTGCTGTTGGTAAATTTGTAACTTGTGCGTCATGTTATTTAAGACTGTTGTCCAGACGTGGCCAAGTTTATATCTCGTTCCACCTGTAAGTGGGCTCCCCGAGAGCACTGTTATGGGGTAACAAAAATGTTTAACTAGACTGTTCCGTACTCAACGTGTTTATGTGCAGCACATGGCAGTGAGGATGCCACGCGGAGACCTCGTCAAGAGAGGCGGAATGAAGAGACATCTTGTTACTTTCCCTTTATAGGATTCGGCACTCTCTGTTCCTTTCAGTTTCCAGTGCTTACTACATTATGCAATGAAATGATACATTTCTGTTTCTCATTCCATTGCTGCTGAGAAACAGCTGTAGTGACTCCAGATAGTCTGTGCCGCAGGATTTTGTTAGAGGGAGGGCAAACCGATGCAGGAACGGTAGTGTAGGTGCCAGTGTTTAGCAGGGGCTTTTGGAACGGGGGAGGGGGAGGGAGGGAGAACATTATTACTAATGATCGGACTATTCCACTCATGGGAGAATGCTGTGGAATAAAGCAAACGCGGAGTGCTGTGACGGTAAAAAAAATGGCTTGAGGCCGAATGTGAAATCCACGGAGGCAAGAAGGAGGGGAACCCTACCTGCACTAACACTGGGAAATGTTACATTTGTTATCAATGAAGCTTTTATTCCCAGCGTGTTGGACAACTCATGCTTAAACTCTTTCACTGTATTATCCTTAAACATATCTGTTATTCCATTCATATACCCACGCTCAGAGTAAAATAATACTTTCCGATGTTGCTTTTAAATTTATGACCCGCAGTGCTGGCGGCCATTTTGTGTTCTTGTGCAAAGTGTTGTTTTTTTTTCCCTACACCAGGCAGGTGTAGGCAAAGTGTTTGTTTGAACGAGGACAGCGGCATCTGGGAAGGTTCCACAAAGCAGTGGGAAGGTTCCACAGAGCATTGGGTAGGTTCCACAGAGCATTGGGTAGATTCCACAGAGCAGTGGGAAGGTTCCACAGAGCAGTGGGAAGGTTCCACAGAGCATTGGAAAGGTTCCACAGAGCATTGGGAAGGTTCCACAGAGCAGTGGGAAGGTTCCACAGAGCAGTGGGAAGGTTCCACAGAGCAGTGGGAAGGTTCCACAGAGCAGTGGGAAGGTTCCACAGAGCAGTGGGAAGGTTCCACAGAGCATTGGAAAGGTTCCACAGAGCATTGGAAAGGTTCCACAGAGCATTGGAAAGGTTCCACAGAGCAGTGGGAAGGTTCCACAGAGCAGTGGGAAGGTTCCACAGAGCAGTGGGAAGGTTCCACAGAGCAGTGGGAAGGTTCCACAGAGCATTGGGAAGGTTCCACAGAGCATTGGGAAGGTTCCACAGAACATTGGGTAGGTTCCATAGAAATGCATTCAATCGTCCGTCACAATGTTGGTGACTATCACAGAGCATCGGACGGACCGTATATATTTGCTAACTCTTTAGAGAACTTTATAACTGAAACTGCTCGTCAGCTTGAGTATCCTGGCCGGATTAATGGCAGGGCTTGAGTGAGATCTACACTAGCTGGACTTTTTTTGTTTGTTTTTTGTCCAGTAGCAAAAAAACACTACTAATACTGCTCCTGCACAAACAGACCTTACAGTCACTGGTAGAATAAACACCAGTTCACTTCTTACACAATGCCATCACAAAATCCTACACACTTGCCGGCATATAGACCTTTTTTTTCCCCCCTCCATGTTAGACCTGTCACAGATGACCACTCTGCTTAACTACCCCATAGACTTCAGAATTCCATTACGAGGATTCGTAAGATTGTTATTCATTAATGGGAAGTGATTGTGAACCTTTTACCAGATACTAGAGGAGTCTGGGATTTTTACCTCTGTGTAATTTTTACTACCAGTAGCACAGCACAGGGCAAGAACTTTAATTGAGATGGAAAGTCTACTGTGGGCTGGAGACTTCTATGAAATAATCTGCCTTGTTTGCTTGGCTTCACACAGCCAATGAATTCCCTTTTTTTCCCTTTTGATGTTCAGCTAATAGGATTAAAATTAGCTTGTTAAAAATGAGACTCTAGGTCACCACGAAAATGCATTAACCCTGTCTGATCCCATTCTACTCTTCGAAGCGTTTGTCAGCAAAGATCTGTTCTGTTAAACTAACGTTAATGTGTAAATATGTAAATGGAGCCAGCAGGTACTTCTGTTAATCTATATCCGTGAACCTCAGCCTCTTCCTCCTCCCCCCTTCTTTTTTAATTCTTTTTTCTTTCTTTGATATCTTTGATATCTTGGGAGTTGTGGTTTCACATACGAATACCTACCTATAGACTACCCCTGATGGGTGCAGATGGAATGCAAGTATTTTAATTAGTGAGTACAAAAATAGATTTATTTCCCTGCCGTGGATCAAACTGCCACGTTGGCAAGTAAGTTAAATTTCAGAAACTGAAAAACTTTTTTTTTTTTTAATTTTAATTTTACAAAAATATATATATTTTACTCTTTAACAAATATCTTTGTTTTGAGCTTACTTCTATCTACATCTTTAATATTTACTCTTAATTCTTATAAGACACATTCTGCACAGACAATTAAAAATGTAGATCCTTTTTTATTTTTTGATGTTTGAATGACTCGCGCCCCATTGTGTGTTTTTATTTTTTTATTTTAAATTTTAGATTTTTCATTCCTCTTCAAAATGTTATTTAATAGAAAAATCAATAACGTGTTCAGGAAAATGGAAAAATTGCAATATCTTGAAGGTGTCAAATTCTTCTCCATATAGAGGATGAACTTTATTCCCAAGTAGAGTTGAGCGGACACCTGGATGTTCGGGTTCGGCCGAACTTCGAAAAAATGTCCGGGTCCGTGCTCGAACTTGACCCCGAACTCCATTGAAGTCAATGGGGACACAAACTTTTGTTCACTAAAATGCCTCTAAAAAAGTCCTGGAAAGGGCTAGAGGGCTGCAAAATGAAGTAAAATGTGGGTGAGTGTCCCCATTCATACGAATAGGTCAATTGACCTATTCGTATGAATGGGGACTCTATTTCGGTTTATAGATTTTCGGTTTATGGAATACATGTAATGCTATTGGCTTTCTATAAACAGAAATAGAGTCCCCATTCATAAGAAATTCTTATGAATGGGGACTCTATTTCGGTTTATAGAAAGCCCATAGCATTACATACAATGTAATCGCCGAACCCCGAACTCCAACACTAACATACAATGGAATGTCCGTGTTCGGGTCCGGGGTCCAAAAACCGTAATGTTCGGTACGAACCCGAACAGTGCGGTTCGAACCCGAACAGTGCGGTTCGAACCCGAACAGTGCGGTTCGGGTTCGCTCAACACTATTCCCTAGTCATCTGGTAAGACCTGCAGACATTCCATACTACTTCCCAACCAAACCGAATGGATAGTCTTGGACCTGGTTGCCTTCTGAGATTTGCAATTCCGATATAAGCACATTTGAAACTTCTGTTATTCTTGGCTGTGAATGGTGTCCGTTCCAGCACTGGTTAAAGTTTTTAATCCTTTTTAGAAATATTCTACTGAACTTGAAAGGATTTAGGAATAATTTAAATCTCTCCAGCTTTAATTTAAAAGTAAAAAAAAAAAAACCCAAGACAGTGGCTAGTTTCAGGCGGGATTACATCACAATCTCACGTGAGTCCTGTTCGAGCGTGAAGTTATTTTTAATTGGCATATGGCACAGAGCAGTAATATTCTGTACAGCAGAAAAGACCCTGCAAGGGTGTAAAAGAATTCCGTATGGGTGCATTAAATTTAACTCCTTGTAAGCAGCGCCCTGATGTGTCCAACAGGCCAGGTACCCGCAAATTTGGAAATCAAGGATTGGGGAGTAAGTTGTATATTCTGGAAATACTCTGAAACAATCTTAGCTAAGTTAAAATTTGAAGGGGGGATAAAAGGAAATATTGGGAGTGGATCTAGTTTTAATTTCAGTTTAATTTCTAAAGATCACGTCTCTTATTTTTTTTATAAATGTGCTGAATCAGGTGTGTAGTAAAACTGACCCCTTCGGGCTATGGAGAGAGTTAGTGGCTTTCGTTGCTTTGAGTAACTTTGATTGCAGTGGGAGCTTTGCACCTGGTGGATTTGATTAAATCCATAATTTATGATTCTCACTGTGGTCCCGCAGGTGTTGTCTGTCTTTTTGGTGTAGAAAGCCCCTTGACATTGGCATCTTGTGCTTGGAGGAATATTTTAGGAAGTTGTAACACAAGCTGGATCTCTGACAAACCCCTGTAGGTGAAGAATAGAGCGGCACATTGAATACCCCGTCTCTTGTTTTGCATAATGCTTTCTCAGTGTTGTTTTAGGTGTATGTGGGGGATTTTTGTCAGTGTTTTTTTTAAGCAAAGGATCGGTTAAACCAAAATCTTTCTGGTCCATTAATGACTTCAAAAGAAGACTTTTATTGAATGATGTACAGCAAACAGTTGGACTGCAACCATATTGGCAAACTGTTTCATGTACTGCTTTAGGACTATTTCACTGTCATGAATTTACCCACCAATATTTTGATTCTCTGATAGTTTGGTTCGGATGGGGTTTGCCCGCTGACAGCTTGGTCCGCAGCATGTTTGCCCACTGACGGCTTGGTTCGCAGGGTGTTTGCCCGCTGATGGCTTGGTTCGCAGGGTATTTGCCCTCTGACGGCTTGGTCCGCAGGGTGTTTGCCCGCTGACGGCTTGGTTCGCAGGGTATTTGCCCTCTGACGGCTTGGTCCGCAGGGTGTTTTCCCGCTGACGGCTTGGTTCGCAGGAGGTTTTCCCGCTGACGGCTTGGTTTGCAGGGGTTTGCCCGCCGACGGCTTGGTTTGCAGGGGTTTGCCCGCTGACGGCTTGGTTCGCAGGGGGTTTGCCCGCCGACAGCTTGGTTCGCAGGGGGTTTTCCCGCTGACGGCTTGGTTTGCAGGGGTTTGCCCGCCGACGGCTTGGTTTGCAGGGGTTTGCCCGCCGACGGCTTGGTTCGCAGGGGGTTTGCCCGCCGACGGCTTGGTTCGCAGGGGGTTTGCCGCCGACGGCTTGGTTCGCAGGGGGTTCCCCGCCGACGGCTTTGTTCGCAGGGGGTTTGCCCGCCGACGGCTTGGTTTGCAGGGGGTTTTCCTGCTGACGGCTTGGTTCGGAGGGGGTTTGCCTGCTGTCGGCTAGGTTCGGAGGGGGTTTGCCCGCTGATTGCTTGGTTCAGAGGGGGTTTGCCCGCTGACGTTTTGGTCAGTTTGAACAGAGCTCACTTACCCCTTGTTTAGAGTGGCATATCTGTGGAGATAAAGATGAAAATTGATCCATTACCAAATGTAATGCTTTGTTTTGCCATAGATTTTTTTTTTTTTATGCTAGTAAGAATAAAGCTAATTTAAAGTTTGAGGGCAGAGAGAATGGGCGGTGGGTGGTGCTGGGTTGTATAGACTAGATGCAAAACAGGGACAGAGATCAAACCAGAGATGGAGTGAGAGAAGCCATGTAAATAGGCGAGGGGAAAAATAAACCAGAAGAGAGAAGATCTACATGTCAAGTGAGAAATTAAGCAGACCTGCATGTGAGGCACCGGGCCTACATAAAAGGAAAAGTGTTAAATGCTGATTTTTTTTTTTTATCAATGTCCTTTTAAACATGAGACTATTTAGACAGCGGACATGTTACTGTACAATAACTCTGTAGGAGACTGAAAAGAATGTGCTTTCTCGGTGGAATGTGAGTGTGTGTTCCCTCCGAGCCCAGTGAGGTGGGATTTTTCTCAAATTGTAATGAACTTTTGGAGATTTTGATCTTATAAACATTTAGCTTAAGAAATGTCCGGACTTATAGCGTTATTGAATTATTGACCAGTGCTGTGCCAGTCCCATTTTTGTTTATTTTTATATTTCATTTGTTCTGGTGTCCTAGTTCCGTGGGACATGGGAGGTAGATTACAGGCGTGTACACTGCATGATAATGCAACAGTGTATGGTCTAGCTGGTGTACATCTTATGACGCTCTGGGCTTCACTTGGCCCGCTGGTTGGGGGGCTGCCCAAGCACCGCTGTAATGATGCCCCGCCCACCAGTGTCCTTATCCCCAGGATGTATAAAGATATCATGAAAGGATTTGCCTCAATGAACTGGTATCTGTATAAAGTGACCGCAAACTCCTGATGAGAGTTGGATAAATCGTTTCATAGTCACAAGATTCACCCAGACAGGCCAGTTCTTCATGTTTTGTCCTTAAAATACCCATCTTTCAGTCCTCGGGTCTTGTTGGGGGAAGATGACGCTCTCTTGTCTAAAGATCGGCCTTTTCTGACATAGATAGACACACCTGACTCTGTCTGGCATCTCAATGAACTGATGTGTATAAAGTGTTCCCAGCTGTAGTTTAATCTGGCATTCAAGGTCACTGATTCTCTTGACAGATACTTGATCTGTTTAGAGTCAACTAAATTGTTAATCGGAGCAGAAATGTTTTCCTCCAGCACAAACTCTTTTTATATCAGACATTTCTGTAATAGGTTCATTGTTCTGCGTGCCCTGTAATTTATTTATTTTTTTAAATACTTTTTTTTGTGTAAAACACCTTTTTTCCCACATCAGTCATCCCTCATTTTTGACCAAACACAACACATTTCCAATTGTTTATTCCTGCATTTTGTGAAAAGCAAATTCTAAAATGTGACTTGTGCGGAACATTCCTCTGAAAAGTCTAATTTTCTTTTAATTGCAAGTTTATCATTGAGCGTTTTCATGGCAAACACATAACTACTGGAAACATTATTTCATTGTATTTTCACTTTGTATAACTATATACATTGTATAACTCTTCATACCAAGTGTTAGGGGTTGCATCTTGTTTTTAATTTTATTTTTTGTAAATATTGTGTACCTTTTTCCTGAAAGCTCTTTCCGCATAATTAATTATCTGGACCAACGTCCCTAAAAGACATTCCCTATGTCTCTAGGTAATCCCGCACATTTCCCACCATTCGCGGCGTCCATGCATTTTCTCTCCCATAATTCCCCGGGGTAACGCATTCACTCGCCGTCTTTTTAATGTAGCCATAAACACACCATGGTATTGTAAAATAATATAACATCTCTTCATCTAAAGCAAAACTTACAGTTGCGAAAAAAAACGTTGGCTCGTGAAGTTTTAAAAGCAAAGTGCATAAAATGGCAGCAAAAGGTAGCACTGCCAGTTTATGTTTTCCCAGAATGCACCACTACAAGATTAACACGGATGATGACTTGTGTTGCCCCTACCATAGTCGACAAAGAACCGATGATCCCGTCTGCAGATAATTTGCCATAAGGATGTTTATTTTGACCTGAGAAGGGGACATCTTGGACATTCTCTTATCGATTTTTCTGTCTGGCTTTGTGAAACAGTGGTGTGTAACATATCCTTTGGAAACAATAAACCACAGATGTATTTAATAAACATCACGCCAAGAGGTTACATAACATGACATGACATTTCCCACATTTTTAGAGCTAGTCCTCTTCTCCGCCATATTGCCCAAGGCGAGAACGGAAAGTGGAAGTTTGTCTCTCCTACTTAGCCACTCTGCTACCCAACGTTGTCCCAGAGAGGGAAGTAATGGGCTACGTACTCCTCACCTCAAATTATTTTTTGTGGGTTTATTTGTTTTTTTTTTCCTTCCTCTTTCTTCTATTTAGGGTTTGAGATAAATTTTAGCTTTCAGGATTAAGGCTTGGCATACATTTTCATTTATTTTTTTTAAACAATTTTTTTAATGTTTGTAAATTTATGTATAGATTTTTGTTTGATGAAAAAACATACACTATGAAAATAATATACACTTTTTTTCCCCTTCTATTTTGAATCACTTATTTGTGGAATTCTATTACAAATTGTTATTTATGTTCTAAATGCAAATTATGAATAATAGAGAAGCATGTAATCATATCACCAATGTTGGCAGGTTTTATGGGAGGCGGATCGTGTTAGTCCCGTTCTCCTAGCTGTGATGTAATAAAATTTGTGCTCACAATGAATTATTGTTTGGTGTTGTGTTACATAGTAATTTAGGTTGAAAGAAGACACAAGTCCATCAAGTTCAACCCTTCTACCCATCATTCCGGCTTTTGATCCAAAAGAAGGCAAAAACTATTTTAAATTTCACCTCCAAAGGGCAGTCAGATTTCTCAGTGGATCAAGAAGCTCTATTATTAATGCTTATTATATTATTATATTATTTATTATTAATAGCCCTGTATGTTCTGCTTTTCGAAAAAAAAAATTAAGAAACCCATCCAGACCATGTTTAAATGCATCTACTATAGTTGATAAATATTGTGTTAAAAATAATTCATGCGTATATCTGTCTCCTTTGTCTTATTTTCTGGCTGTTGTACATGTGTTAAAATATATGGGAAATGCACTGATTTTTATTTCAAAACCCTTTACACTTCTCTGTACTTTTACATTGAATTTAATTTGACCGGGGCTTCTAAATTCCACGATGTCCAACAAGGAGGGGTAGGCAGGACTGTCGCTATAGCAACCATAACTGGTGAATGCTTTATTCTCTTTTTTTTTTTTTTTTTTGGTCACCTGTTTTCCTGATCTCTAGCAAAATAAGATGGGAGAGTGGGTTCCAACTCACCCCTTCCTTGCAAAGAAGGCCCAATCGCTTGTTACATATTAACTTTTTAGTCCTAAAGGTTCACCCAGCCTTGTATCCATATCTGGTTTATCATTAGCTTTTTTCAATTTTTTTTTTATTGGCGGCTCCAAAATATCCTCTCCCCCTCTCTGTGACCTGGATAAGCACAACACCGTCTACCTTTAAAACAACTGGGCTGCACTCAGTGCTCCCAGGTGAGCCCACTGATAAAGCTGGAGAGACGGCCGACCAGACTGATTAAGATCACAATTAAGGCAAACCTGTTCTCCAGGGAGCCAGAAGGCTCGGAAACACTAAACTGTGAACATCACTACCCCGTAAGCAATGCTTTCAGTAAGGAAGGGCAATCGTCTCATCATTTGAACACTGGAAGACGAATGCAATGGATGCCGTTATACTGGCCGATAACTATAACATATATTTTTTTGATAAGATCTCTTATCCATTTTTTTTTTCCTCAACTCTTTCTAGCTTTTAGAAATGGCAAATAAAGTGTAATTGCTGTTGCTGTAGCAACAGTCCTCTCTCCAAGCCCCTCCAGTATTGGATGGAATTGTGAGGCCCCGAATTAAATCATTTTCAATGTAACCGCTATACAATGAGCGTGAATGGGGCATGTGCTGCACACGAGGCAAGACTAGGCACTCGCCTAGAGCGGCACTTTGCCAGAGGGTGTTAAAGCACACTTCTGGTGCTTCAAACATTTTCGCTCCCTCCCCCACTGTTCAGCAAGCTTTAGCTCCTTTTATCCAATAAATCGGGGTGATGGGGGCATGTAATGGACATGGTGGGGTAATGTAATGAGGGTGATGGTGGCATGTAATGGGGGTGATGGGGCATTTAGTGTGGATGCAATGTGGGTGATGGGAGCATGTAATGGGGTGATTGGGCATTTAATGTGTGTGCAACGTGGGTGATGGGGAATGTCGTGGGTGTCCAACATGGGTGGGGGGGCATGTTGTAGGTATGCAATGTGGGTCGGGGGTGCCCGTATTTTGTCTGCCTAGGGCAGCACAAATCCAAGATACACAACTGGACGGAAGTACATTATTCACTGGCCTCTTTGAAGGTACTCAGAGTTGAAAAGAACTGAACAGGTCTTCCTCTAAAAAAAAAAAAAATGGTGGCACCGGCTCCTGGATTCTCTAATCTATGGAAAATTTCTGCACAGTCGGAATTCAAACCACAGTTCTTCATCCGCCGGGTTTTAATGTCGGAGGGATTTTTTACATTTTTAAAAAAAATAAATGTAGACTTTGATTCCAAGACATGAGCTATATAATGAGTTTGAAAATCCTGTATTATTCGGAGCCCGTAGATCCATCTTGAAAACGTGTGCAATTGTCAAAGCCAGGCTTTTAATAGCCGCCCAGAGTAATCGGATTTTTAATGCACAGGATGGATGGAGAAATGAAGGCCCGAAAGAGGCAGGTGTTTCCTGTCTAACGCAGGATGGCTCACCGAGTTTCTACTGCGTCTACTGAACAGCATTAAAGATTTAATCAGCTGTAAAGCATCAAGTCTACACCTCTACCTCCAAAACATAACGTCCAAAACATATATATGCTCCCAGCAGACCTCGGACAGAGGTAGTTCCATGTAGCTTATGTTGTACATGTGTCTGCACCTATTGTTACTAGGCTTGCCAACTTGGCCGGTATTTTACCGGCAGGCCGGTAAAAAAGATGGCACCAGGCCAATGTTAAGTCTATGGGGACAGTAGCAAGGCCGGTATTTTTCTGAAGAAAAGGTGGCAACCCTAATTGTTACTTTTAAACAAGTTACAGTTCTCCAGTGGTTTTACACTCAAAACAATTCCAGCGGGGCTTCTAAATTCCGTGAGCTCCGAGCGGTGGAGTACGCGGGAGGTGGGCTTTCTCCTCAGGCTGCAGTTTTCATGCTCTGAGCCACCATTAGCAATTTTATGTGGTATTTTAATCTCCGCTCAATGCTGCTGTTTCAAGTGCTTGGCATGGGGGGGGGGGGGGGGTTAGCTTGTGATGTAACACGAGATGGAGGGATGGGCAGGGCTGTTACAACTTTGTAGCACTTTAAAAGAGAGAGTGAGAGAGAGAGGGAGGAAACTGAGAATGTTTGCAAGTTATGTTTTGATATTGCATGAATATTTGTATCTATCAAAAATAATCTTTAAAAAAAAATACATTAGAATTCAACTTCTAGCAATATATCTTTTCAGAAATCCTACATCTGGCATAATATCAATTTATTATACACGTTCTATTGTTTTAGCTATATTTCTCTGGAACTATATATGTTGGCCACAATTCTTTTTGTTTTAATGCACTGTAAATGGCTTTATTCCAGCAAGTAAAGGGTTTCAGTACAGGTTTTGCAGCTCATTTGAATGCATTTGATTTGAGGAAACTCTGCTCTGAAGGGTATTGCAAACATCTGGCTGATAGGCCTCATATCCTTTTGTGGGTTATTTGGCAGATGGATTGATATTTTGGTTCACATATGGTAGTTTTTTTTTTTTTTTTCTTTAGACTCAAGTCTTATTTCTGTCTGTTGTGTTGACAGATTATGGGACTATTACTAAGTCAATGAAGGGATAGAGTAATAATACATCTGTTAGACTTTGATTGCCACCTAGTGGATATTCCACATGTTTGCAGGAGAATCCGGCTGATGTCATAACCCAGGGACACATTTTGCATATAAAGCCACAAGGTGATGTCATAACCCAGGGACACATTTGCATATCAAGCCTCAAGGTGATGTCATAACCCAGGGACACATTTGCATATCAAGCCTCAAGGTGATGTCATAACCCAGGGACACATTTTGCATATAAAGTCACAAGGTGATGTCATAACCCAGGGACACATTTTAAACACCTGGGGCATTATGTATAAAGCCTCCCGCGCACAGTCAAGTGGCTTTTATATCCCCTTTATTGTTCTCTTAATCTCTGCTTTTGTTTGTGATCGTGCCAACGCATAAACATGGCGCACACAGCAGCAAATACTGGCGGTTGTTGGGAGTCTGTGCCCCCTCTGCCAGTCCAGTATGTCCGGTTTGCTCAGTCGCAGCCCATGTGTATAGAATCAGGCCCTGAAAAGCAGAGGCATTTGGCGGAGTTTCTTAACGCTACTCTGTAGAGTGTCGGGAATTATAAAAAAAAAACCTATGCAGATTGTGCCTTTTCCCTCTTTTCAATACTTTACAGTGCAGGAAAAGTATTCGTAACCCCCCCCCCCCCCCCCCCCCCCCCCCAAGGTATCGATCATTTTAAAATTGTCTGTAGTCCAGTATAAACAATACAGGTTTCAACCGATGGGTGAGTTCAATAGAGCTGACCTACATCTACAGTGTCTGGAAGACCAACGCACTCTATGGATGACCTGCTCTATCACTTCCATTTTGCACACGTGGGGGGGTGTACTAAAGCAGAATTCATTGTGTTAAAATGCAGATTAGTCTTTGATCACACCATGTGCAGAGTAGGCTGCCCAAATCCCAGTTAATCAGCCAAATCCCCAAAAAATGTCAAGGCGGAAGGTTTTTATCCAGAATTTGAACAGAGTCCAGAACACACACTCCAGCAGGACTGTGATCACTTAGCAGGATCTAGAAAGTTTGCTGTTTAAAGTCAATCCACAGAGCATTGGAAATCTACACCCGCGCAGACATTTCCCAGAATGCACCTGGGGCACATGCATAAAGCAGAAGGCAATGTCCACAGCAATTAACATTTCAATTAAAATTCCACTCCATTTTTTGGGAAATTCTGATGGGGAAAATGTATGAGGATGAAGCCTTGGTTGGTTTATTTATCAGAGTTAAATCACAATAAAAGATGTAAAAAGCAATACATTTATACAGAGGTCAATGCACTTTTATTCCATGGGTTAAAGGTTCGTCACATTCTTTTCATTATCATGGTGAATCTGATATGTTGTAACTGGCATGTTTTCACTTTGTTTGTGGTACAAAATGCCTGTGTAGATTGTGTAAATACAGTAAGAATTATTACACTCAACTGTAAAGCGGTATACAGTGTGCAGCTGTTGATATAGGTGCAGCCATTTTTTTTTAACCCTTTGTTACTGCGTTGTTTTATGAATGGATACTTATTTTTCGAGGTGTCATTAAAAAAAAATATCTGTACTCTTAAAGGGATAGGCAGCGCCTCCAATTGACCAGTAGATGGCAGCAGCAGTCTTCTACAGAATGCAAGATCTGCAGCAAGCCCCCCAGTATTATACACTTGGTCTGGATGGAGAAAAGTATAATCTGATTGCTGATTTAAAGGGATTGTCTGGTGCCCAAAATGCTTCTTCCAAATATTAATGTGCTTTAAAAGTACTTTAAAATGCATGTCTTACATTTTGCATTGCTTAAAATATAATATACTTAATGCTAGATGAAATTGTGAAGTTACAGCAGTTTGCAAGAAACCAGGACTGCCCCCACTAGCTGAGTAAAAGTCAATTTAATTTTGTTTTTTTTTTTCCTGCAGGAACCAATGAGAATATATTTTTTTTTTTCTTTCAAGTGAATTAAATTTCTGGTCTCTCTCTCTAGAGATGTCATCATCCTACAAGAGCACCACACAAATCCTACAAGAGTCCACACAATGTATTCTATTCCAGCAGCACAGGATGTGACTAAATGAAACAAAACGTTGCGTGCTCAATGTTTATATAATCAGTGCTGCCGGAATAAAATGTGTTTTTTTCGGTGAGTGCCACTTTAAGAGCTCTCCCCCTATTAATATGTTTTTTAATGATTACCCATGTGGAATTTTTCTTTTTGAAACAGAAATTTTCTGTGTATAATTTAAAAAGTCCTGAATACATTGCAAAGAGACATTTAAATCCTATAATTACTTTCATTACATTATCTGTATTAGGGTGAGCAAATCTCTGGCATTTTACTGGGGATGAATTGAGTATCGCAAGGCAGGATTAAAAACCTTTTAATTAAAATAGCAGAGCGCTCACCTTCCCTACATTGGTAATTTGGAAGGGCTGCCCCCGTATCTCCTCTTAGATAATACAGCTGCTCTGTCAGGTGCTGCATGGTGGTAATCTTATTTATTAAACAGTTCAGAAACACAATAGTACCAATTTATTTGGCGTTGCAAATTCATTACACAAGAAATGAGTGGAAAAGTATAATCTTTTCTGCTTCCTCTAACGCACCTCTGTACCCTCTAATGGGGTTTGTTTAACCCCTTATAGATGCGTTTTCTTTGATTTTTTTTCTAATGTGTTTCAATTCTCTTTCTCATTTTAGTGACAAATTTTATATACTTTGTAAAAAAAAAAAAAATATAAGTATATGGCTTTCCTTTGATGCCAAATGATCCTTTTAATATGATTTTTTACATTTATTTTTACATTCAATACTTCTCTCTATGGTGTGTGTCCCATAAGGAGTTATTTATTCCATTATTTTGGAATTCCTGAAATATTCTCCCACTTATTATGACTCACACAGAGCTTTATGCCCCAAGACGTGGCAAACTGAAGCCAGGTTTGCTAAATAGGATCTTCCTGAGGGTCGCCCAACTCTTGTAGGGGCCTCCAGCCTGATAGACTTCTCTAGGATACTTAGCTGAGCTGTATAGGAGGAGATATCACTGAGCAATGTGTTCTATACCATCCTGATAACCTGTTTTCATCTGTTGGAGATCAGAGTGGGACTTCACTGTCCTATATTCAGGGGAGAGGGGGGAGCAGGGCAGAGAGAGGCAACTGCCCCCAGATTGTCCTCTATCCTAGCTCAATGGGCTGGGTCTGCACCACTGTTCAATTCTAAATGCCCTGATCCCTATGCTTCCCATGACTTCCCAAGACTATGATATCACATATTGTGGTATTAAATTCTGTGGTCTATGGGGCTTGTGCATGATTTGTGCAAATGGACCACACAATTTGTCTCTGTGGCACATTCAAAGTGTTCCCCCTGTGCAAATATAAAACCCGGGAATACCGACTTCTTTCCAGACTTTTCATGATCAAGCCACAAAAACCACGTAATAAATGGGTGCCCTAATTGCAAGCCTCGTGCACGAGCCACATGTACGACATAAGTATGTGGTCCAGTCTGTGGAACCAGCCAGACTGTCTGCATCCATCACCGAGCGTACCATGCTGTGGTCGTTGGCAAGAGAACCCAGCTTCTGTTTTTAGTAGGAAAATGGCATGACACAAGTATGTAATAATCTAATAACCCATATATTTCTCAAGCTGGGGTGTGTGCAAATTTAAAATTGAAACAAAAAGGGGGGGGGGGGGGGAGCGTCAAGCATACTGATTGCAAGAACAGTGAAGTTTTATTACAAAACTTTTTTTTTTAAATAAAAAAAGAAAGGTCATCTTTTCCAATGCTTATAACTTTGACCCAGAGGCCTCTTGTTACTCAAATTATGGAAATTCAATTATTTCAATACCAGTGAGACATACGTTACATCCCATTATTTTAATATAACCTCGTTTTTTGGGAAACCTCCTGCACTTTTCTAAACCCTGTGATAGAGAGGTGGAGAGCAGGTCTCTGAGAAGTGCTCCAGCTAGATGCCGACGGAATTAAATTCCCGTCCAAGTCGTGGATATCCTGGGATTGTAGGAGCGGACTTGGCAATGATCTTGTTTAAAGGACAATGGTAAAAATATGAAGGTCTGTTTAATTGAAAGCTTGAATCAAGTGTAGGCATTTTAAATAGAAACGCTTTAATGAAAGGATACAAATAACGGACCTTATTGAATCCTCTTTGTTCTGTATAGCTCTAGCAGGGGGCAGACATATTGTTTAGAATCTTGACCCAGGATTCTAAACATGTCTGCCCCCTGTTAGAGCTATAGAGAGGCAAAGAGGACTCGATAAGGTACTTTCATTAAAGCATTTATACTTAAAAAGCCTACACTTAATACAATCTTTCACGGAACAGATCTTAATGTTATGCCAACAGTGGGACTTTAAAGATATTAGGCAGGACAGGGCTGTAGGCAGTGTGCGTGTGGTGGGGGGGAAGGGGGGTTTTGAATTGGTTTTTAAATTCAGAAAACAAAAATGGCCCCAATTTGTGGAGCCGATCGGATAGCTGACGCAAGCAGTGCTTCTATCAGTCCCTTGCAGCTGGGACCTCGGTAAATAGACGTCTTTGTCTTCTAATAATTTGGGACCAAATCGTAACTTTTTTACTAGGTTTTATAAGCCCATCTGCCTCCTATAGAAGGCTCTGCCATATTAATATTGGTGGATGTCTTGGTAGACTTAAGCAGAAGCCATGTCAGTTCTCTCTTAATAGGACGTGCCAAGCTTGAGGCAGGCGACAGTAAATCTTGTTTATGTCGTATGGTAATGGTTGCCGTTTAATGGGGATTTGGGCCGTGTGATCTGAAGGCGATGAGTAAGTAAAAAAAAAAAAAATAAACGGCTCAGATGTCTTTTCTAAAACACAAGGGAACTAAATACCCCGGGAATAAAGTCGATTTACAGCATAAAGAGCGAAAAAAAGACATCTCAAAAATAGCTAAATTACTATTTATAGAGACAACCACTGAAATTGAACAGATTTTAAATAAACCTAAGTGGAGCCTAACTAAATTAAGACATAACCTTTATTGATAACAATTTACAGCATAAATACATGAAAAGATTGAACGTCAAAAATATCTCTATCATAGCTTGCTTTTCATTTAAGAGTATGTACACCGCTTCCTGATCCTTTGTGGGATCCATCAAGCTGGTCTTTTCTTATTGGTTAGGAAACCCTGCATACCATGTTACACTGAACAGAAGCCCTAGTAATTACTACCTTTGGTAGTCTTAGTAGAAATTGCTCTATTTCAACTATATTCAGTGACTCTACAAGAGTGTTAAGTCTGTGATTGAACTTGGAGACAAAAGGCAAAGACATAAAACCAAATATGGTGTAGTATATTTCCCAGTGTTGGAATATAGATCTCCTTTTATAGGGCCCTATAAAAGGGCTGTTACATAGTGTTATGGTAACTTGCTAGGGAGATGGGAGGGAGCAGGTCTGAGAAGGCTGTTACATAGTGTTAAGTTACCTTGTTAGGGAGATGGGTGGGAACAGGTCTGAGAAGGCTCTTACATAGTGTTAAGTTAACTTGCTGGGGAGATGGGAGGGAACAGGTCTGAGAAGGCTGTTACATAGTGTTAAGTTACCTTGTTAGGGAGATGGGTGGGAACAGGTCTGAGAAGGCTCTTACATAGTGTTAAGTTAACTTGCTGGGGAGATGGGAGGGAACAGGTCTGAAAAGGCTGTTACATAGTGTTAAGTTACCTTGTTAGGGAGATGGGAGGGAACAGGTCTGAGAAGGCTGTTACATAGTGTTAAGTTAACTTGCTAGGGAGATGGGAGGGAACAGGTCTGAGAAGGCTGTTACATAGTGTTATGGTAACTTGCTAGGGAGATGGGTGGGAACAGGTCTGAGAAGGCTGTTACATAGTGTTATGGTAACTTGCTAGGGAGATGGGTGGGAACAGGTCTGAGAAGCTGTTACATAGTGTTAAGTTACCTTGCTAGAGAGATGGGAGGGAACAGGTCTGAGAAGGCTGTTACACAGTGTTAAGTTACCTTGTTAGGGAGATGGGAGGGAACAGGTCTGAGAAGCTGTTACATAGTGTTACGGTAACTTGCTAGGGAGATGGGTGGGAGCAGGTCTGAGAAGGTTGTTACATAGTGTTAGGTTAACTTGCTAGGGAGATGGGAGGGAACAGGTCTGAGAAGGCTGTTACATAGTGTTAAGTTAACTTGCTAGGGAGATGGGAGGGAACAGGTCTGAGTAGGCTGTTACATAGTATTACGTTAACTTGCTAGGGAGATGGGAGGGAACAGGTCTGAGAAGGCTGTTACACAGTATTAAGTTAACTTGCTGGGGAGATGGGAGGGAGCAGGTCTGAGAAGGCTGTTATACAGTGTTAAGTTAACTTGCTAGGGAGATGGGAGGGAACAGGTCTGCGAAGGCTGTTACATATTGTTAAGTTAACTTGCTAGGGAGATGGGAGGGAACAGGTCTGAGAAGGCTGTTACATAGTGTTACGTTACCTTGCTAGGGAGATGGGAGGGAACAGGTCTGAGAAGGCTGTTACATAGTGTTAAGTTAACTTGCTAGGGAGATGGGAGGGAACAGGTCTGCGAAGGCTGTTACATAGTGTTAAGTTAACTTGCTAGGGAGATGGGAGGGAACAGGTCTGAGAAGGCTGTTACATAGTGTTACGTTACCTTGCTAGGGAGATGGGAGGGAACAGGTCTGAGAAGGCTGTTACATAGTGTTAAGTTAACTTGCTAGGGAGATGGGATGGAACAGGTCTGAGAAGGCTGTTACATAGTGTTAAGTTAACTTGCTAGGGAGATGGGAGGGAACAGGTCTGAGAAGGCTGTTACATAGTGTTACGTTACCTTGCTAGGGAGATGGGAGGGAACAGGTCTGAGAAGGCTGTTACATAGTGTTAAGTTAACTTGCTAGGGAGATGGGAGGGAACAGGTCTGCGAAGGCTGTTACATAGTGTTAAGTTAACTTGCTAGGGAGATGGGAGGGAACAGGTCTGAGAAGGCTGTTACATAGTGTTACGTTACCTTGCTAGGGAGATGGGAGGGAACAGGTCTGAGAAGGCTGTTACATAGTGTTAAGTTAACTTGCTAGGGAGATGGGATGGAACAGGTCTGAGAAGGCTGTTACATAGTGTTAAGTTAACTTGCTAGGGAGATGGGATGGAACAGGTCTGAGAAGGCTGTTACACAGTGTTAAGTTAATTTGCTGGGGAGATGGGAGGGAACAGGTCTGAGAAGGCTGTTACATAGTATTAAGTTATCTTGCTAGGGAGATGGGAGAGGAATCACTCACATGACAGTACCAGGGGAATCAGATGGAGGAGTATCCTCTTCCTCTGCAGTTTGCAGGGTTTTGTTCCAGGGGGCAGGCAGGCACAGGAAGCCTGCGTCTCAGCCAATCCAGCTGCAGATAGAGTCAGGGGACTGGGCTTTGGGAGAGATCAAGGTGAACGAGAACCAGAAGTCCAAATAGATAATTGCAATAATCCTTCTCTAACATTTTAGTCCGTTGATGAAACTTGGCGTGGATTTTAGTCATAGTTTTAGTCCTATTAACTTAATTTCTATTTAGTTATTATTTAGTTTTATTCACTGAAAACAACATGCAGTTGACAAAATCTACAACAGAATTGTTTAGTCTACAAAATGAACTCTGTTCCATAAGCAAATGTATACTGCTAAAGTTAACGTTCTCAACCTAGCACAAGTTAGAGGTGAAATGCCAAAGAATCTAGACCAGGAAAGGGTTATGCAAGCGGGGAGTGGTGTTTATTATTATTATTTTTTTTATGGCTTGTGTTTTTTTTCATGTGACACAAATGCACCAAAACTGCCACAGAAATTAAATACTAGGAATTCTGTTTACAATATATATAGTTTATATATATATATATATATATATATCTTTTTTTTGGGGGGGGGGGGATACATTGTCTGTCCCTTTTAAATTGCATCTTTCCAAGTATTCTCACTAATCTGCGAATATTAAATAATGTTTTGGCTGGTTAAATTGACCCAACACTGTAAAGAAACATTGATCCACAACCAACAATAAAAAAAAAAAAAAATTACAGCCTGCATACCGGGTATAAAGATCTATCTGCGTATATTACCAGAGCTTTGTTACTCTGCTATAAAAACACTTCATGGAAAGAGCTAAATCAATAGGACACTTACCACACATTGATCCCCTTCTGTATAATCTTACTTTAATCACAAGCGAGTGTTACTATGTGTCCATCCTCCACAGACCAATCAAGTGGCTCTTTAAAACCACACAAGTCATAGTGTCATGTTCCAGAGTAGCATTAGCCCATTTTATATATTAAACGGCAACATAAATCACTGTCCTAATTGCAAACACTCTATAATTGCTCTGGGTGAATGTGGGTGGGGCTAGAAATTAACCACGCCCACAGGCCCTTCATTGCCCACTAAAACATTTGGTATTCGACCTGGCCTGTTCCATAAGGGAAATATGTGTCCTGGTGATATGCATATGACTTATTCACAATTGTAGTAGCTCATGAACCTATTTAGTGATGTGTAAGAAGTGGCTGAGGCAGTGCAGTTAAAGGGACAGTATCACCAGAACATTGTTTTTACTGTGCATGTAGAGCATAAAAAAGGATTGAAAATGATCTATACATTCTTTTAGCAGAACCGCAGGTAAATTGATAAATTAGGGGAAATGTGGTGTTAAATGTGTCTGTGGAGTGTCCTGCTTATGACATCACCTGTGGCACGGTATGCAAATAAACTGCTTTTCAATGGGAAATGTGTCATTTGCATATCAAGCCAGTCCCTTTTAAGCATTTTTTCCCTCCTCCAATTGATCCAAACATTTGCTTGAAATTCCACTAACTGTGTATAGATGGTACTTGGTGGACATGGGCACTGACCCCTTTTTATACAGTATGATTTATGAATTTGTCTGAAAATGTACAACATTAAGAGAAAAATGTCTCCATAGAAACCTAGAATGTGTCGGCAGGTATGAACCATTCTGTCCATCTAGTCTGCCCAATTTTCTAAATACTTTTTGAGTCTCTGGCTTTATCTCATATCTAGGATAGCCTTATACCTATCCCATGCATGCTTAAACTCCTTCACTGTATTAACCTCTACCACTTCTACTGGAAGACTATTCCATACATCCACTACCCTCTCAGTAAAGTAATACTTCCATTAGTCCCTGGCCTTATCTTATATCTAGGATAGCCTTATACCTATCCCATGCATGCTTAAACTCCTTCACTGTATTAACCTCTACCACTTCTACTGGAAGACTATTCCATACATCCACTACCCTCTCAGTAATGTAATACTTTCATTAGTCCCTGGCCTTATCTTATATCTAGGATAGCCTTATACCTATCCCATGCATGCTTAAACTCCTTCACTGTATAAACCTCTACCACTTCTACTGGAAGACTATTCCATGCATCCACTACCCTCTCAGTAAAGTAATACTTTCATTAGTCCCTGGTCTTATCTTATAGCTAGGATAGACTTATACCTATCCCATGCATGCTTAAACTCCTTCACTATATTAACCTCTACCACTTCTACTGGAAGACTATTCCATACATCCACTACCCTCTCAGTAAAGTAATACTTTCATTAGTCCCTGGCCTTATCTTATATCTAGGATAGCCTTATACCTATCCCATGCATGCTTAAACTCCTTCACTGTATTAACCTCTACCACTTCTACTGGAAGACTATTCCATGCATCCACTACCCTCTCAGTAAAGTAATACTTTCATTAGTCCCTGGCCTTATCTTATATCTAGGATAGCCTTATACCTATCCCATGCATGCTTACACTCCTTCACTGTATTAACCTCTGCAAACTTTGCACATCTGAGCTGCTGCTACAAATCGGGAAAGTTGCTAATGTGCAGAATAATTCATTGTCTGCATTTTCTTCCCCTATTTGCTCAGCAACTTCTTTTTTTTTTTTTAAAGAAATATTTTTTAAAAAAAATTCAGTTTGACAGCTGTTTTAAAAGGATAAACTTGAGCTCCCTGCTTCTCCAAATTAGCCCTCACTGTCACATTACATGTAGGATAAACTGTGCAGATGGGCTATGGGTAATGACCTGTATATACTCCAACTGGATCGGGCATGGGGGGGGGGGGGGGGAGGGGGCAGAGATTATAATTCTCCTTTACTGAGCAGGAATAGAATTTATATCCACCAATCTAACCCACTTACCGTCATTTTTGTTATGTATAATAGATAATATACCTTTTCCTTAATATTCACTGATCAGCCATATTATGACCACCTGCCTAATATTGTGTATGTCCCCTTTCGACGCCAACCCTGACCCATCGAAGCATGGACTCCACTAGACCTCTGAACGTGTGCTGGGGTAACTGGCACCAAGACGTTAGCAGCAGATCCTTTAAGTCCTGTAGGTTGTGAGGTGGGGCCTCCATGGATGGGACTTGTTTGTCCAGCACATCCCACAGATGCTCGATTGGATTGAGATCTGGGGAATTTGGAGGCCAAGTCAACACCTTGAACTCATTGTTGTGTTCCTCAAACCATTCCTGAACCATTTTTGCTTTGTGGCAGGGAGCATCAGGGAAAGGGTCTACATGGTCTGTAACAATGCTTAGGTAGGTGGTACGTGTCAAAGTAACATCCACATGAATGGCAGGACCCAAGGTTTCCCAGCAGAACATTGCCCAAAGCATCACACTGCCTCCGCCATCTTGTCACCTGTCAGTCCAAAGCATCACACTGCCTCCGCCGGCTTGCCACCTGTCAGTCCAAAGCATCACACTGCCCTCGCCGGCTTGCCACCTGTCAGTCCAAAGCATCACACTGCCCTCGCCGGCTTACCACCTGTCAGTCCAAAGCATCACACTGCCCTCGCCGGCTTGCCACCTGTCAGTCCAAAGCATCACACTGCCCTCGCCGGCTTGCCACCTGTCAGTCCAAAGCATCACACTGCCCTCGCCGGCTTGCCACCTGTCAGTCCAAAGCATCACACTGCCTCCGCCGGCTTGTGTCCAGCGCCAAATATTTTAAGGTTCTTTATGGTTTTTCTGGAGATTGTCAAATGCTTTCATTTCATTGGTGGACCTGCCCTGCCGGTGGCCCGGAAAGGACCACCTAACTGCTCATTCAGTGGTTCCAGACGGGGCTAGGCCACTCATAAACAATACACTTGTCTAACTCTGCATAAACCTTCATTTAGCCCCTTTAATTTACCCCGGCCTGCAGCTGCCTCGATTCTGCACATCCTCTGCTGTAGTGAAAGGAGAAGAATGTTTAAAACCTCCTGCTATCTGTTCTCCGGCTTACAGGCCTCCTCTCCTGTACAATGGCTAGAGCATACCGCACTTATAATAAAAGGTTTTGTTTTTTTATGCACTTACCATAAAGTTTAGACTGGATGAAAATTACAGACCAATACAGTTCAAATGCAGCCTCGCTGTTTAATTTTTTTTTTTTTTTTTTTTAAAAAGAGTAAAAAAAAAAATCACATCAATTTGAAAATCATAGTTACGCTTATTTTCTTCAAGAAGAATTGTGTGTGCTCATCCACAGAACTCAGTATAGAGGTTTGATGAATGCTATATAATTCAACCTATTATTTTTAATGACACGCGATAATTACGTGTCTTTGTAGGGGGCATAATTGTATTTTTGTATTGAACTATTTTTGCTAATTAAGAATATTGTTGATGCAGTGACAATAAATTTATTTTTTTCCTGTTATTTTGTTTTTTTTCTGGAACTCCTATTCAATTAATGTTTGTTTATTGTTTTCTTGTGTATGTTGATGTATTTCAGGACATAATGTACCAGATTAGTAGGTCTATAATAAATCTTGTTGCTGCATCGTACAGGACCGATTTAAATTAATTGTAGAAACGATTTTTTTTTTTTTTTCTTTTTGCTAATCTGGAAATAAGAATGGAATAAATATTTCAGTTAACTTTCCATTATTGAAATCTTTGGCCTAAAATGAGCCTTAGCTCTTTATATATAATCAGTGTAATTGTTTTAATCTATATGTTGAATGATTTTTTTTTTTCATTACTTTTTTTTTTTTTACCGTTTTTAAAACGGTTTGTATAGCACGCAGTTTTTAGGTTCTGTTTTTATACGTACTTTCTCGGCACAAGAGGTGGAATATATAAGTGGAAATGGCTGACGTAAACGGGACTCTGTCACTTAAACATTGTTTATACTGTAAATGTAGAGAATCCAAAATGAGGAAAAGTGATCTGTACATTGCGTTGGCAGAAGTGCAGAAAATGCAGAGAATAATTGAAAAATAAGTCAAATGTGGCTTGATGTGCTCATGAACTAATTTCATGGGAAATGTGTAATTTGCATATCAAGCCACTAGGTGATGTCATAAGTGGGAGACTCCACATTTAATCCTTTAGTGAAGTGAATTTTTGGACGTGTCATGGGCTGTTTGTGTGGCTCAATATGTAACTTACACATTTGCCAGTAAACAAACGAAGTTTATTTGCATACAGAGTCGCAGGTGATGTCATTATGTCATTAATACGCGTTTTCTTTCTGTAATGTGTATGCATTTTGCACGCCGTTTTACTAACACAATGTATCGATAATGTTTGATCATTTACAAAACGTCTACATTCACAGAATAACGAGTGTTAAGGGGACACAGTCCCATTTTAGCAAGCCATTTTCCGCGTACATTTTGCATCTCCCACACCAAGGAACGCGCGTATCCCAGCATGCATCTGACGCCTGCCTCATTAGCCGCACATTTTAATGGATAAATATATTTAGTTGACATAGTCCCCATAGTCTATATATTGGCTGGAAAAGTCTTACCTTCCTGAAACTGAACTTGTATCCACAAAAAAGTATTTTTAAAAGTACGTTTGGGGCGGGTGGGGGGAAGTTGATTTCCTGCCAAGATTAATGTCATTTTTTGTCATTTCTTTATTTTATTAAAAGGTTCCCTTTTAACGTCATAGGTATCTTCTTCTTCTTTTTTTTTTTTCTATTCTTTTTTTTTTTTTTCTATTCTTTTTTTTTTTTTCCTACAGATCTTTTTCTTCCCAATAAATCTGCTTCTTTCACGGCCTCACAGTCGACTACCTTGTCATTCTAAAAGACCGAAATAATTGACGCCGCTACGACATAATGCAACCCGTTAAAATCTCTGTAACGAAGATTGAAGGTCTAATAATGACAAGTATTACAGATGCGGATTTAATTCATGCTAAATTGATTAAGGTACTTTAGAGCCAGGGCAAGGAGACGGAGAATCAAACTGTTTGTGATCCGAAATTTGATAAATGGAAGTTTTAGCACAGTAACAATTGGGTTATTTGATTTTGTCCCAGCTTCCAAATGCGATTTGCTTTGTGTGTGTTTAGAGCCTGAGGGGAAGGAGCACTGGAGGCAGAAATGGGTCAAAGTGATTTTTGAAAAGGTCGACTCATGGGTGAGTCAATTAAAAGGAATAGTGGGGTCTAATGCAACAGAAAGGCTTGATACTCACTGGTCAGTCGCACAGTCCCAGAGGCCTTTTTAAAAAAGACTAAAGTTTACAGCAAGTAAACGTCTATACTTGCGCCTGAGGCTTTTTTTAAACCAGTGATGAATGGCTTTCAGCGAACAAAGAACCAGTCTCTTAAATCTAGGGCTACATGCTGTGCTATCAAATGGGCAACTCCAATGTGCCTTGTAATAAGCAGCCAATTTCCAATATAGGTTACTGCTCTTTATAGTGCCATGGAGCATCTTTGGTGGGGGGGGGGGGGGGGGAGAATTGGATCAGGGCAGTATAAGGCATGGTGACCCCACACAGGCAAGGGAAGCAGCGTTTCTATAGGTTTGAGTTTTCCAATTCCCTTAAAGCGCTAATTCCACCTACAGTTTCGACACGGTCGCTATGGTAACTCTCCAAGCCCCTCCTTATTGGTCGCGACTGAATTTAGAAGCCCCGGTGTAATTATGTTCTATGGAAAAATACAGGAGAACCATAAATAGTTGTAAAATTAAAAAAGTGCCTGACCTGTATAAAAAAAATACAGAAAACAAGCTAAGTGGCACTTGGTCAGAGATGTGTATAAAATACACAGAAATGACCACAAGAATATTTGATATCATTTACACACCACCAAAGACACTGCTTCATCAAGAATTCCAACGCTTTGGTCACAGCTAGGTGAACTGAGCTGGCGTAAGAAAGGGATTGACAGTAATTTATCGCGGTGTTTGTTTCTAGGTTTGTCATTATGGAGCAGCTGTTGGGTTGCTTTTATTCCGATGTGTACAGGGTTTCCCTTGTCTCTTACCCCCCTCTGGTAATAAAGAAGATAAGAAGCAATGGTTTGCATGTAATGTCGGCTGCCTTGTATAATGTGATATTGCAAAGAAAGTGACAGATTAACAGCTCGACTGTAACATTGGAGCACAGACAGAAAACTCATGGGATGTGTCGTTCTCAGACGGTGTTTCCTCCCAGCTGTCAGATCTGTGATTTGAGTGATTGTGGCTTGCTCGCTGGTAAGATCTGGATTCCCGGATATAGTGTCAGAACACCGGCCGGACAGCAAACTCCCAGCTGGGTCTGGGTGGCAATCCTAGTGCCGATTTTAAATCTCTTTTATGTAACGTTCTTTAACTCCTTAAAGGGACGGTAACACCTGAATATTGTTTTTACTGTGCATGGAGAGCATAAGAAATGATTGAAAATTATCTATACATTGTGTTAGCAAAACTGCAAGCAGATGACTAAATTAGGAGAGATGTGGTTTCAATGTGTCTCTGGAGTGTCCTGCTTATGACATCACCTGTGGCACGGTATGCAAATTACACATTTTCTACTGAAAAGCAGTTTATTTGCATATCATGCCGCAGAAGACACCACTTCTTTCTTTTGCTAATACCAATGTATAGATAATTTTCAGTCCTTTTTCATGCTCTACATGCAGAGTAAATATAATGTTTAGGTGATACAGTCTCTTTAAGGACAAGTGGTGTTTTGGAATTTTTGGTTTGTTTACTGTTATTTCTCTTGTTTAGTGTAATTATAGAAACTGTATTTTTTTATTTTTTTTTAAGGATTCTTCTTTTGATTTCATATTTCACCCCATAAGGCAAAGTTTTACTTAAGGGGCGTTAAAGGGTTTTTGCTACATAAATATATTACATGGGATGTGTGTTTCGATTGACTAGTTCGGTTTCTTGTTGAGATTAAGGGGTAATATGTTCCATGGCCTATAGATCCCATTGGCCTGAATCAATGTTCACTTGATGAATACATAGCCCCAGGAAGATGTGTTTTGTTGATAAATGGTAATTGCCAGACGGGCTGACGGCCTTTGTCACAGTTGTCGTCCGCTCTTTGCGTTAATGATCAGTGTTTTTAGCTGACCACAGACTTCATTGCGCTTGTCCCCGATATGTATTGAACTTGAAAAATATTTTGCAAGAAGAAATTATTTACAGTCATCTGTCCATCTGTCTTGGAGCTCCGAGCTAATCCTTGGTAACTCAATATTGTATTTCTCTTTATCCTTTAATCTAGTATTTGCAATCAAAGTGTTCTTGACAACTGGAGTTAACACATTCTCCAATGTTTACACCGATGGTTCCAATGAGTGCTGTGTCTTGCCATCATTGTTACACTTGCTTATGTGTTTGTTTTTGTTTTTACATTTTTTTTTTGGTAAACTCAAGCTAAAAACGGACACTTATTATTATAGGGGGTGTGGCTTGGTCCCTGTATGACATAATTGCTCGCTTTTCGGACTGGCTGTTAGTTATACATATTAGACTAACATATAAACCCATTTAGTGTACTCGACTCTGTGATGACCAATTTAATGATTATTTTTTTTAGACGAGTGTTGCTGTGGGCATTGGTGCCCTTGAAATACACCCAGTGTCTCTTTTAAGCAGGGTTTTCGACCTGGTAGCACGATAAATATGAACTATGAATCGCTCTACGATTCCATGTATGATAGAAAAGGATCATCTCCAGTATGGACCTTCACAGACCATGCCGCGGACACCTAATGCCTGTTATTGAGAAATGTATTGTTGAATACCAAACGTTTGTAGCCTCTTCAGAAGAGGGACAAGCAAGGTTTGACAAATCTTAGAAGCCAGGGCTCCTAAAATCCCTACTGTTGGCTCCTATTGCCATGGTAGTACCATTTTCCTTAACTCCCTAAAAATGACTCGGCTGGCTCCTGAATTGGCCTGCCTGGCTCCTAAAGAATACAACTATTGGTCAAATCCTGAATTAAAATATATACAAAATGTGAGACTATCGCGGCGCTACAGAAATTCTAAAACACAAATAATTTAGATTTTTTTTTTTTCCTGGATTAAAATATGTTCAAAAAAACGTGACTCTTCCTCCAAATAAGGGACGACAAGTGGGAGTTATGGTGACCTGGCCTTCTGGATTCATTTTTGGGTGAAGCAGCGGTTTTTTCATTAAGCGTTTTCCTTCAAAGCAATACAAATGAAGTGTTTTCTGGTTACTTGTGATCATCTCCAGAATTCTCTTATCTCCCCACTTGCAGTGCTCCAGAGCCCCTACTATCTCTGCCTGGTATGATTACATAGACGCTCCCCCCCCCCCCCCAAAGGAGCGATGCTTAATAATTGTTTAGACAAATATCATACAAGCGAAAAAATCCACAGAAAACATCTTGTAAAGCAATTTACATCCTGTATTTTCAGTAGGGGGGGGGGGGGTATGTTGGCATAGAAGCCTCCGTAAACCATATCATCAATTATACTTATCGACTTGTCTAAAACATATCCCCCGGTGCCTGCAGTGCTTTCACAGTATAATGTTAATAAGGAGAATCTTTATTGCCGTTTATGTATATCCTACAGCTTCTCCAGGATCAAATATTTATAAGCCGTCTCCCAAGAGAAGAAATGTGACCAGGGAAGGAGGTGTGTGTGTGTGTGTCTGTGTCTGTGTGTGTGTGTCTGTGTGTGTGTGTCTGTGTCTGTGTGTGTGTGTCTGTGTGTGTGTGTGTGTGTCTGTCTGTGTGTGTGTGTGTGTATGTGTGTGTGTGTCTGTGTGTGTGTGTCTGTGTGTCTGTGTGTGTGTCTGTGGAGTCTCCTGTTTATGACATGACAGTATGCAAATAAGCTGCATTTCAATGGGAAAGATGTAATTTGCATACCGTGCCACAGGTGATGTCATAAGCTGGAGACTCCACAGACACATTTAAAACACACTTTTCTCCTAATTTAGGCAGTTTTGCTAATACAATGTATAGATCATTTTCAGTCATTTTTGTATGCTCTACATGCACAGTAAAAACAATATTCAGGTGATACTGTCCCTTTAAAAACAGCAATACTATTATTATTATTGTTTTAACCCAATTTTAGCTTAGTTTATGCCTTGGTAATGAGAATGTAAAGTGCACCTTGTATTGGTATATTTCCCTCTGTTTACATCTTTTACCTGGTTTTGTTATTATGTTAACATCCCAGATGTGATCTTCCTGGGATCATGCCCCCTTCCCCCCCCCCCCCCCCTTCCCCCATGCATTTAGCAGCCCATTATGTGAGTTT
Source organism: Pelodytes ibericus (assembly GCA_036172795.1). Classification (NCBI taxonomy): domain Eukaryota; kingdom Metazoa; phylum Chordata; class Amphibia; order Anura; family Pelodytidae; genus Pelodytes; species Pelodytes ibericus. Next base: position 78,106,359 of record CM069865.1, on the reverse strand, counting down.
GTGTAACCTAGCACAGCATGGTAATTGCAGGCTTCTCTCTCCTCTCTAAGCACAATATTCTTTGATTGCTTATGTTTATTGCTGTACTTACAGTGATGCAGCCACACATGTCTCAAACTGACCTGTTAGGAGAAATCAATTAATAACTCAGTTGATAAAAAAAACAAACTTCAGAATATTCCAGTTTATTTATAAAATAAATCTTTTTTTTTATTGTATTGATCCATTTATAAATCACTAAGAGGTTACTGCGTTTAAAAAAATATTTATTTTACAAATAGTTTACAAGAAATAAACACAAGGACAGTCTAAATATATACTAAAGTCTTTCAAAGTATGGAAACTTATATACTATTCATTTTGGCCAGTTATCAACTCAACAAAGTGTTTGAAAACACTTGCACTTCAATACTGTGTGATTTGTAAAAATGCGTTGGGTACAACATGCTATATCCAGCAATCCTACTAATTTTTTTTACTAACGCAGTGGGCTACATCTATTTGCTTACCAGCATCACAGAGACTCTTAAATGGACTGGATCACCTAAACAAAGCTTGAACTGTGAATGGAGAGAATAAAAAAAAAAGATTGAAAAATGATCAATATGTTGTGTTGGCAGAATTGCAAGCAAATGCCTAAATCAGGAGAAAAGCTCCATCGCCTGTGGCTTGATATGCAAATTAGACATTTTTGTTAAATATTGAAAATTTGCATATCAAGCCACGGGTGATGTCATAAGCACAGACAACGCATTTTTCACATAAGGCATTTGCTTGCAGTTTTGCTAAAACAATGTATAGACCATTTTCAATATTTCTTTTTATTCTCTACATGCACAGCATAAGCAATGTTTAGGTGTTACTGTCCCTGTAAGAAATGTTACTGAAGATGCAATAAAGGCCTTGTTAGTTTTAGAACAGCCAATCTAAAGCTGAAGTGCCTGTTATTGACTACTGCAGTATAATAAGCAGAGCCCCAGATAGTGGCTAATGCATTTGCTAATAAAGGAGTTAATAGTCAACAAGGGATTTAACAGAAACCCACTCACCTGCTACATCTATTTTCTTTTCATTCATCAGGCTGATTCTTAATTACACTGGTTAGAGTTGGCTTTTGAAGGTACATTTTTGAAATGTAAAATTTGTGTGTATATATTTATATATATTTCTAAAATTGTAAAACATATCAAATCAAAATGTAACAATCTTCCAAATGATGCCTAATATATATATATAAAATTAATTTGTGTTTATGTGTATACTTAGAGATTCCAGCTTTTTTTTTATTAATTATATGTGATTAATTTATTTCGTTTTGGTGGACACATATAGCTTTTTCCTGCTCGTCTGAAGAATGTAGAATTCATGTGTATCTAGAGGCAAGCAATGAATTATTATTTATTTATAAAGGAACGAACCTAACATATACATTCTGTAGGGCAGCGCAGAAAAGGTAAGGTCTCCAATCCAAAATGGCTGAACATACAGCTGTATGCTTGGATACAGAGAGTAGGAGGAGTTAAGGGTAAGATCTAAAAAAAAGAAAGCAATTCAGGAAGTGAGGGTGAGTGAGATGTTTGTTTTAATAAATAATTGGTATGGCGTATATAAAATATGAAAATTTTCGAAACCAGGGAAACTCTCTTTTACACGAGTATTTTACTTTCAAACCAAGGGTTTACCCTGCTTCGGATGAAAGTGTTTTTTTTCCTTTTTATTTAAGGAAACCAAAAAGCTCTGCTACATGTGTTAGTGTTTTGAGGGAGATCAAGTCCTGTGCGTTGGTTTAAAGTGTGTCCCGCTGTTATTACAGCTCCCAGCGTGTCTGTTTGTATTGGCTGTGAATAGATTTTCGACTCTGTGTCGGATAGTGATAACAAGCAATAAAACCATAGAGCAAAATGAAGAGATGAAAGGGAATTAATGCGTCAGTGGATGAGAAGAAACAGGCTTTGAAAATATGGCCTCCTAGTCGTGTTCTGTATCAAGACAATTTATTTGTATTTGACATGATATTAGACATAAACCTATTGCCGTATAAATTTTAAAGTAGCGTGCTGTGTATAGTGGTGATCAGAGGATTGGATTTCCTTGATTACATACGTTTTTATATTTGCACTCTGAGCCCTTTTATCTGGAGAATTAAAGGTTCCGGTACTCTCCAATACCAGTGAATAAAAGGTTCCGGTACTCTCCAATACCAGTGAATAAAAGGTTCCGGTACTCTCCTATACTAGAGAATAAAAGGTTCCTGTACTCTCCAATACCAGTGAATAAAAGGTTCCGGTACTCTCCTATACTAGGGAATAAAAGGTTCCGGTACTCTCCTGTAGTAGAGAATAAAAGGTTCCGGTACTCTTCTATACTAGAGAATAAAAGGTTCCGGTACTCTCCTATACTAGAGAATAAAAGGTTCCGGTACTCTCCTATACTAGAGAATAAAAGGTTCCGGTACTCTCCTATACTAGAGAATAAAAGATTCCGGTACTCTCCTATACTAGAGAATAAAAGGTTCCGGTACTCTCCTATACTAGAGAATAAAAGGTTCCGGTACTCTCCTATACTAGAGAATGCAAGGTTCCGGTACTTTCCTATACTAGAGAATGCAAGGTTCCGGTACTCTCCTATACTAGAGAATAAAAGGTTCCGGTACTCTCCTATACTAGGGAATAAAAGGTTCCATTACCCCCCTATGCTATAGGGAATAACAGGTTGCGGTACTCTCCTATACTAGGGAATATAAGGTTCTCTCCTATGCAATAGCATGGATGGTGTATTGCACCCTAGTGCCAAGATTAGCTATCCATATCTAAACATGTTCAATATCTAGTATTTTCTTTATAAATAAGGTTTCATATTAATGCATTTTCCCCACAAGCTGAGGGAAGCATATTGCTGTTGCACACTCTGTTTGTTGTAGAATTCTATTGAAACATTGAGCAAGTGCAAAGGAAAATAACTTCCCCCCAGAAAAGCTGTATCATTTAAAACAGTTTGCACTCTTTCATGATAAAAACGTTTGAGGTGAAACCATGGATTCCAGCTGTTTGTAGTCCCCCTGTCAGTGCTGTTGATGCTTAAGGGAAAAAAGATTGTAAGTGACAAGTAGAGTTTTAATTCGGGTGAAAAAAAGCGAAATGTCACACTCTGTGTATGTGACAGTCAATTAAAGGGTAGCAAGCAGCCCTGACCGATCATTATGTGTGAAGGAAAGTATAACATGATCCAGCATGTCTTTGACACGTTAAAAATGGTATTCTTATGGTATTTTTATCAGTTGGATTCTTCTGTGGAGCTGGAGTAATTGGTCAGTGAGCATTTAGGATAAGGTCCTGAAATAACAAATAATGTAATAATACGTGTTAAGTACTTCATATTAGATGGAATTATTTGGGGTTTGTCTATAGATTTTTATTTACTTTAAGTTAACAGAAGCTGGACCACATCCCCTACCCTACCTCCACCTTCCTCCCGTAAAGGCAAGTCATTTTGTAATGGTGCATTGCTAGTTTTTGTCAGAGATTCCGCTACATCTATCGAGGTAGATTAATCGTAATTGCTGTGTCAATGATTAAGCTGTGATTTACTACAACTAGCATGACTCCCCGCCCATCTAAGGGGGCACAACGTCATAAATGATGCTCTGGTCAAGATAGCCCAGTTCAAAATCCATCAGGGTCAACTGAGAACTTCATGATTCCGAGTTTGCTAAATGAATGCCATTAAGTTGGGAAATATATATTATTTTGAGAGCTAGTGTTTAAAATGTTCCCCACAGGGAAAAAAAAGAACTAGATAAAAACGACATTATTATTATTATTACTACTATTTTTATTAGACGTTTATAATTATATTTTACTTGTTAAGTGTGGCCTCAAACACATACCTAACCTCTCACTTAATGCTCCCTGTCCTGTGCATTTTATAGAACATTTAATTACAGACTCATTAGGTATTTTTGTGGAGTAGACGGAAAATCTTCCTTGGAAGATGCGCTTGTCCTTTCTGGTAATTGTGGCTGGGGTACTGTGGCATGACCGAGATGACAGACGTGTGTCTCTGTTGGATTAATCAGTGTGTCCTTTGATCCATAACATATGCTCCTGGAGACACTTCGAGTCAATCAAGGGGATCTCGCGATCTACCAAGGGAGTCCGACAGTCTTGATGAAGCAAGAAAAATTTGGCCTGTTAAGAAGTTAAATTCTTGCAGCCCCTGTATAAGGCGTAGTACCGGAAGGAGATTGAAAAGTCACAGCTTTGGGGGAGATAAGGAGCAGAGGAGACCAGGACTGGTAGGGAGAGACCTACTTATCAAAAAGGCCTAAGAGGAGATCATCGCAGTGTGAGTGAGCAAGGGCGTGGGGTGCTGGGATGGAGGGAGTGGGGTGCTGGGATGGAGGGAGTGGGGTGCTGGGATGGAGGGAGTGGGGTGCTGGGATGGAGGGAGTGGGGTGCTGGGATGGAGGGAGTGGGGTGCTGGGATGGAGGGAGTGGGGTGCTGGGATAGAGGGGGTGCTGGGATGGAGGGAGTGGGGTGCTGGGATGGAGGGAGTGGGGTGCTGGGATAGAGGGGGTGCTGGGATGGAGGGAGTGGGGTGCTGGGATGGAGGGAGTGGGGTGCTGGGATAGAGGGGGTGCTGGGATGGAGGGAGTGGGGTGCTGGGATGGAGGGAGTGGGGTGCTGGGATGGAGGGAGGGGGGGCTGGGATGGAGGGAGGGGGTGCTTGGATAGAGGGGTGCTGGGATGAAGGGAGTGGGGTGCTGGGATGGAGGGAGTGGGGTGCTGGGATGGAGGGAGGGGGGGCTGGGATGGAGGGAGGGGGTGCTTGGATAGAGGGGTGCTGGGATGAAGGGAGTGGGTGCTGAAACGTTAAGGCAATGGATGAGAGAGGACGACTTCGATACAGTAAGCAGAGAAGATGGGATTAGATGGAGTGCTGACATGACGGGAGCCAGTGAGAATGGCTGCGTGCTATTGCACCCACTGTAGTTTCTGTTCAGCCATCAGGGTTGCAGGTTCAAATCCCAGCGGGGTCAACACAGCCCTTCATCCTTCCAAGGTAGATAAAATGAATGCCACTAACTTAGGTAATAGTAGCATAACCTGGATTAGGCCTTTATTCAAGAAAGGGAGGCTTGAGAAGGGAATTTATTATTAATTTGTTATTATTAATCCCTAAAAGTTTTTTCTGTTAAATATTGAAAAAAAACACTGCCTTAATATGCCACAGAGATAGAAATTACCTACCCCCCCCCCCCCCCCCACACACACACACTTTAATAATTTTGAAATCAGTGCTCTTCCCAAGAGTATTGAGCAGAATAGTTGGCCTTTCAGAGTTGACCTGTTTTGTTTATTTGTATAATGAAGCTGCCGGACCAGGAGTGGTGTGTAAGGGGGGCACATGTTCAACTAGAACCGCTGGGATGGAAATCAGAGCTACAGGACATGAATATTAATAAGAATTGGGGCTAGAGCTCAGAGCCGACATTGACAATTTAAAGGAATCACTTAGTTAATTAGAGGATGACATGTCACTCCTGGTCCCTTGACTATGTCCTAGCGTCTGTCTCTGCCTTCTTTCGTGATTTTTGACAAGTGTGATTACATCATTACGTTCAGTTTTACTTGTTACCTCTTCCAACAGGAAGAGAAAAAAAATGTGCATATTTTAAAACATTTAATTAGATCCCCTTTCTGGCATGTTCTGACTTCGGAAGGGAGGGAGGAAATAAAAAAAATTACATTTCAAAGGATATCTGAACAAGGTTTCAGTGGCCCATTAAAAATCTGCTAGTTAGTCGTGTTGCAGCATTTGGAGAGGGGTGGGAGGTAGGGGCGCTGTAAAAATAAATAAATGAACAGTACAACAGCGATGAGTTTGAAAGGCGGGATCAAAAGGTAGGTATTGTGTTTTTCCTTTTGCAGCTAATCAAACATTTTATATTCGATAGTGGCTCGGTACAGGGGCCATAGTGAGGCAAAGTTCTGAAAATGGAGCCTTGGGATACGAATGAATCAGCAGCAAAATTCTAATTGGTTTCCATGGTGATTTTAGAATTTAATCCCAGAAGAACTCTTACATTTAACCCTCTATATCCTAAACTATAAAGTGGGGTGCTACTGAACCCAAAAAAATCAGAATAGGTTGTTGGAATAAATTAATAATGGAGCTTCTTGATCCAAGGAGAAATCTGATTGCCCTTTGGAGTCAAGAAGGATTTTTTTTCCCTCTAGGAGGCAAAAGTCGAAATAGCTTCCTTAGGGGGGTTTTTCTTCTTTTGGATCAAGAGCAGGAATGTTAGGTAGAAGGGTTGAACTTGATGGACATGTGTCTTTTTTCAACCTAAATTCAACATGTTACTACCATGTTACTATGTAAATTTGCGAAAAGATCTACCCTAAAGTAATCTTGTGTATTTTGTACTATCGTATCATGTTTAATATTGGCCCCAAACTTCCAAGAGATGTGTCATTTTTTGCACCAGTCGTTCATGGGTTTTTAGCTGACGAATAATGCATCAAGGTTTTTAAGACCCAAGCCGTCTCCATCCCATGCACGATTGACTTTATTATCACTAATGAGATATAAGCCACATAAACACAAACACGGCTATATAAGAGGATTTTAATATCTGTAGTCAGGCGAACAGAAGCATCCTTTTGGCTTAAGGAAAGGAAAAAGCTTGGTATTTCACAAGTCCCCAAATAGGATGGAACTAGAGCAGTGCTTCTCAAACCTGTCCTCAAGGACCCTGAATGGTTCAGGATTTAGGGATTACTCAGTTGTGATTAAATAAGAATATGTAGAACACCCGGTATGGTTCCCTAATGCTTAGTGGCGTCTCTCTCGCTTGGTAGGAGGCATCTCAACCATGGAAAACCTAGCCAAGAACTCTAGTTCGGGGCTTCTTAAACCTGTCCTCAAGGACACCTAAATGGTCCAGGATTTAGGAATTACCCAGTTGTGTTTAAATAAGGATATGTCTAATGCCTGATATGATTCCCTAAGCGTTGGGGAACCATACCAGCTTTGCATGGTTGAGATGCCACTAACCTAGAGCTCTTGCTCAAGTTTTTCATGGTTGAGATGCCTACCAAGTCCCAAAGCAAAATCCCAAGCAGGAAAGTACTAGACATATGTCGAGGGCTTCCCGGTGGGAAGAAGGACAGCTGACTTCCTTACTTGTCCTCTACTAGGATCTGAATATATCCAGTTGTTTTACATTGGGATGAGGCCCATTGTCCTTGGTTTTCTGGTACTTCAGGACAACTTTACTTTCTGTCTCTCTCGGTTGGTTTCTCTGGGTCTTGGTTTCTTGCTCTCTTTCTCACTCATTTCTCATGCACTCACCTTGCCCTGATGTCTCTCTCGCCTCACTCTCCTCACTGTGCTGTTTCCCTCCTCTCCTGCATTCTCTCTCGCTCTGGCATTCACTCTCTACTTGATCTGGCGCTCTAGCATTCACTCTCTTTTTCTTGATCCCACTTTGGCTTTCTAACTTTCTAGCTCTCTCCCCTCGATCTGGCGTTCTCTCTCTTGCTCTAGCGTTCACTCTCCCCTCTTTCTCTTCTCTCTCCTCGATCTGGCATTCTAGCTCTCTCCTTGATCTGGTGTTCTCTCTTGCTCTAGTGTTCACTCTCCTCTCTCTCCTTGATCTGGCGTTCACTCTCCCCTCTCTCCAGTGTTCACTCTCCTCTCTTTCCTTGATCTGGCGTTCTCTCTTGCTCTAGCGTTCACTCTCCCCTCTTTCTCTTCTCTCTCCTCGATCTGGCATTCTAGCTCTCTCCTTGATCTGGTGTTCTCTCTTGCTCTAGAGTTCACTCTCCTCTCTCTCTTTTCTCTCTCCTTGATCTGGCATTCTAGCTTTCTCTCCTTGATCTGGCGTTCTCTCTTGCTCTAGTGTTCACTCTCCTTGATCTGGCGTTCTCTCTTGCTCTAGTGTTCACTCTCCTTGATCTGGCGTTCTCTCTTGCTCTAGTGTTCACTCTCCTTGATCTGGCATTCTCTCTTGCTCTAACGTTCACTCTCCTTGATCTGGCGTTCTCTCTTGCTCTAGTGTTCACTCTCCTTGATCTGGCGTTCTCTCTTGCTCTAGTGTTCACTCTCCTTGATCTGGCGTTCTCTCTTGCTCTAGTGTTCACTCTCCTTGATCTAGCGTTCTCTCTTGCTCTAACGTTCACTCTCCTTGATCTGGCGTTCTCTCTTGCTCTAGTGTTCACTCTCCTTGATCTGGTGTTCTCTCTTGCTCTAGAGTTCACTCTCCTCTCTCTCTTTTCTCTCTCCTTGATCTGGCATTCTAGCTCTCTCTCCTTTATCTGGCATTCTCTCTTGCTCTAGTGTTCACTCTCCTTGATCTGGCGTTCTAGCTCTCTCTCCTTTATCTGGCGTTCTCTCTTGCTCTAGTGTTCACTCTCCTTGATTTGGCGTTCTCTCTTGCTCTAGTGTTCACTCTCCTTGATTTGGCGTTCTCTCTTGCTCTAGTGTTCACTCTCCTTGATCTGGCGTTCTCTCTTGCTCTAGTGTTCACTCTCCTTGATCTGGCGTTCTCTCTTGCTCTAGTGTTCACTCTCCTTGATCTGGCGTTCTCTCTTGCTCTAGTGTTCACTCTCCTTGATCTGGCGTTCTCTCTTGCTCTAGTGTTCACTCTCCTTGATCTGGCGTTCTCTCTTGCTGTAGCGTTCACTCTCCTTGATCTAGCGTTCTCTCTTGCTCTAGTGTTCACTCTCCTTGATCTGGCGTTCTCTCTTGCTCTAGTGTTCACTCTCCTTGATCTGGCGTTCTCTCTTGCTCTAGTGTTCACTCTCCTTGATCTAGCGTTCTCTCTTGCTCTAGTGTTCACTCTCCTTGATCTAGCGTTCTCTCTTGCTCTAACGTTCACTCTCCTTGATCTGGCATTCTCTCTTGCTCTAGTGTTCACTCTCCTTGATCTGGCGTTCTCTCTTGCTCTAGTGTTCACTCTCCTTGATCTGGCGTTCTCTCTTGCTCTAGTGTTCACTCTCCTTGATCTGGCGTTCTCTCTTGCTCTAACGTTCACTCTCCTTGATCTGGCATTCTCTCTTGCTCTAGTGTTCACTCTCCTTGATCTGGCGTTCTCTCTTGCTCTAGTGTTCACTCTCCTTGATCTGGCGTTCTCTCTTGCTCTAGTGTTCACTCTCCTTGATCTGGCGTTCTCTCTTGCTCTAGTGTTCACTCTCCTTGATCTGGCGTTCTCTCTTGCTCTAGTGTTCACTCTCCTTGATCTGGCGTTCTCTCTTGCTGTAGCGTTCACTCTCCTTGATCTAGCGTTCTCTCTTGCTCTAGTGTTCACTCTCCTTGATCTGGCGTTCTCTCTTGCTCTAGTGTTCACTCTCCTTGATCTGGCGTTCTCTCTTGCTCTAGTGTTCACTCTCCTTGATCTAGCGTTCTCTCTTGCTCTAGTGTTCACTCTCCTTGATCTAGCGTTCTCTCTTGCTCTAACGTTCACTCTCCTTGATCTGGCATTCTCTCTTGCTCTAGTGTTCACTCTCCTTGATCTGGCGTTCTCTCTTGCTCTAGTGTTCACTCTCCTTGATCTGGCGTTCTCTCTTGCTCTAGTGTTCACTCTCCTTGATCTGGCGTTCTCTCTTGCTCTAACGTTCACTCTCCTTGATCTGGCATTCTCTCTTGCTCTAGTGTTCACTCTCCTTGATCTGGCGTTCTCTCTTGCTGTAGCGTTCACTCTCCTCTCTCTCTCTCTCTTCTCTCTCCTCGATCTGGCATTCTAGCTTTCTCTTTTTCTCGATCCCGCTTTGGCTGGATGTCTTGCTCTGTCACTCTCTCTAGCTTCTTCACTCACAAAGTGTTTTCCTTTTTAGTCACTGAAGGAAGATTCATTGTGTAGAATCAGATGGTTCATTGCTGCCTTGCTTCTTCCGCAGTTAGTAATTGCATTAGAGTTGCATTAGGCTGAACAATAGCTGGGGGTTTTAACTGTCCAACAAACATCCATTTTAGCGAGTAAATGACTCATTTAACACTGTACATCGTCTCCTATTGAAAGCTTTACAAAGATGGAAAGTGTAGGGCTAAAAAAAGGATGAAATTAGATTGGAGAGAACATTCCTGATTGGCATTTTTCCATGAAAGGCAGGTTAAAAGTTCATCCGAGAGCTTTTTTCTAAATTAATCAGTGTTTGCCATGTCAAGTCTCTCGTTAGGTGTCACTGGTAAATGCATATCTTGCTTAAAGTCAATCTATTTGTGCCATTTTCCTAAATGCACTTACCTCTGTGCTGTAACAGCTGCCTGTTTGTATTACTTACTGTGTGTACATAATAATAATATAATCAGGTAGGGTATGTTCAGAGCAGGGGGCTTCGTGAGTAAGCGTTGTGCCTCCAACATCGCACTGATCACAGACGCTTTCGTTAGTGATTTTATTCTCAAATATGAAGGTGATCGCAGGAATGCATATACAGCAGAAATAACAAAACAAAACTGACAAAAGCTTAACCTGTTTCCTGCCCGTGCTGGCACTTACGCACAATCTTAAGACATCTCCTGTCCATGCTGGCACTTACAATCTTAATACAGCTCATGCCCAGGCTGGCACTTACTCATAAGCTTGGCCTGTTTTCTGCCTCGTGCTGGCACTTACTCGTAAGCTTGATGCCTTTCCTGCCTATACTGGCACTTACACATAAGCTTGACCTGATTTCTGACCATGCTGGCACTTACTTGTAAGCTTAACAAGTCTCCCACCCATGCTGGCACTTACTCATAAGCTTGACCTGTTTTCTGCCCATGCTGGCACTTACTAATAAGCTTGATGCCTTTCCTGCCCATACTGGCACTTACACATAAGCTTGACCTGATTTCTGACCATGCTGGCACTTACTTATAAGCTTAACAAGTCTCCCACCCATGCTGGCACTTACTCATAAGCTTGATGCCTTTCCTGCCCGTGCTGGCACTTATAAGCTTGATACGTTTCCTGCCCGTGCTGGCACTTACACATAAGCTTGACTTGATTTCTGACCATGCTGGCACTTACTTATAAGCTTAACACGTCTCCCACCCGTGCTGGCACTTACTCATAAGCTTGACCTGTTTTCTGCCCATTCTGGAACTTACTCGTAAGCTTGATGCCTTTCCTGCCCATACTGGCACTTACACATAAGCTTGACTTGATTTCTGACCATGCTGGCACTTACTTATAAGCTTAACAAGTCTCCCACCCATTCTGGCACTTACTCATAAGCTTGATGCCTTTCCTGCCGGTGCTGGTACTACACACACACACACACACAGAGGGCAGTGTTGTGAGGGCACATTGACACTGTTAGGTACTGCCGGTCAATGAGACACATTGCTGCAATAACCCACATCAATTACTGAAGCTCATTCTTTAAAATAACATCCAATTTGGGTGTTGCGTCCTGTTATTGGAACAATACGCCATATATGTCTATTAGAAATAAAATATAAAGGTGTGCGGGGATACACTGATACTCTGACATACCTGACATTACATCTACTACTTTCATTACTTTCATTCTGGAAAGTGCTGGCCATGATCTGGACATACAGCCGTACGCTCAGGTACCCTTTAGGAAAGGGAAGCTGGTTTTGGGTTAGGATTCAAGCTTTTTATTTAATTGCATCTCTTATAATGAGTCGGGATAGAGCGTAGCACCACAGCAGAGTCTCATTAACCAGCTACTGCAATCTCATTAGCTACATGCGAAGACTCCTGTACCTGCCAAAATCCCGAGGAGAGGGTAAGCGGGCATCGCGCGGAGAGGCTTGCTGGGAAAGCGCGTTTAATTAAGAGATTCCGAGGGTGGAAGGATGCGGCACTTGCTTTTAAACAAACCTGCCTTTGAACCAGACCTTACACGTGTAGTAACAACACGGCTGTCCCATTCTCTTATCTGAAATATAATGATATCTGTGTCTCCTTGATGCTTCATCCCTGCTACGCGACTTCCTTTGGTTTCCCTTCCCGATTATGTCAGCTTTGTAACTTAGATGAGCTATATCTACATAGACAGGCGACTTTTGCTAGTCTATGCCAGCGACATACTCCAACAGTCGTCAGGTTTGCAGCTTTAATTCCTGCCAGGGACGACTCAGCCGTTCATCCTTTCGAGGTAGATTACAATGAGTACCGTATTTTCCGGCGTATAAGACTAGTTTTTAACCCAGGAAAATCTTCCCAAAAGTCGGGGGTCGTCTTATACGCCGGGGGTCGTCTTTTTACTTACCTTGTTGCTGCTCTGCAGGTCCGCGCAGCCGTGAGGGAAGCGTTGTGTGCTCCCCTCCAGCCGCGCGACTTCAATAAAGTTTGTTTAAACTTTTTTTTGGAAAACAAACTTTATTGAAGTACAACGCTTCCCTCACAGCCGCGCGCACCTGCAGAGCAGCAACGAGGTAAGTACTGGGAAGGGGGGAGGTGGGGGGGCAAAATCCTGGCATCTTGGAGGGGCAAAATCCTGGCATATTGAGGGGAAAATCCTTGCATATTGGAGGGGCAAAATCCTGGCATATTGGAGGGGCAAAATCCTGGCATATTGGAGGGGCAAAATCCTGGCATATTGTAGGGGCAAAATCCTGGCATATTGGAGGGGCAAAATCCTGGCATATTAAATGGCATTGAGGGGCAAAATCCGGGCATATTGAAGGGGCAGTAAGGGTGTGTGTGTAAATGTCACTGTAGGAGAAAATGCGCATTGGAAGAGCGGTAGTCTTATACGGCGAGTATATGCCAAACTGGAAAAGTTGGGGGTCGTCTTATACGCCCAGTCGTCTTATACGCCGGAAAATATGGTACCATTAAGTAGTGCAATAGTAACACAACTCCTGGATGCTGGGCAAAAGGAATATTCCCAGAGGTCCTTGAAGGGTTTACAAGGTTGAGCATCATGGGATTTGTAGTTCCCAAACATCTGCAGTGCCAAGGTTAGCCATCACTGTTGTTGTTATTATTATTAAATCTTGGCTAGTGATGCCGCTCCACAGATTCTGGATTTTCTTTGTGTCTCCTCTGTGTTCCGCATCTTTAACACCTCTAGTTATTTTATTATACCCCCCCCCCCCCCCCCGACTCCCCTGCTTGCATTTTTGCTCAAAATTAAATCTGAATCTGGTGTTCCCATTCTCGGGCCGAATACCACTCCCATCACACTCAGCCTATCAACTGTGGAGCTGCTGGGTTGCCCACTCTTCTAACATTCCATTAGACCTCCTAATTCTTCGCACTGGGCCTTACTAGTTGGCTGAGCATGATGGGGGTTTCCAAACTCTTATCCTAGATTCCTGTTATTACTGCACCTCGTTCACTATCAGCAATGAGAATCTCACCTCTGGGGTCTGGTTGTGTGTGGACCACTCCTGCTGTTTATCCTTTTATAAAGCACGTTTCTCCATCCTCCCTTTCAGCTACTCCCCAAATCCTCTCATAGTGGCCAACACAATCCCAGGGACATCCTTGCACCCAAACTATTGGGATGCTTTTATTTTACCCCCCTTCTCTGGAGCCCCCTCACTTGTTAATAAGAAGGATGTTATCTGTCATCGTGGGTAATTACAGCTTCTCTATCACGCTCTAATAGGAGTAGTCCATGAGATCCTGCTTATTAATATGCATGAGTGTGTGTGTGTGTTTGGTGTGTACACTGGACCATTGCACAGCAGCCTGGATCACAGAGGGGAGGGCCGTGTAGAGAGCAGAGAAGAGGAACAGTTACCTTCTGTCAGCAAGGGAAGACGGTCCTTCCTCAGACTCTCTCTCTCTTGTGTGGCTCAGGATAACTGCACATGTATGTTACCGCAGAGCTGGTTCCTGGCTGGGAGAAGACACATTAAACATGGGGTGCAGTCTATGCAGCCTGCGGAGACCAGACGAGGAGTACAGATTACTGTATGAAGTCTGCCAGGTAAAACCTCATTACATGCTAAGTTGGCCCACATGAGATTTATTTACTACTTCATGCTGGGGGGCTGATGGAGGGGTGTCAAATACAAACCAGTGTGGACCAACTCCGGTTTCTATCCCGCAAAGGGTTAACCACCCAAATGTCCGTACCACCGTCCATTCTCTAGATATAGAGGTATTTTTGCTATTACCTTTTTTACGCTCGTTACATTGATAGATATTAAATTATTGGCAGATAAACCAACTTGCCCGTCAAGTCTGCCCGTAATAGGAGTTCTTCAGGAGAGCCTTACGCACCTCCCCATCTAACTGTTATTTGTTTGGTTTATTAATATTTCATGATCTATGGTTTATGCTTTTGGAAGGGGCAATTCTCTTTCTCTGTGGACCTAGTGTCCCGGCTAGTTTTGGGGGTCCTATGTGACCGATGAGATGTTGGGGCCACAAGTCAACTGTTTTGCCTCATAATGGTCTCCCCTCGGTTAGGTCTCCCCTCGGTTAATGGAATTGGAAAACTTATACTGAATGGAACAAGGGTGGACAACTTTGACGTGTGTTTCTATATACCCTGCGTAGTCCAACCTGACTTCATGCAAGCTGGTTTCTGTAGGGTATCTAAGGTCACTCTGGTTTTGAACATGAGTCCCCTTTACATTGTAAGCTTGCGAGCAAGGCTCGTGGGTCAGTCTCTGTCCATCTAATGTAGTATGTACCAAGTGCTGAGTACATTGTGGGTGCTATATAAATGAATGGAACTGTGTTTGAATTGAAATTAGAAATCTTGTCCATTGAGCTGTTTTTTGTTGTATTATGTTATTTGATAGCTATGGTCGTATGGTTCTTTTATGTGCCACACCAGGTGCTCATTCTAGTTCTGTTGATTTGATGATATAGTCCATCCCTGGTTCTTGAGCTGCTGTCAGATAAAACTCCTATCATGCTGAACCAATCTAAATATTGCCTATCCCCTTATGTTGTTGCTTTGTTGGGTTGATCTCAAACAATGATGTGCTGTTAATTCTAGCTGTGGAGCCATAAACATTTGTTATCACTATAAACATAAATATATTCCATACATTAAATATCCAAGAAAAGTTTCCTTTGTCAACAAGAGGATGTTTGGTAGCAGCTAAATGCATATATACCTATATGTGCCCATATATTAAGAGTTGTTTTTTTTCAGTATCTGGAATAATAATGAATGATTTAAAGTTGGATTTATAATTTGTTCTATATATTTTTTTCTTGTGCCACAAAGAACAGATCTTCTCATCACACTCAGTTTTCCAATTCACAGCAATGTATTATCAATGCAGAATAACATCACAATCCTTATAGGCTCTACCGAGGTGGCTTTTCCCCGGAATGGCCAGTATTTAGAGTTGACCCTTGTTTCGTTTTTTTTGTTCATTTTCAAGTTTTTAGTTTTTTTTTATAATTCTTTTTTTTTAATTTGCCAATGTGTCCAACTTATAATTACACTGATGTGTTATTGTATATTATCATCAATCTTAAGCTTACATGTCTGATTTTATAATAAAAATGACATTTCCTAATAGAATTCTATTTATAAATAAACCGTTTAGTACCTTTTTGCTGTTTTATCCGTTTCTAGTTTCGATGCACATTTTCTCTTTTTTGAAATCAATGTGTTGCACTGAAGGTTTTACACCTTTTTCTTGACAATTTTGGGAATTACGAGGGGTGTCATTTTTCAATCACACCATTAGAGGGCAGTGGCTGGAAGAGAGAGGCTCTCGGCTACCTGTGTTACGATCCTAGAGGGGTGAATATTAGAAGATATGTTTTTATGTTATTTTTTTGTTCATGTATCTTTATGTGAATTGTGTAAACACGGTGGGTTCTGTGTCTGTATATTTCTTGCTCATCCTAATTCTATTCTTTATTTTATTAACGGACATTGTTTTTGGGTTTGGCAGTTTTTTACGTCTATTATAGCCTTTATGTTAAGATCTGGCAGTGCATTATCCTAAAACAGAGCCCTAGTACCTAAAAATCCTTAATGCTGCCACCTGAATTTTTTAGGATTGCTCTCACTAGTATTATGTGAAACAGTGGCTCGGAAAATATCCAAGCTGGCTCGTAAATCATTGAGTTGGGCTACTAAAGTATGCAAATATTTGTCTGACCCACTCTTGCCCACACTCTATCTCAGGCCCGAAACTGCAGCCATGTCTTGTAAAAGTTCCCCATGTCCTAAAATATGTATAAGTCAAAAAAAAGCCTTGAATATTGGGGTACAGGCAAAAAAGTTGGCTTGTGCATGGGTCAAAAATATATATTGGACGGATGACCCGGATGGGGGTGGCAGTATCTAACTTTAAACCACATTTAGAAGCCTGCGTCTGCAGCCTTTTTTGGCACACATATGTGCTTTGCAAAGAATACATTGCTGGTTTTTGGGACTGAGAATGATGGTCTGACACCAGACAGGCGGCCGGATTCCCTGCGCATCTTGTCGATGCCATTAAATTGTCTGCATCTTCTCCCCACATGTAGAAGCTGATATATATTCTATTTTTTATTTTATTTTTTTTAATCTCCCAGCTGTTTGTTTTCGTCTGTGACTTGCAGACTTACAGACTCTTCACCATAAAATTCAGATGTTGACAGCAGATAAGCCCTGCCTGACCTTAATAATCCCTTACATCCTGCTTGCACCCCCTGCATCATATATTATGTGCATGTCATTATTTATTTACTTTACCCCACCTCTGTTCCACACCTGGATGATTAATAAGCCCAGGGATGTTTTTATCCTGGACTAACTTTTTTTGTTTGTTTGTTTTTTTGCTTTTTGTTTCTTCGATACCTGAGTTTTATTACAGACCCAGGTGTGGACTGCCATCCAAGCTTACCAGCATTGGTTGTGCTGTCTGCTGGTTGGTTAGTCCTTTTTTTTCTACCCCTCTAAATTTGGAGATTGGAGGAAAAATCCAAGAAAAGGGTCCAAAACCAGGGATGTTCCACAACATGCAAGGACAATTGGGGAATATATAATTCACCTATATCGTGCAAAGATACGTTTAATTCCACTCTACCCCCTTAGTCTTCTATAATAACTGGGCATACAATTTGCATCTTTACAACAATCGCCATATACCCCAGCACGTCATTCAGAATGGCAAAGCATTCTGGGAGTTATGTGATACTCAGGCTGTAGAATGTTTTTGACACTGGTTGTAGGTGATACTGTTTTCTCGTTGCATTCTGCGATCGTCACAGGATGCTGTGCTTACGTTGGTGATCCCTTTCTGTCCTGGATTCTTCCGTATATTGAGCGCCAGTCTGTAGCCCAGGGTGAGGGGAGAGAGCTCCAGCACAATTATTTGCTGCACAGACTGAATCCGGTGGTCCCTATTCATCCTCTAGTAACTCGTGGAGCCATTCTTCATTAAGGGATTTGGCACTGTCAGCGCTGCTGGGCGCTTAATGATGCTGAACAATATTCCCCTCTCTCGTCGTCCAAGTACCTTATTGTACCTTTCTTAATTACATAATAAAGAGCACATTAAGACTCTTCATGGTACGGGCTGGGAAATATATTACATGCAGAGCAAAGTATTTAAAGTTGAACACTATGACTCACGGACTGGCTGCAAATGGGTTAATCTTATCCTTTCACTATGTATTCCTTTTAAAGTTTTTGACCAACATAGACCGTGTCGGCAGATAAGCACCGTTCGGCCCATCTAGTCTGCCCAATTTTATAAATGCTTTTAATAGTCCCCGGTTCCCTATCTTATATCTAGGATAGCCTTTATGCTTAAACTACTTCACTGTGTTTACCTCCACCACTTCCGCTGGCAGTCTATTCCATATATCCACTACCCACTTTTGGATTAGTAATGTAACTTATAGGGGTTTGCTTGAACAGTTCTTCTGAAATGTTGCTTCTACCTTTTAGAGGATTGGGTGAGAAAAAGTTAAAATACTTTCTTTATGCTCTACTATAAAGAAATTGATAGGTTTTTTTGGGAGGAGGGGGTATTTTTTTTTATTTTTTATTCTGTAGTACCACATTCAGCCTCTGGCGGTGTCTGTGCTTAATAACTTACATTCCAGTGGCTTGATGCTACTTTTCTACATGCTTCCTGTACAGCGCTATCTAATAAGATTGTATCCGTGATGTCAAGGTCTCTCCGTGTATTACATGCATTTCATTCAATGCTGTGTAAGCTGGAGCCTCGGGACAGATTAGATTAGCGGATCATAACAGGTGGAACGGCTCTTGAACTGAAAAAAATATCTATTCTGCCAAAAAGATAGTCGCTCTACAAACATCCTAGCCGACTGGCTTAAACATGACAAAATGAAAGGAATCTCTCTGCTCAAGAGGCTACTGGATCTCTTCTAAAGTAGGGTTGGTATAAAATTGGCTTGAGTCTAGTGTTAAGTCTATGGAGCCAACCGTATGGCCGGTATTTTTTTTAATTTTTTTTTAATGAAAAGGGGCCACCACTACTTCCACATGGCTCTGCCTATTATATCAAAATACAAATGAACCAGTTGTATGCATCTCTCACTCCTTCAAATGTAAAATTTAAAAAAAAAATGTATTTAAATTAAATTAAATTATTTAACAGGACAAAAACCAAATGTTTTTCTTCCTGACAAAATATGTTGTTTAAAAAAAAATAAACATAACCTTGCCCAGGTTAAATTGGAAGATATGTTTTTCAGTGCGGAGGCGGCAATCTAAGAATTATATCACATTTTCAGAATCTTGAGTTTTCCGACCGGAATGGGCGTTTCCCCTAGTTTCCGATAGGAAAGGGGCGTTGCCCCTCGTTTCTGACGGGTTAGAAAATGTTGGAATTTGCTAGTGATACAAAGTGCCCAGCTTGCCTAAGGAAAACTGACACAAAGCCAAAATCTGTTAAACTTGATTTTAAAAATTCTTAATTAGAGAAAAAGAAGCAGATTTAGAAACGGTTATAACCCCTTATCAAAGCGTTATATCATTTGTGCAAAGAATATTATTTTAAAAAGTAATTGTCTGCATAATAGCCGATCTCCTTTTTACAAAACTAGAACGTTAAGCTGTTTTAATGAAGGCATCCTGCTGACACATTATCAGATTGACCTTAAGAATTGCTGTGATCTTAAAGAATATCAAAAATAGCCATGTATTTAAAGGAGCAGTTGCACCTAAATGATCATAAAAATTATTTTACAGAAGTGCTGTAATGTGTACAGTTAGTTTTTAATCAATTCTTCCAATCTCCTAAAAAAAAGTTTTAAAAAAAAAACTGCATCAAATAGTTATTGTCCTTTTTAGAGTCTAAAGATATAAACAGACGACAGACAAACAACATACAGAAATTAATCTAGGTGCAACTGCCTCTTTAAGCAACTCTCGAAACAGAATTACAGCTAGAGATTTCTGTAATAAATTGGTTAAGAAAGAAAGAGATCCTCTGCTTGGCAGACTGGAAGATATACGGGATCTTCGGCAAACTACCCTCTAATGATCGTGTTGGGTTCTGCGGGGCTCAGAACCTCCTGTTCCCTAATTAGACATTCATCACAGGTTGGCAATTGAAATTTTCCTCTTGACTTGCGTATGAATAATGGAAAGGCTCTGGATGAATCCCCACTTGGAAAAGTATTTTATTACACATAAATCCGTGTGAACAGAGGAAGACGCAGCTATGAGTCCGACGAACAATTAAACAGTCGGCTTGAAACAAAAGACGGTCTTTCTTACAGGCAATATGGCCAACATAATATCCGCGACTTAAATTATCACTCGCAAATGTTGTGCTTTTCAAGAACACAGGAGACGTTCATTCCTCAGTGTTCAGATTTCGTGTGTGTATTAGAATGAAGTCTGGGGGTTTTTTTTGTTTTTTTTTGGTGTCTTTTGAAAGTAAAGTAAAAGGCAAAAAAAAATGGTTCTGATGCACCGACACATTGTCAGCATACAACACTTCTTTAGAAGTCTACAGAAAAATAATAATTTCGTAGTTTGGCAAAGCCTGGTGGATTCAATTTTACACATGTTGGGTCTACCACAAATGTGATCACAAATACAAGATCTCCCACCTTCTTTGGCCCTCCAGCTAATGATGAACTGCAAATCTCATCATCCCCAACATTGCTTTTAAAATTGAAGAAAATCATGGTGGTTGTAGTCCTGAAACAGTCGGAGGGCCGCAGTTGGGCAGCAAAGTCCAAAGTAAGGAATGAGTTGTACAGATCGGCCAGCTGCTCTTTCCCTACAGACAGAAACTGATGTCCTTGTGCGGACAACCCATCTGTTCAAGACTAACGTAGGTGTCTTCAATGCCCAACTTCTCCATGTTTATGGATAGTTAAAGGTAGAGCGATTTTGATTGCTGACTTTTACCAGATTTATTTTTGGTTGCCCCCATGACTTACCTAATGGCTGAAGTCTTTAAAGGATGGACAGGTCAATTATCCATTGAGGTACAACTTTAAACCAATGGGATTATCCTATTGGCTCCTCTGCTCCCCATGTGTTTGCATCATCCGGTTCAAGGGCCAGTACTGAGCACCAAGGTGGAGCACCTTGACCAATGTACAACAGGGAGTTCTGGGATCTACCCCCTATAAACCTGTAACCAGCAACCCCACAAACCAGGGCTCCATCAGGCAGTACCGTTGGACTTTTCTCTTCAATACACAACATCCTTACCCATCGCTGAACTGCCAACTAATCCTCCCCCCAACAATCTGCTTATTGCTGCTTGGCAGGTGGCAGGGAGGGGGACATGTCTCGTTCCTTGTCACACAGGGCGGCCAAAACAAAAAACATATGGAACATTAAAATGGTGCAAAACACATAAATGTCTTGCCCGTATTAATTAATTATGGCTTGGAATATCGGATTTTATTTTTAGTGCCATGAAGCTAGTGCACACGTTACATTTTGTAAAAGATCTCTAGGAATAGCTGCCCTTGTCTTTTAATTCTACAAGAAAAGCAGCAATAATCTTGTTGCTATACAAAAAAACGCTATATATTGGATCTATGACTGTTCTTTTCTGCGCTTTGAGAGCGGCCGTTTTATCACGGATGTTACAGCACTGACCGATCAACGATGCCATGTCCAGCTCCGAAGCGTAACCCAACCGCTAATCAAAATACTAAGCTTTAGTACTAGCCCTAAAAGTAACCCCTAACCCTAATACTAACCCTAAAAGTAACCGCTAACCCTTATACTAACCCTTAGTTTTGTGCGCCATTTGTGGTGGGCAGTTATTTAATGATGATCTCTGGACTCTCAATGACCTTGCCAGAGATACGAGTGACTTTGTACGAACACTTTTTTCCCTGTATATGGTCCAAGCAGAGTTTTTCACTTGGCAATAAGATGAGCACAAACTGCGGAGGTTTCCCAATTCCAAGTTGACCATCAAGGGATAAACTAGAGTATGTGTGAAACCAAAAATGTACCCGTTGATCAAGAACCCATGGGGTTAGGGTAAAATATTGTGATTTAGAGTTAAAAGTTTGAGCGTTACTAGCTGATGGTAGGAATAATAATTTGTATTATACAGGTCTTTTCTCTTTTACGGGTTCAAAAATGAATTTAGAGCATGCTCTCGCTCTTAACACAAATCGGTAGCCAATTACTGATGTTATTATTACTCCACATAAAGTACAGCTTTGGAAGGATGAAGGCCTCTGCTGATCCATCCGGGATTCTTGACCGGAAAAGCATTGACCAACTGAGCTGCCCTGTCCCTCTCACTTTTGGGTTTGTCACCGTGTATTTCATTTCCAGTTGGTCAATACATATTCTTGCAGATACGGGACTTTCTACTCAAGCAGCAAACTGGCAATTGATCTTGCATTTACTTTGGTGGGGCAGGCGGTGAGACAGCGCACAAATTTGTCTTTTGAGTTTGGCAGTGGTGGAGTTGAATGACGCCCTCGGAGCTCACAGTCTATTCCCAAACAACGCTATTCAGTTTTCCCAACAGAGACGCTGTCTGTCCCACTGTTAGAAAAGACGGATTAAGGGGAAATGCAAGCAGAATTAATTGATGCACGTTGAACCTGCTTTTATAAAATTCACGGGCAAAAGGAGCTTTTTGGTGATCCGTGAACGACTTTTTTTGGTTCTTCTGTCTTCTTCTTAGGCCTCCGTCTTCTTAGAAACTCAATAGAGATGTTTATTAGACCAGAAAGAGCTGTTTGGACAGAACACAAGTGTCTACGGTGGGCTATGAACCTTGTATTTAGTGTACTGCCTTTCCCAAGGATTTGCCTGGTTCTGTAAGAATAGATTCTTACTCATTCCTTAGATTGAAAACATTTAATCCCTGACGCAAGAATAAAAGCCAGCCAGCGAGCTGGCAAGAGCATACAAATGTTTACTGTTCATTACTGTATATAAACGGGAACAAACTCAAACCGTAAAACAAACCAAAAAAGTGGTTTTAATCTCCCAAAACCTGATGTCACTACAGTTTGGAGAAAACAATCTCCACTGAACATAAATAATAAAATAATAAAAATATAAATTAACGTCGGCCAGAGGTTCCTTAAAATCGTTTCCAAACTTGTACCAGAAAGTACAATAATAAAAGGACCAGTGACATATTGGAAGTTCTGAATACCCGGGTTATATCATAAATGACCATGTTCTAGGATGTATTCAAATGGAACTGAAAACATAAATAGGTAACAATCTTTAAAACCATAATATCTATAGGGGTTCTGTAAAAAAAAAAAAAAAAAAACAGCAATTTATTAGAATTTTCTGTGATTTTTTTTTTTTATTGCATGGACCAAGTGTGCGTGCCCAAAATGGTGATTGGGGCACAAATTGCACTAGCTTCCAAATTTTGGTAAGAGCTCCAATTAAATATTGCATGCAGCGTTGGCTCAAACATTTGGTGCCCTTCCTGCATGCATTAGTTTTATTCGATCTGCACATCATTGGGCATCATCTCTAATTCTTGGTTTCGCTCACGAATGCCAACCTTTTTGCTGAATGACGGCCTCACACCGCCTTACAAGACGTTTGGGTAACAAGCTGTGACAGTAAACACGTGTTCTCATACAAATTTCATGCTTTTTTACTGACTGAAATCCCTTGGGTTTAAAAAAAAATGTAATGAAATCTATTGAATTATATAAGTACACATCTAGAGAAACATAAAGGGAATCAACACAGTAAAGGAGGAGAGTATATTTAAAAGAAGAAAAACTACCACAACTAGAGGACATAGTCTTAAATTAGAGGGGCAACGATTTAAAAGTAATATCAGGAAGTATTACGTTACTGAGAGGGTAGTGGATGTATGGAATAGTCTTCCAGCAGAAGTGGTAGAGATTAATACAGTGAAGAAGTTTAATCATGCGTGGGATAGGTATAAGGCTATCCTAGATATAAGATAAGGAAGGGACTAATGAAAGTATTATTTTACTGAGAGGGTAGTGGATGCATGGAATAGTCTTCCAGTAGAAGTGGTAGAGGTTAATACAGTGAAGGAGTTTAAGCATGCATGGGATAGGTATAAGGCTATCCTAGATATAAGATAAGGCCAGGGGCTAATGAAAGTATTACTTTACTGAGAGGGTAGTGGATGTATGGAATAGTCTTCCAGTAGAAGTGGTAGAGGTTAATACAGTGAAGGAGTTTAAGCATGCGTGGGTTAGGTATAAGGCTATCCTAGATATAAGATAAGGCCAGGGACTAATGACAGTATTACTTTACTGAGAGGGTAGTGGATGTATGGAATAGTCTTCCAGTAGAAGTGGTAGAGGTTAATACAGTGAAGGAGTTTAAGCATGCGTGGGTTAGGTATAAGGCTATCCTAGATATAAGATAGGGAACTGGGGACTAATAAAAGTATTTTGAAAATTGGGCAGACTAGATGGGCCGAATGGTTCTTATCTGACGACACATTGTATGTTTCTATGAATGGATAGTGTATATTGTACGTTGCATATCTAAGAGATTCTCATACCTATTTATCATAAATACAGTCTAACACATTGACAATGCTTTTAAAGAAATCCTTTCCCATATAGAACCGTGCTGTGTATGTGTCAGACATTACAAAGGATCATGGGTAAGCAGCGGCAATCAGTGTTCACATGTGCAGTGGGGGCTTTTTGTTGGGGTCCGGTGCACATCCTGAAAGTACTATGCATCAATTCAGTGAGTGAGCCCAGAAAACAACTAAGGAATATTGGTTCAAATACATCTTGAAAATTGCTTATGTTCAGTTGTC
This sequence comes from Pelodytes ibericus, assembly GCA_036172795.1. NCBI lineage: Eukaryota > Metazoa > Chordata > Amphibia > Anura > Pelodytidae > Pelodytes > Pelodytes ibericus. The sequence continues at coordinate 78,082,223 of CM069865.1, read as the reverse complement.
ATTAGTTTTGCTATGAATCTTGGAAATTAAATAATAGTCCCTGCTCCATGAAAGAAGATTGAAACTCTGAGAGAAAGGCTGCTTGATATAAGACCCTGGCTCTTTAATCCATCGTTGAATGGAGAATGCAATCCTGGATATTTTTACGACGATTTGTTTTGTTTTTTTGTCTCATCGTGCGTTTAAATGTGTCTGCTTCCTCTTAACTAAAAAAAACTCTGGCTTGATTTCATTTGTTGACTTTGGTTTTGCATAACTGAAGTCTGTAGAGAGTTGATGAGCATACTCTCATGTCACCAGACGCGTCGGGAAAGCTTATTTTCCCCCACCATTGTCCCAGTGTACAGGGCTTAGACCGTAATGATATAAGTCAGAAAATGTAGAGGGTCAGCAAAATTAAATATAGATTTTAATATAAAAATGACAGTAGCTTTTACAGCTGTATAATGTATAATCTGTGTTAGTCAAAGGATCAATGTAAGAGAAAACATAGAACGCGTTGGCAGAAAAGAAAGATTCAGCCTATATTTTTGCCTGGAGTAAAAGCCTCAGACCTTGGGCTTCTCTATATAAGAATAGCTCCTAGTTCTGTTTTATATGACTATAATCCAGACGTCACAGGTTGTTTACCATGCATTTTGTTTATTCTACAGGTGAATGGGAAGGATTTATCCAGGGCCACCCATGACCAGGCGGTAGAAGCTTTTAAAACGGCCAAAGAACCGATAGTTGTACAGGTCCTCAGGCGTACACCGCGCACCAAGAGCTACAGCCCTGCGTCCGACGCCCAACTGGTTGATACAGGAACGCAAACGGAAATCACCTTTGAGCACATACTGGCTTTGACCTCTCCATCGCCAACCGTATCCGTGCTGGACCCATATCTCCTAACTGAAGAGTGAGTATTGTTACAGGCACTAGAAAGCCCCACATTCCATTGAGGGTCTATCTCAATAGACCATGGTTTGGTCTTTTAAACAGGCACTAGGTCCAAAACAAGCACACTTCTGCCTGGTTAAAATGGATTTCTGCCTGATGTCTAGATATCGTTGGATAAGGAAGAATTGAACAAATTCAAATTTCTCCCCCCAAAAAAATTCTATAAAATTATTTTGTTCCTTTTTAAGTGTTTGTAGAAAGGAAGCCATTTAACTGGTGGTATTTAAATTGAAAACATGGGGTAATATATGTCCCCTATACCTTCAATGACCTTCCTTGGTCAATCTTCACCTGACGATACCCAGTAGTGTATCTTCCACAAGGCAAACAAGGCACTCGCCTAGGGCGGCACTTTGCCAGAGGGCGGCACTTTGCCAGAGGGTGTTAAAGCACACTTCTGGTGCTTCAAACATTTTCACTCCCTCCCCCACCGTTCAGCAAGCTTTAGCTCCTTCCAATTAATCAGGGTGATGGGGGCATGTAATGGACGTGGTGGGGGTATGTAATGGGGGTGATGGGGGCATGTAATGGGGTGATTGGGCATTTAAGGTGTGTGCAAGGTGGGTGATGGGGCATGTTGTGGGAGTGCAACATGGGTGATGGGGCATGTCGTAGGTGTGCAATATGGGTGGTGGGGGGGGGGGGGGGGGTGCCCGAATTGTGTCTGCCTAGGGCAGCACAAAACCAAGATACACCACTGACGATACCCAGCAAAGCATTAAACCTGTCCATCTACTATTTTAAGATGAGGCTTTCTGGAATAAATTAGTATAATTGCAATTAGGAAATGAGCATTTTCTATCCTCTATTTTATGATCATGGATAACAAATATAATGTTACAGTCATACACCTTTCTGTTGAATTAATGAAATATTTGCATTTCAAAAGCAAGAGCTCTGGTTATATGTTAATAGCAAATTAATGTATTTTTTTTCCCTATTTTTTTATCTTTTCATCCAAGTGTTTGGGACATTTTAATTATGAATAATACAGGGCAGTGGAGGTGTCTATCTCTAGTGACAATAAAACGTTCCATGGAATCAAAATAATGTTCTAATTGGTAGTTATATAGGAATCAGTGCGTCTAGAAAAACTCTGCCTTGTCCCCCCCTCTGGCAGGACTTCATTGCCGCACGAATACTTTGACCCCAATGACTTCATGGGAGGTTTGCATCCGGAGCTGGAGAGAGACGAGCTAGAATTAGAGGTATGTTTATTATGTCATGTCTGTTGTATACAGATTAATTCAGGCAAACCAGTGTTGGTTTGTGGATAATGTTACAATATAACGGCTCAAAGTGTTTGGTGGGGGGTTTGCTCACACATTGTTAGGGGTCTTACACTATATTCTGATCGCCGGATGTGAAATGTTACAATGCAGTGCTATGTGCATTATGTGATCTTTTGCTGTATAAATAGTGTATTATATCATTTGGTAAAATATTCTACTTATTTGGAGTTCCCCAAGGGTAAATCTGCTCTTATCTCTAAAGACCTCTTTTCTTGGATAAATAACTTTTTTTCTTTTTTTTTTTTCACACCACTTCTATGTAGAGCTGCCCAAATCCTTCCCCCACCCCCCTCGAATTTCCTCAACTGCCCAAACGCTACCTACAACTTAATCTTGACTGCTATGGGCCAAAGCTATCATAACTCCCAATAACCACATGCAAGGGACCCGAGGTCATATCCCCTTTTTTGTTATTGGGGCAAAGGAGTTCCGCTCTCCCTTAATCTCCAACAAGGTATGCAAATGTACCCGTATCAGAATAGCCAACTCTCTCCCTTATTATTACTCTCCTAAAAGATCCCTCACCTAAAAACACTGGATCTTCTATCCACCAGTCTCCATTCTTGTCTTGACTAACACAATGGGGAGGTTATATATATATATATTAAAAAACCTGCACTGCACAGTTTTGGGAGTTCTCTAAAAAGTCGCAATTGCAATTTGTTATGGATAACGGCGATTGCGTTTCTTGGGGTTTTTTTGCAGTGCGGGGAGGGAGAGTGTTTGATGGAGACAAACGCAACACAACACAAATGATTTTTCCTTTATACATAGGCTGCACCGGCCCAACAAGGGCCGACACATCCTAAATCTTTGCGTTCGCATGCAAAATTTGCATTTGTAACACCCCTTTAAATTCTGTAGCGTGGATTAATTGTGGGCACCATGTTCCTCTTTCATGTCATACTATACGCACGGTTCTTGTTGTAACGTTCGCAGTCTCACTGGGCTGTTTGGGTTCATTGTGGCTTTGGACATCATGTTTTACTGTGTAATTAAATAGCAGTCACTCTGCCTTGGCTGTGATCAGATTTCAAGATCAATACCTAGATGGCTGCGTCGCCACCCTCTCAGTCCCTTTCTACGCTGCTAAAGATGTGATGTTCGTTTTACCACCTGAAGTTGTTTAAGTATCGAGCTGACATTTACTGGCCTGTTATTTGACAAATGGCGCTCGCTGACCAGTCCGTAAAGTCCCACATTGACGTTTCCATCTATTATTCCCGTGGATTTGTTTTATAGCTTTGTTGGGATTCCTGGCTTGTCTGATGCTTGGTCCTCAACACAAACATGGCATTAAGTTATCAAGGGTTGGGGCCTCCTTGCTAAACTCCCAACATGCCGTCACCCAATTGCCCGGCAAGTAGTGCTGTTGGACTCCAACTCCTAGCACATTCAGCCAGACCAAAAGGGGAAAGCTGTTTAACTTCAATTTGCAGTTTAAATGATAAGTACAATAACTCTGTGGGCTACAGGCCCTTCAGCTGTTTTACTGCAAACGCCATCATGCTCAGGCAGCCACTTCTTATTGCAGCTGGGAGGCCAGCTGTGTTCTGTCTGCTTACAATCTGATAGTAATATAGAGGGCTGAGCTTGATGTATTAGCAGCTAGCTGTCACATATAAAGGTCCCCCCCCCCCCCCCCCCCATTAGCGAGCCAAGATCACCCTGCCTTCTGTCCACATGATGGAGGAGGGGCTGACATGTGGCCCAGCGAAAAGGTTTGTGTCAAAGGCACTACCTTAATTGGCTAATGGAGAACTCCTAAAATACATTGTGTCGGTCCCGAGAGACTCCGGACATTATTCCCTTAGTAAGGTCACTGCTCGCTGGATAGGTCAGTTTAGCGGCATCAATTCCATCTGAATGGTTTGCCACAGTTAGTGTGTCTGTGCACTGTCACTTACTGTTATGGTCAGGGAGGCTGACAACAGCTTCTCCCTCTCCGGAGGGTAGAAAGCAAAGTAAAATACTGACCAGTATTTGAGACTGACAGACACTGTATATTCTCCAGCTTGCTGAAAGATTCACTGGGATTATTGATGGGTCTATTAAATGAAAGAGGTAGGGAATGTAATCTCTATGAAGAGGTGGGACAAAACCGTTAAGAGCCCTGGTTTGCCCCACTAGTCCTTTAGGGCCAACTATGGCTGTGAAACTAGACTGAGCATCTGTCATGGCTTCCCTTAAAAAGACAGGAATCTCCAAACTTGGCTACAAACCTGTTGGTGGTGTATACTGTGTCTTGAACCGTAGACACATTCTAGAAAGTCTTCCTTCTGGCAAAGGAGCAAGCATGTCCATAAACCTTGCCTATCAATCCCATGAATGCCCCACAATTTGGTGTGTGGCTTTCTGTTGTTGCGTGGCTTTCTGTTGGTGTGTGGCTTTCTGTTGGTGTGTGGCTTTCTATTGGTGTGTGGCTTTCTATTGGTGTGTGGCTTTCTATTGGTGTGTGGCTTTCTATTGGTGTGTGGCTTTCTATTGGTGTGTGGCTTTCTATTGGTGTGTGGCCTTCTATTGGTGTGTGGCTTTCTGTTGGTGTGTGGCTTTCTATTGTTTGGTTTTCTAAGATTACGAACTCTGGTCTAGTTATCCTGTAGATTACATATTACACAGGGGGTTCTAGTTTCCCCCCCAGTTGAAGCTAAAAAGCATTTACATTATTTTGACAACCTACAGTTTTAATTCGACCGTTCTATGTGACCAAAACCTGTAAAATACATTATATTATCCCAAAAAGCCAGGGATGTAAAATTATTACACTATAGTTTTTTTCTTTTTCTTTTCTTTTTCTTTTCAATCAACAATCCCTGTCAATGCAAGCCAACAAAAAACAAAAACATAAAAATAGAAGTTTTAAAAATTAGCATCATTGATCCTCTGATGTAAAATCACTTGGGGTTGAGTAAGTTAACTCAGAGAAATGAAGACAGAGAGAGATCTTATAAAAATGAAGCTGGTTTTAACCCGCACTGCCTGAATGTTAACATGTTACTGCTTCTCTTTTATTCAGGAAATTGATCTGTACCGAATAAATAGCCAGGATAAGTTGGGTCTTACGGTGTGCTACAGAACGGATGATGACGACGACACTGGGATTTATGTCGGCGAGGTAAGAGGCCTTTTCTTGTAATTCGATTTCTATAGCTTTTTGGTTTAAACAATGAAACTTGGAGAGAGAGAGAAAAGGGGGTTGGGTTAACTTCGCTAAAAGGCAGGATTTATTTCTTTTTGGGGATTTGGAACACGCCATGTAATCTTCAAGGTGAAAGGTGTTTTCTCCCACTGCACAGCGAATAGAATGTTGGGTGTGAACTCCCTTCTTTCTCTCGCTGCTCCTACAGTGAGCAATGCAAAAAGCTGATTGAGGAGAGCTAATAAATATCCGTCTGCTTTCATTTGAAATCGAAAACTGCATTTTTAAAAATTCCAATGGCCCTATAAACATTTTTTTGCTTTTATAAAGCATATGGCTAGTACAGAAGCTTCATCCTTTAAAAAAAAAAAAAAAAAATGCCCTATAACTTTTTATATACATTAATCAAAGAAGTATAGTTTATATATACATTTTGTGAACTTGCGAGGGCAAAACAACATTTTTAAATTGTCTTCCAGATCGACCCAAACAGCATTGCAGCCAAAGACGGGAGAATCAGGGTAGGCGATCGGATCATACAGGTAAGATTCAGTCCGCAATGGCTCACTATCAATCCATAATCCATAAGGGTTAACAATATAAGGATTTGTTACTGTAAAGGTTATTTAATGTGAATGTGAAACTATACATTATCCATGGTCGGCTGAGCTCTTCTATATATTCTTCTATACATTGTGCAGGGCCTGGTGAGTTTCTCCTGCTAGAAGAACAGAGTTGGCCCTGTATAATGCATTGTTATATAGTGACAGTGTGTAAAGATGTAACTCTGCATTATCCATGGCCAGCTGAGCTCTTCTATATATTCTTCTATACATTGTGCAGGGTCTGGTGAGTTTCTCCTGCTAGAAGAACAGAGTTGGCCCTGTATAATGCATTGTTATATAGTGACAGTGTGTAAAGATGTAACTCTGCATTATCCATGGCCAGCTGAGCTCTTCTATATATTCTTCTATACATTGTGCAGGGTCTGGTGAGTTTCCCTGCTAGAAGAACAGAGTTGGTCCTGTATAATGCATTGTTATAAAGTGACAGTGTGTAAAGATGTAACTCTGCATTACCCATGGCCAGCTGAGCTCTTCTATATATTCTTCTATACATTGTGCAGGGTCTGGTGAGTTTCTCCTGCTAGAAGAACAGAGTTGGTCCTGTATAATGTATTGTTATAAAGTGACAGTGTGTAAAGATGTAACTCTGCATTATCCATGGCCAGCTGAGCTCTTCTATATATTCTTCTATACATTGTGCAGGGTCTGGTGAGTTTCTCCTGCTAGAAGAACAGAGTTGGTCCTGTATAATGTATTGTTATAAAGTGACAGTGTGTAAAGATGTAACTCTGCATTATCCATGGCCAGCTGAGCTCTTCTATATATTCTTCTATACATTGTGCAGGGCCTGGTGAGTTTCTCCTGCTAGAAGAACAGAGCTGGCCCTGTATAATGCATTGTTATATAGTGACAGTGTGTAAAGATGTAACTCTGCATTATCCATGGCCAGCTGAGCTCTTCTATATATTCTTCTATACATTGTGCAGGGTCTGGTGAGTTTCTCCTGCTAGAAGAACAGAGTTGGTCCTGTATAATGCATTGTTATATAGTGACAGTGTGTAAAGATGTAACTCTGCATTATCCATGGCCAGCTGAGCTCTTCTATATATTCTTCTATACATTGTGCAGGGTCTGGTGAGTTTCTCCTGCTAGAAGAACAGAGTTGGTCCTGTATAATGCATTGTTATAAAGTGACAGTGTGTAAAGGTGTAACTCTGCATTATCCATGGCCAGCTGAGCTCTTCTATATATTCTATACATTGTGCAGGGTCTGGTGAGTTTCTCCTGCTAGAAGAACAGAGTTGGTCCTGTATAATGCATTGTTATATAGTGACAGTGTGTAAAGATGTAACTCTGCATTATCCATGGCCAGCTGAGCTCTTCTATATATTCTTCTATACATTGTGCAGGGTCTGGTGAGTTTCTCCTGCTAGAAGAACAGAGTTGGTCCTGTATAATGCATTGTTATAAAGTGACAGTGTGTAAAGATGTAACTCTGCATTATCCATGGCCAGCTGAGCTCTTCTATACATTGTGCAGGGTCTGGTGAGTTTCTCCTGCTAGAAGAACAGAGTTGGTCCTGTATAATGCATTGTTATAAAGTGACAGTGTGTAAAGATGTAACTCTGCATTATCCATGGCCAGCTGAGCTCTTATATTCAATATTCAACAGAATATTGTTTTTACTCTTGCAGATCAATGGCATTGATGTTCACAATCATGAAGAGGCCGTGGCTCTCCTCACAAGTGAAGACACGAAAAATGTCTTCTTGCTGGTGGCCAGACCGGAGATGCAGGTACTGTACCACCACAATCTCTACAATTTGTCAGTCAATGATTTTAGGTCAACAGCAGCAGCCTAAACCACAAATGTTTTAATTTAGACACAACCCTCCAAAAACATATTAAAGGAGGACAAAATAGGGAGCATGGCCTGGATTAGATCCTGGCATGACCAGTATTTGACCATCTAGCTCCATGCAATTGTGAGGAACATCTGGCACCATGACTGTGCGTGTCTGCGAGGCTGGTGTGGAGCAGATTTGTGCTATAAGGGGGGGATGGCTAACTTTATTGGTTCTTCCGTTTCTCCCACCAACCCTTTAAACAAGGGTGGTTCTCCGTTCTTGGTGTCCCGAACAGTCTCTCCTCAGTTAGGAACTATGGGGGACAACCAAGCGTGTTCTTAATTCCCTTACAAGCACCACCACTGCCCTTGAATACATCAGCCATAAAGTACCAATCTGTATTTTCCTGACCACGGAATTCGCTTCCCGAGTTGCGTCTTGGCCTCTGCGCATCTCCATTCCCATGACAACTCCTTTTGATGTCGTGTTTTGTTTTTATCCCTCTTGCTCACAGCTGGACGAAGGATGGATGGATGATGACAGAAATGATTTTCTAGATGATTTACACATGGGCATGTTGGAGAAGCAGCATCACCAAGCAATGCAATTTACAGCCAGCATGCTCCAGCAGGTAATGTGATTCTCTCCTACTACTCTGTCAGCATCTCTTGTCACATCTGATATTCCGATCCCATGTTTCCATTAAGAGGATTAAACTAACCAGCCATTTTAATGAATATTACCGTTATGGATAGCGGGAGGGATTTGTTGGTGGTTTTTATTTATTTTATTATTATTCTTATTATTATTCTTATTAAATGCTCGCTGGGGAAACAAAAAAAAAAATGATAAATTGTTTATTGAAAACTGACCCTTTTTATTCTAAATAAAATAACTGAAATATTAAATAGCATTATAGTTATATATATATATATATAGAATACAAAAAATTATTCTCAGCGATGGAAGGTACAGTTGGAACTCGAGTTGCTACATGTCTGTTTCCAACATGTCAATCTTCATGAGAGATGGGGCAGCATGTCATTGGGGTGGTTCCACTTTCAGCAGGGGGGTCCAAGTTTTTCTCCTTGTTAAGTAATACATATGTTTACTGGGCTGCATTAGATTGATCTTTTTTTTTTTTGTATTATTATTAATTTTTAATTAATAGCCATTTTTTTGTGTGGTTTTTTTTGTGTTTTTATATATTCGTATATATAATTATTGTTAGCATTATATGCTTTAAAATGGTTTAAAAAAAAAAAAAACTTCAATCTTGTTCAACAAATTTCTAGGGCACGTGAACATGGGTAGATAAATCATCCCTACTGTAACATAGTGATTTAGGTTGAAAAAAGACCCAAGTCCATCAAGTTCAACCCTTCTACCTATCATTTCTGCTTTTGATCCAAAAGAAGGCAAAAACCCCTAAGGAAGCTATTTCAAATTTTGCCTCCTAGGGGGGAGAAAAATTCCTTCTTGACTCCAAAGGGCAATCAGATTTCTCCTTGGATCAATAAGCTCTATTATTAATGCTCATTCTATTATTAATAGCCCTATATGTTCTGATTTTCAAAAAAACATCCAGACCATTTTTAAATGCATCTATTGATGTTGATAGCACTACCTCTCTTGGCAGTGAGTTCCATAACGTTATTGTCCTTACCGTAAAGAATCCCTACCTTTGCTGTCTATGAAATCTTTGCTCTTCCAGTGTCCAAAAGTATCCTTTGCTTACCGTGCCCAAGAAGACTTTCTTGTTAGACTATTAAATCTGCTGATCCTTATAATTCCAGTAAGGTATCAATGACTGTACAACATAACGGGATGAGTCTTTTTGGTTTCACGAGCATTTTTATTTGTGCATCTTCTTTACAAGTTCACTGTTTAAAGTGCACCGGTCATCCAAAGTGCACCGGCCATCCATAGTGCAGTCCCAAAAACACATTGCTCTTATTTGCAATTGAATCCATGTAAATCAGAAACAGGAGCAGTATACTGGGAATATATGCGTTGCTTGTAACACTAAGGATGTTTACATGTACATTCAGATTATAATAAAGGTCACCCATGTCATGTTTGCATTACAGCTGCCGTTTCATAAAAGTGATCCGCTCACAGACTTGTCTTTCTTTACTCTTAGAAAAAACTTGAGGAAGATGGCGGGACTACAGATACAGCAACCATTTTGTCCAACCAGCTGGAGAAAGATAGCGGCCTTGGCCGTACAGATGGGAGTACGCGAAACGATGAGAGCTCGGAGCATGAGAATATTACGGATGACCACACCACATCCTCAAATACGCTAGGAAGTCAGAAAAAACTCATGTACAGTCAGGACACATTGGGGAGTGGGGACATGCCGTTCAGTAACGAATCCTTCATATCAGCAGATTGCACAGATGCTGATTTCCTGGGTATCCCCATGGATGAATGTGAGCGATTCCGGGAGCTTCTAGAACTAAAATGCCAGGTGCAAAGCTCCAACCAGCGCCGGTATTACCAAAACAGTACTTTGGAAACCAACAGGAGTGACCAAGAAAGTGTAGACAGAGAGCTTGAGATGCTGAACGAGGAGCTGCACAGCATTGAGCTTGAGTGTTTGAATATTGTCCGTGCGCACAAGATGCAACAACTGAAAGAACAATACAGAGATTCCTGGATGCTGCACAATAGCAGTTTCCGCAATTACAACACCAGTATTGACTTGCGGCGGCACGAGCTTTCCGACATCACGGAGCTGCCGGAAAAATCGGACAAGGACAGTTCGAGTGCCTACAACACTGGGGAAAGTTGCCGTAGTACCCCGTTGACTTTAGAAATCTCACCGGAAAATTCCCTGCGCAGGATGACTGATGCCCTCAATTGCCCAAGTGTTGAGGGAGCAGCTGGCAGTGGAGCATTCAAATCTTCACCAAAGAGTTTATCTGCAAGCGGGGACAGTCGCGAGTCGAGCCCTGCCAGATGCCACCTCCCTGCCAAGGATTTTGACACCGGCAAACAAACGGAAGTACGAGACAGAAAAGTGGCGGATGTGGGCAAAAGTCAAACCAATCCAGAAAAAACATCCAGCTCAGTAGCGCCACCTTATCGCCATTCTCCATACAAACATGCCCACATCCCGGCACATGCCCAGCACTATCAAAGCTACATGCAGCTTATCCAACAAAAATCCGCGGTGGAGTATGCTCAGAGTCAGATGAGTTTGGTCAGCATGTGTAAAGACTTTTCCAATTCTACAGAACCTAGAATGGAATGGAAAGTTAAAGTTAGGAGCGATGGGACCCGTTACATAACAAAGCGTCCCGTGAGAGACAAACTGTTGAAGGAAAGAGCCATCAAGATTAAGGAAGAGCGAAGCGGGATGACGACGGATGATGATGCCATGAGCGAGATGAAAATGGGACGTTACTGGAGTAAGGAAGAGCGTAAGCAGCATGTTCGGAAAGCTACTGAGCAGAGGCGGAGACGGGAGTTCATGATACAGAGCCGGTTAGACTGCTTGAAGGAGAAGCAAACTACGGAAGACAGCAAGGAGGTGAGCATTATCGATCTCAGCCACAAAAAGATGATGAAGAAAAGGAACAAAAAGATTTTCGACAACTGGATGACCATCCAAGAACTATTAACTCATGGAACCAAGTCTCCCGACGGGACGCGGGTGTACAACTCCCTGCTTTCCGTTACAACTGTATAAATTTTAAATCTGTAAATAACAAACTACCGAAGCGGTAGAATTTCCGCCTCGTTAAATGTGGCAAGTGTTTTTTTGTTTTGTTTTTTTAAAACGTTTTGCTTTTTTTTGTAAATATGAGATAATTACTGTTCCTGTCAGCAATTCGTGCTCAAGAAAAAAAAAATGAAATACATCCTATCAAAGTTTTGTTTGTTAAAACCTAATAGTACCCAAAACATTGCTGGATGGACACATTTTGGTCTAAAATATGACACCCCTGTTAGTCCCTCCTGCACAGAAGGGATTAGACAATTATCACTTGACATTTTTGGAAATCATGACCTGTAATTTTTTTTTTTAAACACGTTCATACCATTAATTATTAATCATACCAATGCCAAATAACCTTTTAGTTATCCGCATAATATTTTTTAATCATTATTCATTAATTAAACACAAGCTTCTTCTTTTCTTTTCTTTTTTTTTTCTTGGCTGGAAAGCAATTTCCAATATAAATTTTATATTTTATAAAATTGTATTTTGTGATGTTACTTTGCATTTGATCTGCCTTCCTATTTATCAACGTCTACAACAGCGAGAATTCTCACAATGTTTGCGCGAGGAGCGTCTACAGTTATGAGCAGCTGATATTTCTTCTAAGAGTTCTTAAGAATCACATTTTATATGAAATAATTATAATTTTTTTTTTTTTCAACATTTATATCTTTGAAAGGACTGGGAAGTATTTTGTGAGGTGATCACCGAACGCCCCAAAGGATTTTGATACGGACAAGTGATTTTTTTTTTTTTTAAGAAGGAGAAAACGTATAAGTATAAAGTTTGGCATTTTCTAAATTCCTGGTTACAGTTTGCTTTTTAGATTTTGTTTGTACTGAAATAAAGAAAGAAAAAAAAAAGCTTTTTCATAAAATCACATTTAGCTACAACCGCAGAAATGAGAGAAAAATAAATTATTGTTTTGTATCCACATATGTGAAACGGTGTGTTATTTTTTTCTTCGTTTTCTCCATATTTTCTCTTTTGTCTTTATTTTCTCTTTTTTTTTTTTATTGTTTTGAGTTTAAAAAGAGGATTCAGTGGCCAAAGCAGCTCGTGTATTTTTAAAACGAGTCAGGGGCTTCATGTTTTATTCATTTTGTAGATTTGACATGTGATCTTAAAGGGGCAATTTAGTTACCTCGATTTATTTCCTGTATGTATGTGTAAAATGCACTTATTTTAACTTTTTTTTTTTTTTTAATTACGGTTTACCGTAAATAAGCCTCGCTAATTATAAATACAGGATTCCTCTGGAGCAGTTTTTATGAGAAAGTGTTATCACTGTGGAATCAGCCTCTCTCTGTTGGAATGCAGAGGGGCGTGGTTTCAGCCAGCTTCACACGCTCAGATGTAACCCGAGAGGGGCGTGGTTTCAGCCAGCTTCACACGCTCAGATGTAACCCGAGAGGGGCGTGGTTTCAGCCAGCTTCACACGCTCAGATGTAACCCGAGAGGGGCGTGGTTTCAGCCAGCTTCACACGCTCAGATGTAACCCGAGAGGGGCGTGGATTGTTGCTGTAGAAACAGCAGTAACGCTTTGGATGCAATTTTAACGGGACAGGATATGTTGAGGAATAAACAGGACAGGCAGAGATGTTTAATTTTACTTACAGTGCATGATGCAGCACTTATCAATGTGTGGGGGGGCTCTCTAGGGATTACTGCTCTTTGTATGAAGAGACTAAGTGAGGGGGGATATCATGGATGTGGGTAGGGGATCTAATCAGCAGTTTGGGCTACCATACTGTTATGTGTTGCAATAATAAATCTGAATATTTTTCTTTCCCGCTTTAATGAGAACCCAAATCTATGGAACGCAGCTCAGCCCCACAAGAATACACTCATTTTCTACTTAATTTCCTTTCTGTCCTGCACTGAATGAAATGGATTCACACAAACACACGGAAATAATTCAATTTCCTTTTATGTATACTTTCATTAGTCCCTGGCCTTATGTTAAATCTGTGATAGCCTCTCTATCCCTTCTGCTGGAAGGCTATTCCATGCATCCACTACCCTCTCAGTAAAGTAATACTTTCATTAGTCCCTGGCCTTATCTTATATCTAGGATAGCCTTATACCTATCCCATGCATGCTTAAACGCCTTCACTGTATTAACCTCTACCACTTCTACTGGAAGACTATTCCATGCATCCACTACCCTCTCAGTAAAGTAATACTTTCATTAGTCCCTGGCCTTATCTTATATCTAGGATAGCCTTATACCTATCCCATGCATGCTTAAACTCCTTCACTGTATTAACCTCTACCACTTCTACTGGAAGACTATTCCATGCATCCACTACCCTCTCAGTAAAGTAATACTTTCATTAGTCCCTGGCCTTATCTTATATCTAGCATAGCCTTATACCTATCCCATGCATGCTTAAACTCCTTACTGTATTAACCTCTACCACTTCTACTGGAAGACTATTCCATACATCCACTACCCTCTCAGTAATGTAATACTTTCATTAGTCCCTGGCCTTATCTTCTATCTAGGATAGCCTTATACCTATCCCACGCATGCTTAAACTCCTTCACTGTATTAACCTCTACCACATCTACTGGAAGACTATTCCATGCATCCACTGCCCTCTCAGTAAAGTAATACTTTCATTAGTCCCTGGCCTTATCTTATATCTAGGATAGCCTTATACCTATCCCACGTATGCTTAAACTCCTTCACTGTATTAACCTCTACCACTTCTACTGGAAGACAATTCCATACATCCACTACCCTCTCCGTAAAGTAATACTGTCATTAGTAACTGGCCTTATCTCATATCTAGTATAGCCTTATACCTATCCCATGCATGCTTAAACTCCTTCACTGTATTAACCTCTACCACTTCTACTGGAAGACTATTCCATGCATCCACTACCCTCTCCGTAAAGTAATACTGTCATTAGACCCTGGCCTTATCTTATATCTAGGATAGCCTTATACCTATCCCACGCATGCTTAAACTCCGTCACTGTATTAACCTCTACCACTTCTACTGGAAGACTATTCCATACATCCACTACCCTCTCAGTAAAGTAATACTGTCATTAGACCCTGGCCTTATCTTATATCTAGGATAGCCTTATACCTATCCCATGCATGCTTAAACTCCTTCACTGTATTGACCTCTACCACTTCTACTGGAAGACTATTCCATGCATCCACTACTTCCTGATATTACTTTTATGCCTTTCCCCCTCTAATATGAGACTATAGCCTCTTGTTGTGGGAGTTTTCATTCTTTGAAATATTAATTTATTGCATCTTTGTTCCAAGCTACATGTTACATGTTAAGATACTTTTACTTTTCCAGGTAAGTTTCATCCTGCAAGCCATGAACCAGTTCAGTTTCTAATTCCCTCCCACAAATGTTTATCTATTTCATCAAACCACAACATGTCCCGAGGGAAGAAACCTTGAGGAGTTTAAATGGCCATAAGCGTTGGGAATATTAATAATATAACATGTTCCTATCAGTCGAGTTTGGTGATACACAAACAATTGGGGCCCTGTAGCCAAAGAAGCCTAACTGAATTGATCTGTGGTAAATTAACATAAAGAGTCGAGAGATCTTAAGGAAAATGAGGCCGAGTCGGGTATTCCTCAGGGACTTTCAGATGAGACGTAATTATGTTTAAAAAGTGAAAGAATGCAAATTAGCATAATGTAATTATCTTCTTATGGCCTGTGGAAATGGGTTCGCGGATACTTGTTAGCAGCAGCAAAATACAGCAGGGCATGTTCTGTTTACATTGTAAGCTTTACACCTCGTTAGCACTAGTTAATAAAAGCTACTATGTTGAAGTGTGTGTTACAAACACTTGATACATTAACCATAAATAAAAAAAATTGTATATTTTATTTGTACACAACATCAAATGTACATCAAAACACGGATTATAAATGTAATAATACGGGGCTTCTAAATGAAGAGCAATGTGTAGGCAGAGTTCTAAAGATGGAGTAAGCAGCGTGAACATTCCATTGGTTACCATGGTGACTGATTCACCTTTAGATCTTTGCTCCAGAACTGCTCTTTATCTGTCGTCTACCGACCAGACTGGAATTATAATACCAGTAGGGCAAGGATCAGGATGTAAAAACGACCCATGCAAGTGTCCCAAATTAAATGGACCAGTCCTGATTTTTATTCTCCAGTGTTTGGGACAAAGAAGCACTGACCCACCGTGGGCCAGATCAGCAGTTACCCAGCCTGTAATACAATCCTAACCCTAAAACCGTTCCTTATATGGAGGCATCTTTATAGAAATTGCGCTCTGTCGTCATGCGCCATGTATAGCGCTTACTACTACTCCTTAATATTCCTTCCGCCGTAGACTTGCAAGTGAACAGTTTTTTTTTTTTTGTTACCAGTCGGTGAAGAGCTGCGTCCAGCTGCCAGAAGGCATCACCTCTGGGTATACAGGACATGCATTGTGTGGCTCTGAACTGCAGGGTTGTATCGTGAACTCTCTGTGGCTACAATAACTAGATTACGTGTCTGCTAATCTAACCAAAGCACCCCCAGAGAGTCCTTAATAAGACAAACACGATTAGTTAGCTGTGCTCATCCTAGTTTCCAACACAAAGTGCACAGATGTACACATCACCAGTGAGGTTTTTTTGCTTAATAATCCCTTGTAGATTCAGGGAATATCCTATTGTTATTTGTGTTTTTTAATATAGACCTCAACGTCCGTGAACAGTGAAACAGATCCAAGTTGGACTGTTCTGAGCAGTTGAAGGGACTGTATCACCTAATCATTGTTTGTTTCTGTTTTCTGTGCAAATTAAAATGCCTTACTTGCTTTTATTTCCTTTTATTTACAAATGTACCGCCAGACTTGCCAATGCGTCCTCAGACTTGCCAATCTTCCCCCAACGCTCCTCCCTGGTGTCTAGTAGAGCAGCCAGAGGATGTGTGTGTGCTGCTTGATGGGCACAGACCTCCTCCGATGCTCCATGACTCTTCCACCTGGACCTCTGAGACTGAAAGTCGAGCGGTCCCGTGACTCCGGAAGCCCTGGTAGAAGTGTCGGGCAGCATCGGAGGATATATGTGCACAGTGCACAGACATCCACCCGGCTGCCTGCGATGGAGGGTCCAGGTCCTGCAGCTCTGCAGTGGATCTGGATCTAATCTTGAATATAAGACTTTTTCCAGAAGATTTGCTTTAAAAAAAAAATCTAGTCTTATAATCGAGCAGATATGGCACTTTTGAAGCTGTCATCATGGGCTGTAGGTGTAGCCTTTGAGGAGATGTAGCGAGCTAGTTGAAGCATGCACTGTATATGCTACAAAACAGTGTAGTAGATAAAAGAGGTAATATTAACAATTCAGGCACATGATGGAACGCAAATGCCTCATTTGAAATCAACATCAAATTTAAAGAACTCTGTTACCATTATTTATAATGAAAACAAATATCAAAAGTTACGTATACATTGTGTTAGCAGAATTGCAAGAAAGTGCATAATTAAGGAGAAATGTGCTTAAAATAGGTCTGTGGTGTCTACAGTTTATGACATCACCTCTGCCTTCATGTGCAAATTCACTACCGTGACTGACTCCTTGGTGCCTCCGTCAGTAGCACAGAACCACGTCCTGGGACCCCCACAATACAATCCACCAATGTAGACCCCCAAGTACCAGGCAAGACCAGCAATAGAGGTTTTAAGACAGAAGAACATTTATTGTACAACTGAAGACCACAGAAACAGAACTGGATTAGGATCAGCCAGAGTTAATCCGTTTGGGCCACTGCCGGACTGCTAACCAATCACACAGGGAAGGACAATGATACAGCGCACACAACACGAACACAACATAAACAGCAGTTAAATTCACAGGGCTTCCGTGACCACTACGTTATAATGGGAAAGGTTGAAATCTGCATATCAAGCCATAGGTGATGTCATAAACAGAAGACACCACAGGCACACAGAATTGCAAGCCAGTTCGCAAATCAATACAATGTATAGGCCATGCACTGCAGAAACAATGACAGTGCCATCTTGTCTACTTCCGTACCTGCTGTAAAACCTATCCCATGCATGGACCCTATTAACCCCTACCACTTCTGCTGGAAGGCTGTTCTACGCATCTACCCTCTCTAGGAGTTCATATTTTCCTGGTTTTACTGTTTATTCAGCATCGCCTCCCCTCTTACGCTTTTGGTGAATGTAAAGGTTTCGATCGAGCTGAGCTGGTTGTACAACTGACAATATGTTGACATGAACTTTGAGCATCTCTGTCTTAGCAGGAAGAGGTGACCTTCATCACCACAGCTTGCCGCTGTGACCCCGGGCCTTCCCGCAAACTCCCCTGGTTTTATTTATTTTTTCGCTTGCCAGGCAGACAGAAATCCCCTCTCGTCTTATACTCCCCCCCCCCCCCCCCCCCCCGTCGATTCCAGGCGGAGTATGAAAGGTAAGCAGGTGGCTTGCCTGCTGTCTCTCCACACGCTTTCGGAGCAGTCTGGAGTGCGCCTTTTGTTTTTAGGGTAAATCATAGTTTCTTCATACAGTGTTTTGGGAATAAAAAGACATCAAAGGGTCTGCTTGCTGTGCATTTCAAAGACCGCAAAGCGTGTGTTTAACTAAGAAGCTTCTTGATCTGGTTTTATTATAAAGACCTTGTTCTCTGACCTGTTACTTTTGTTTTTCTTACCCTTGCAGATTAAGGGTTGAAGTAGTAGCCCCCCGAACTACTCAATGAAATGTCCCACTCCTTACATTCGAAACAGTTGCTAAAAAATTTAACTGTTTCAGTTGGAAGGGTTACAAGTACCACTATAATAGGCATTAAATAGAAAGAATACTTTTTTTTTGGGGGGGGGGGGGGGATCACCATCGTCACAGTCTGATCCTTCAAAAGGGAAGGGGTTGCAATTTCAAAAGTGTCTAGGACACTTGTCTGCAGCCGGTTCACCGCGGCTGTTAGATCGCTGACCCTTCAAGGCGGCTGTTTCGACGATGAACTCTCAGTGCTAAATAGTAAACCCTCTAGTAAAATAACCCCCTCTTACCCTAAAACTTCTCTCTTACCCCAACCCCTAACCCAGTAGTGTATCTTCCACAAGGAAAACAAGGCACTCGCCTAGGGCGGCACTTTGCCAGAGGGTGTTAAAGCACACTTCTGGTGCTTCAAACATTTTCACTCCCTCCCCCACTGTACAGCAAGCTTTAGCTCCTTCCAATTAATCAGGGTGAGGGGGGCATGTAATGGACGTGGTGGGGGTATGAAAGGAGGGTGATGGTGGCATGTAATGGGGGTTATGGGGCATTTAATGTGTATGCAATGTGGGTGAAGGGAGAATGTCGTGGGTGTGCAACGTGGGTGATGGGGCATGTTGTCGGTGTGCAACGTGGGTGTGTGCCCGAATTTTGACTGCCTAGGCCAGCACAAAACCGAGATACACCACTGCCCTAACCCCAAGTCTAAAACAAACCTTAATACTAACTCCTAACCATTGAACTAACCCCTAAATTATATACCATAATACTAACCCCTAAAAGTAACCTGTGATAAACTGTCAGGCGCTCGATGAAAACTGTCCCATTCCGCATTCAAGAAACTTTGTATCTTTTGTCATTGCTGTGCGGACACGCCCATCACGCAGAACCCAAGAAATAGCCGCGGGTGAGATGAGCATCTCCTTGCCACGGCAGCTTGGAAGTCTGTACTTGGACTGCTGAATAAAGGAAAATGTCTTTCCACATTCAAAAGGCAAATGGATTTTAATCCGGCAGAAGTCACTTTTCTGCCTGACTAAATTTTTTTCCGAGGGGGCTTGAGCTCCTTCTTAAGGACTTTATTCCAGCATAAATATGAAATGATTAGGGTGTTTCCTGTCACATTAAATGAATCATGAAGATTACAAATTTTTGGTTTACTTTAGTATTCCAGGCTGGAGCAAGATGAGCAAGGTACGGCCGTGTCAGGCCGTCACAGCTGGATGTTCCGGATATGGCAGCTGGAAAGGTTCAAGATCTTGTTTCTTCAGGCAGATGTTGAATTCTCTCCAGTGGAGATGTCTACTCTCACCCTCAAAGATCCTGGATTTGTACTGTACATCCTACCTCCTCCTGGAGTCCATCGATTCATTTAGAGAATTAAAAACAAAGACACATGATCTATACAATACAATGAGAACTATATGTGATTTTATTCATTCTACAGGATACTACTAAAGATTTGGTTTACCTTGAAAAGCACCATTTTCCCATCTGTATGTGGACTCAGCTGGAATTTGTCTTTGAGTCTCACTTAAATTATTTCCCCAAGTTATGTAATTTTTTTTGCAGTGAATTTAGTACATGTTCAACTTCTTGCATTTTTTGTTCTTGGCCCCTCACCAAATACATCATCCTCCCCCCCATATGTAGCAAAATGCACACTGAGACAGAAACCTGCTGTAGATTAAAAAGAGCAATATTCAAACCCCTTTTGTAAACCTCCGGATAGATATTATCTGCGGCTTATCATCCATTGAAGTGACCACATGGAACACCATGTAATTACTGTACATTGATTTAGCGGATCCATTTGTCTGGATTCACACTGTTTGTTAGACACACTATCTGACAATTCCAATAGCCAGGACATCTTTCTTTAACTCCTGCCTGCCACTTCTAGCCGGTTATATTGACAGGTCTATAATTTTCCCTTTAGTCTTTTCTTTTTGCTTTGTTCACTGGCAAGAAAAAAAAAACCCCATCTGTTCTTATCATTTAACGCCGGACTTTTACTGGCCTCGTAAAGTAGTATCTGTGATAGAGACTGGCACCGGCCCGATGCCCAGACATATTATCGTTTTTTCCCCGAGTTTATTGACCAGTTCGCGATAGAATGTTAAGGGCTAAAGGGCTTATTTTCCAAGTTTTGAGACAGGCCAGACGTCGTGCTAAAAAAAAGAAGACTGGACATGTATGCGAAAGACGAGGCAGGGATGGCCAATCAGGCTCCACCTGGACAGAGTAGGCTGAGCTGTGGTGGAACGTTGTCTCTGAATCATGGGTCCACTGATGGTCCACACTCCCCTTCCAAAAGATTTGGCCCATTTCTTGTGTCTCCAGGGAGAGTAAGACAATAAGTATGAGTAACCACTGCCTTTGGAACTCTAGCTTCTGCGCACTACATTTACCATGATGCTCAGTAGCGTGGCAGCTTATGGGAACTGTAGTTTAAATAAGTACGAGTGCCAAAGGTTAGCAATCACTGCCTCAGATATATTTCTCAACCTTTTTCTGTGATGAGTAACATTTTGCATGCTGTTGACCCCATAATACTCAATCCTCCTTATTGCCGGCTGAGCATTATTTGGTGGTAATTTAGATTAAAGTCCCAGCCCAGTTTTTGAGTCTAATCACCTGTCCTCGTCACATTTGCTTTTATTCCCTTCTAATCTTATGTTTCTCCTCTACCTATTCTTGTTTCTCCCTGAACATCATCCGTTTCTCCCCCATCCCATCCACATCCCTTGCTCTCCAGTCATATTTCTATTTATCTGCTTTCCCAGTCTATACTGTTTTTTTTTACCCCCCCCCCAAAGCTCAGTCTTTAATTCCCATTCCCCTCTACCTTTAATTCTCCCTTAAACCTCTCTGTGCCCTCACTCTACGCCCTCTAAAACCCTAATATATATATTTAATAATTGTAAAGAAGATATTTGTCATTTGTTATTTGTTCTTTCATTGTAGCATTATCCACGAGTATAATCTGTAAGACGAACATGACGAGACTTCTAGTAAATATTGTGTATCTTGTAAGCCACCCCCCATGGAGCAAATCACTCCGGGGGGTAGGGGTAAATATTATATATACTCTGCTCCTCCATTGTACTTGACAATCAGTTGCGAGAGAATGGGATGATGGGGGAGGGGGGGGGGGAGATTGTGCCGGCTTTCTGTACTCTGCCTTCCCTACCTAGATAAACGGCTCCGATTGTGCTTAAATTACGTGTTTTCACAACAGAAGGGGTTTCTTGGCACCACGGCGCCGCCTTTCAGCCGCATATTATCGTCTGCAAAGCGTTTATAAATATTCCTCTCAACACACGAAGCACTCAAACCAGCTTCTAATCAGACACAGAAATAATTAAAAGGAGTTTTCTTCCCAACATCGGGGAATTAGACTTTCTAATGTACTGGTAGGGATGGAACAAGCTGTTTATTGTAGCACGACAGTCCGGACATAGATTTCTAATGTGTTCAGATAAAAAAATAAAAAAGACGATTAATCAAGATGGGAAGCGGTAGTGGTAACTATTATTAACTTGCTATTTCTGGATGCAAGGCCCTACTGAAACATTATATGTGTCCACGAAGAAAAAAAAGGGACAGTATGGCAGTACTAGAAGTACAGTTAGTTCCAACGCGTTTCACACTTTATTTTTCTTATACGAGAACTTTTTTTTTTGCAGTGGCAGGAGGAATGAATTCATAAAAGGGTCATTCATCTGGTGTTGAAATATCCACTTTATGACCCTGGACCCCCTACTCGCTTTACTGCCAGGGATCCCCCCCCCCCCCCCCCCCCTGGTTTAAAGTAAAGGGGAATAATTTTCACCATAGATTAGATTAACCTACACACAATCGGTTTTGCTGAGTATCTAATGTGTTAAATCTCCACCTGTAACCGATTAATTGCTCCAAGAAGAAATGCAAGAATCATTAATAAAGATATCGGATGGATCTACCAGCTGCTGTTAAATGAAGCTGCACACTCAGGTATTGATTATTTTTTTCCCATGGAATACATTGTCTGGCACAGGCAGGAACTTTTTCGCAGAACCTGTTACCAAATCCTCCAGGTTCTTTTCGTGAGTACTGCGCCCCCAAAGGGTTTGGCAGAAAGGTACCTAACAGCACATGGAGTCTGTGCGCTCAGCATGTAGGCCAGTTGTCTAAGGATATTCGAGAGTCGGACAGCAGTTGGGTTTGTCCAAACAGGTTTAGCAGCGAAGTCCATTCTATAATGTACAACAAACGCCATGCAAGCAAAAATGTCACACAAGGGGCTGTTGTTACCAACCAAGATATATTAAGGAAAGACACACAGACATGGAAGACTTGTATCTCTTGCACACTCGTGACCTATGGACCTTGCTGATCGTGATGTGGTCATGGGTTGTAGGAACTATAGATGCTAGAACGGTGCTTGTGACGTCCCCCGGCATAGTCTTCATTTTATCTACAGTGACATATGGGGTCAAAGTGCAGGGAAGGGACAAGGACAGGAATGGCCAGTAAATAGAGAATATCCATCCTAATGCCTTGGTCATCAATGACCAAGAGCCTTGAAATGCCCAGTTTGGAAGGGGAATGAGACTTGGGTCAGAATTGGATCTTACCCCACAAACCTTGGCACTAGAAGATGATGTAATAAGCTGAGACTCCTAAAGAGCACAAACGTGTCATAAAGGAGCACTATGCCAATTAAGACACAGATTTCCAGTCTTTCTCTCCTTACACACATGATGGGTATAGATAAAATATTCCTACCCATCTCCACGTAGTAGATTAGATGGCTAACCTGGACATTGCTACTGTTTGGAAACTACTTACCCCCATTATTCTCAGCTGGCCATGACGATAGTCGTTCCCAAGCATCTGCAGTGCCAAGGACAGCCATCACTGCAGTACCGCCCACCAGCTGATGAAGATAATTCGAAACGCGTCCTGTGGGGTGTAGCTGTGTTTCTGTTTAGTGCAGTATCCTAACTGTTCAATAGACCTGGCCAGGCGAACAGACCCAGTGGGTAAGGGATTTTTGGCTCTATTTATATTTTTATATATATTTTCTATGTATTTTTAATAATTTATCTCTTTTTTTGCACCCATTTGGGGCCCTTGATTTAGTGTATCATTGTATTTTTGTTTATATATTTTCAGTCTCATCTTGTGATTTTATATTATATTGCTGTATATTACATATGGTCATTTACTTGTATATTTATACTTCCTTGTAATAAACTCTATTTTTTCTATAACATTTCTGTCTTTGTAGTCTACAACTTTTGTGGTATACATATTTAGCGCTGTCTCACTCTTACATTACATCACTGCAGTAGACTGGAGGTTCATTCGTCACCTCACCACTTAAACCAAAAGCATGTGTTTGATTCGATGTTCCTCTGCTTTAGGTCAGTACTGCCTAGCTCCATCCCTTGCGGCGGGCCACATTTCAAGGATGTCTCTGCTTGAATGTTGGTGAAGGCGATCAACTCGCAAGGGAGGAAATATGGATGGGGCCAACGAGAGGATAACGCCCAGTCTGAAGGTAAACATAGCAGGAGGGGGCACTTTGTAATTTCTCCCATTTTTTTCTTCTATCAGAACATGATGGCGATGGCGTCAGTTCTGCCCTCCAGGCAAACCATGTATGATAAGACTGCCAGATGTTTCCTATAATTAGAAGCACAAATGCAAAGGGAATACGACAGGGCTGCATCCAAGTTGTTGCTTCCATACCTGAGGGGTTATTGTTCGGTATTCATGGTTTAAAGGGAAAATCTAGGCCTCATAGAAGTGACTATTTTGTGAAGCTGGTGGTGTTCCAGACTCATTTGCAAGTTCTGAAGTTGATTAATTAGCTGCATTTGTACAATTAACATCTACAGCCATCCCTTGGCCCCTGGAGCGTTTGATAATAAAGCTAGCACGGTGCCGTGAGTTCTGGAATGTTTTGGGATGGACCCGGCATCATTGGAGGCTTGAACATCTCCCCCTCCTATTGAAGGAGGCAGTCTCAAATTGTACGGAGTGGGAAGTGTCACTGAAAAAAAGGACAGAGCTTTTTGGGAGTGGGTAACATTGGGTAGGGAGTGGGGGGGGGAATTATATGTCCCAGATGGAAAATGGTTCCCACTCTTCCATTTTTAATCAGCCACACAAAAGGCTGGTCACAGGCGAAAAATACACTTTATTAAATAAAATAGAACCGGTATTGGAGTCCAACGCATTTTAAGGACTGGAATGTTCCCCATGCCCGTAGACATGTTTGAAAGTTGAGCCCAGGAGGTAGCTGTATATCCAGAACCTCATAATAACCCCAGGAATCTGCATAAGATTTTTTTCCTAAAGTGCTAACTGGTAAAAAAAAAAATAAGTCTGAGATTGGTTTTATTCTTGGTAGACGAGATGGGCCAATTCATTCAAAGTCTCGTTCTTTGCGGTATTTACCCTGATTGCACGAAACAATCGTTTATAGAATTAGAATCTCAATCAGTATAACTCGTAGCAGAGCCAGTAAAACTTTAATAATAAGGAAAAAAAATGTTTTACTAATGATTTATTGTGAGCAAGTGAAAGCTACGATATTAGCCCTTCATTTACAACCTGAGATTGGCTCTCTCTACACATCAGAGAAAGGAAGGGCTGTGGATTTCATGTAAATTTTATGTTTCCTGTCCTACTGATTGATGTCTTGGATGGTCCTGGAATTTGAGTGAAACCTGGCGATAATAACCCAGGCTGTGTAATTCCATTCAATCAGGCGAAAGGCACCATTACGTGGCACCGTTAAAAACTTGCTCAGTTTAGACGTTTAACCCGTGGGCCGTGGAAAGGCTTGATGGCTGAAATGAAAACTTTTGTTAAATAGGTTTGTGAAAAGGGAAAATGAGATGGAAAATTTAAGGGTGGCTGTACCCATGTCACGTTTGTTGAAGAAATAAATGCGTGGGCAGCTAGCCACACTAAAAGGGGCTTAAAAGTATTAGAACAATGTCGCTGTTCTATTGGACGACAAATTATACATTGGTAGAGTTGAGCGGACACCTGGATGTTCGGGTTCGGCGGAACTTCGGGAAAAAGTCCGGGTTCGGGCTCGAACTTGACCCCGTAACCCCATTGAAGTCAATGGGGACACGAACTTTTGGGCACTAAATGACTCTAAAAAAGTCCTGGAAAGGGCTATAGGGCTGCAAAAGGAACTAAAATGTGGGTAAGAGTAGGACAAGTGCCCTGCACTTGTCTTTCGGTTTATAGACTTTGGGTTCATGGAATATATCTAATGCTATTGGCTTTCTATAAACCGAAATAGAGTCCCCATTCATAAGAAATTCTTATGAATGGGGACTCTATTTCCGTTTATAGAAAGCCAATAGTATTACATACAATGTAATCGCCGAACCCCGAACTCCAACACGAACATACAGTGGAATGTCCATGTTCGGGTCCGGGGTCCAAAAACCGTAATGTTCGGTACGAACCCGAACAGTGCAGTTCGGGTTCGCACAACACTATCCATTGGCAGTTCTACTAGAGTTTCTACTAGATGATCCATTGAAGCATTTTCTATATGCCTTGGTCACCTGTCAGTTGTGACCCACGTATACTAAATTCTAGCTCTGTGGTCACATCCCTCGTGTCACCTCTAGTGGCCATCACTGTTGTTTCTCTCAGTGATGCTCAGCTGGGCTTTATTAATTACCCTGATGTAAACAATGGTGAAGACATGGGCAGTGGGAGACTTGAATCCCCGCTCGGGTTCCAGTTAAGTCCAGGAGCTCCCGGGAAGCTTGAATTAATACCATAGAAACTATGGGAGTTTTGGTCCCCATAGGGCCTGCACACAAGCCCTTGACGAGAACGTACTGCCCTTGGGCTAGCAATTGGACACAGGGTAAGGAACCAGCATTGTTCATGGTGGACATTTATGTGATAGGCAATTTAAGGATGTTCTATGGGCCTTCACAGAGCTTGCCACAGGCACTGGGGTTCTTGTAAATACATGTTGCCTTTCCCTGGCTCGACATTAACTCGGCAGAAAAACACAGAGTAGGGTTAGTGACCATGTATAGGGCCAGGCAAGGTAAAATGTAGACCTTTCTGAAAACTGGTCCGGAACACCCCAAAATTACGTGGCATGGACAAGTCCAAGTCCTGAAGAAGAAAAAGAATGATCGCCTCAGATACTAAATCCTTCTGTGCCCCCAAGTTCTCCCAAAGTTTGATTCAAATTTTAAACTTTAAAAATCATGGTGACCTCAGAAATAAATGCAGTTCTCCCCCCCACTTTTCCCAAAAGTATGATCTATCACCATATGTCGTTATTGTCCATCTGTCAATTGTTATTTTCCTACTGAAATATCTTAATGCTTTATAAATTGAATGCCATAATCAAGATAATTTAATCTTTCAGAAAACACAAGAGCGTCCCAGAACAATCTTTAGCGCAAGCTGTTTGGGGACTCACGCTAATCCCAAAGTAGCATCTTTTTTTCCCAGTTCCATTCTACGTTCTCTCCTTCACCCGTGCTTTCTTTGATTACCGACTTTTAATATTATCCTTCCGATTCCCTCTTGTGGCCCCTCCTTTGGCACGTTACAAAAGAATGATAATTAGAACAGGCTGCAAGGTAGAGATGTTTAAGGGTGTTCGAACTGAAGCCATTTCTTTTGTCGACACCCCGACTATTCTTCTGTCTGATTCTTCTCCAGAAGGGTTAATTATAAAAGATTAAAGGCGGTTTCAGAATTTTTATTTTTTATTTTTTTTTGCATGGCTGCCAAATATTCCCTTATAAGGAAAGACATGCGAGACTACTGCCGGCGACAGTGCGACGGACATGTGTATGATGAGAGATAATGTTGTCATTATTTACCAAGGCACATCTGCCCTTTTAAAAAAAAATTAGGATCTAAGGGAAATAAAACAGCCTGGAAAGCAGCTTGCGACTCGGGAGAGGGATTTCTGCTAACGCAATCTCGGGGCGCGCTGCACATAATGGTGTTAAATACGCCGTTTTTCTAATGAAAAACAAATTGCCTATATTGAAGGCGGTAAGGGGATTTAGGAACTGTGGTGCTGTGGGTCTTTGGGGGATCATTTTGAAAAGGGTAAGAACACTAATTTAGAAACGCTGTTTCGTAGACTAAAAAATAAATGGCTGCTCACCAGTGAGCTCTCTCTCTGGAGTGTAAAAACCAGACGCTGCATTTTTATCCGCAAAACCAAAATCCAAATTGTTCTCCTAATGCATGTGATAGCTGGGGTTTGGGGCGATACAGAGGACCCCGATACTAGAGCAATTTACATGAAATCTGCGCAATGATTACAATTGTGGTTACTGGCTGCTGGGTATCTTTTTGTTGTTATTGTTTGGGGGGGTGGGAAGGGGTGTGTGTGCTAACAAAGAATATCAAGATTCCAAACCTCAGATTTGAGAATTATGTTAGTAAGGTTTTCGGAGCGCGAGGGGAGATCTGTACTCTCGTAAAGTGATGACTTCCCCCTTTTGCTGCTACCTGGCAGTTGCAGTGACTTATTTGGCTATGCAGCCACCCCCAGCGGGAGCAGAGGACCACCAGTACGGTATGGGTAGGCGGACAGATGAGCTCAGCAGCAGGAACTCACCAGGTTTGTCCCCTGCAAGTTGACCGGCTAAGATGAAAATGTTCATCTGGCCTCAACTCGTCCTTTCGTGAATAGACCCCACTGTTTCCCCTTTATTTTAGGTGGGATCGCTTGATGGGATATTATTATGGGTATCTCATGGCGACAGCCAATCATCTGCCGCAGGAGCCATGTGATCAATATATCTTCTAAGACGTAGACTGTGTCTCTCCCCTTAAAGGGGCAAAGTAAAAATAATATGCTAAAGATGAAGATAGAAAAAGAAATAACCAACAGCTATCACTAATATGTGGAATGGCGGACATTCTGTCTGACACCGGAGGAAGAATATTATGCCATGTATCATATACACCCGGCTGCACACTCACTTATCCCTGACCGAGGTGAGGCCATGCCGGGGGTTGTCATATAAAAAATCTGAGCGATATCAGCTCTCATTAAGGACAAGCACCTGCAGCTCATCCCACCAGCGGTGCATAAGCAAATGTCCATCATTTGTCATCTGTGGGAAGCTCTTCACCCCTCATTAAACCCGGACACTGGGTTTGGCCGAGAAGTAACAGGATGTGGCTGATTTTGGACGAAAGACTTACAAAAAAAAAAGAAATGGTACACTTAGAGTAAAAGTAATTGTTCCGTGAGCTTTATCCATCACCTCTGTGGAAAAGACGCTAAGAATGAGAATAATTCGAATTAGTTTCTGGGCATGTTCCTGAGCAGGCGTGCGGCCCAAAAAGTTTTTGTAAAGACCAGAAATTCAATCTAAGCCAGTGTCAGCCGCATCAGTCTGGGACACTCACCTAATAAATACTCAGTGATGGCAAACCTTGGCACTGCCAGTGGTTGAGAATCAAATATCCTGTGATATCCAGGCTTCCTTAATCGTGGAATCATGGGATATGTGTTTCCCAAGCTTTGCAGTGCCATGGTTTGCCATCATTAAGGGTGCGGACTATATAATGGCCAAACATCTGCAGTGCCAGGTAAAAAAAACTTAAATAAAACCAAAATCCAACACAATGCCTGTATCTTGTTTATAATGGCCAATGTAGAGTAAACTTGTTTTTTTTGGGGTGGGGGTGGGAGACACTATTTAGGCTATTGCCCTATAACTTGCAACAAGAAAAATATTGGAAAATCATGTCATCTCAGGACCACATTTAGAAATTATTTATATTTTTTCACCATTTGTAATTATGTAAAAAAAAAATTCAGTTAAAAAAAATGTTTATGATTTTTTTATAGTAAATTATAAGATATGCTGAAAAGAATATGTTGATAACAACACTATATAATATGTGTGGGTACATAATAAGAGAAAAATAAAAAGGAAACACAAAAAAAAACAAAGTTTAAAAAAAAAAAACAGCCGTTGTCACTAAACACTGCCCAGTCTTTCTCCTCTGTTTATTTTAGGAGTCATCCTGGTGTTTCATCCTTTTCTTCAAAGGCTTGTTAGACTAATCTGTGGGGCCTTCTTCATTTCCAAAACTTTGAAATAATTCTTGAGTGTCAGTTCTGGGGCTTAGGTTACACAGCATGCCCTGTCTATGCACCCATGAAAAGTGTTTAATGGCTGTCCTGACAAGCTAGCCT
The DNA here is from genome assembly GCA_036172795.1 of Pelodytes ibericus. NCBI lineage: Eukaryota > Metazoa > Chordata > Amphibia > Anura > Pelodytidae > Pelodytes > Pelodytes ibericus. The sequence continues at coordinate 78,052,739 of CM069865.1, read as the reverse complement.
TCTAAGAATCACTTCTATGGGGATTCAAACACTAGAATTACTGACACAGCTGAATAAGGCTCAGCCCCTCTGTCGCACAAGGGTTGTTCTTTTAACAATTGGGGTAAATATCTATATTTATCTTCCGACGTTTCTTAAAGGACAACTGTACTGAAAGATTGTATCAAGTGTAAATGATTTAGAAAGAAAATCTTTCATGAAAGAATACAAATAAAGTTTCTTATTGAGCCTTCTTTACTCCATATCATTCTCTCAGAGGGAAGACATCTTGTTTAGAATCTTTACTCCATATAGTTCTCTCAGGGGGCGGATATGTTGGTTAGAATCTTTACCCCATATCGTTCTCTCAGGGGGCAGACAGGTTGGTTAGAATCTTTACTCCATATCGTTCTCTCAGGGGGCAGACAGGTTGGTTAGAATCTTTACTCCATATCGTTCTCTCAGGGGGCAGATATGTTGGTTAGAATCTTTACTCCATATCGTTCTCTCAGGGGGCAGACATCTTGTTTAGAATCTTTACTCCATATCGTTCTCTCAGGGGGCAGACATGTTGTTTAGAATCTTTACACCATATTGTTCTCTCAGGGTTAGACATGTTGTTTAGAATCTTTACTCCATATCATTCTCTCAGGGGGCAGACATGTTGTTTAGAATCTTTACTCCATATCGTTCTCTCAGGAGGCAGACATGTTGTTTAGAATCTTTACTCCATATAGTTCTCTCAGGGGGCAGACATGTTGGTTAGAATCTTTACTCCATATTGTTCTCTCAGGAGGCAGACATGTTGTTTAGAATCTTGGGTCAGATCTTCACTCACCTTGGTTCAGATGAACAAAGATCTGACCGAAGATTCTAAACAAAATGTCTGCCTCCTGGTGGAGCTATACGGGTTAAAGATGGGTCAATAAGATACTTTATTTGTATTCTTTCATTAAAGCATTTCTATACAAAATGCCTACGCTTGATGCAATGCTTTAATTAAACAGAACTTCATATTTTCTACAGTTATCCTTTAAAGTTAAGAAGTTATTCCCTTTGTCGAGATTGTGAAGTCACGTAAATCTAGAGACTTGTCGATTAAAGCCATATTCCTTAAGATATGTCGTTAATATCAACCAGTTAAAAGCAAAACATAGAATAAGAGTCTTTAATAGTTTTCATGGGTGAATTTTTGCAAAACTGCAAATGCTGTTTGAATGCTGTTTTTTTTAAATATATGGACTGATTTGGGAACCGGTGATCTAGACCTAACCGACGATCAGACGTTTTTTTCTTGGCTTTTTTTTCACGGTTGGGGGTCGCTGCCGCCCCCCAAAATTTGCCACCCTAGGCATCCGCCTAGGATTCCTCGTGGTAAATACCGCACTGCTGACAAGTGGAGTATATTTATTGGCCTTGTATCTAGGTATGGTACGACTGATCAATGAGATTCAAGGCTAGCCCCTCAGACAGGGTTGGCACATTTTCCTCAAAAAAATACCAGCCACGCTAGAACCTCCGTAAGTGGCCCCACTTCCATCAGTAGTTCTGCTACTAACTCACGCAGATGTCTTAGCACTTTTTCTACAAAAAAGAAATGACCAGCGTTGCTATAGCCTCCGGAGACTGAACACTGGCACCAAGCGGATTATTTTTATCGGCATTTAATATGCAACGTTGCAAAAAAGATATATAACAGTTTAAGATGATTTTACATCTTTTATAATTAGTTTTCAAGCCAAAAAACAAGGTCAGTAGGAATCTACATTAAGAAAGTTTCAATTCCCTCTTAGTAATTTCCCTTGTCTATTCAAATAGTCAAGAAAGATGCAAAAAAAGTTAAAAAACAAAACAAAACAAAGAAAAGAATAAAAATCCATAACCTTCAGACACACAGCAGCAGACCCATAGAGTCACATCGTTAGGACCAAGACTGCAGAATCTATATTCAATTACAGTGATCAATATAGGCTCAGTGAGGATTCTATATCTGAAAGGGAAACTACGGCTTCAGGACCAAGGCGTGTTGTGAGAAAAGGGACAATGTGTAACTTTGACCAAACGGCAGTCTTTAAAAAGATAAGAAATGCAAATTTAATAAATCCGAATAATTCTAAATAATTTCCCAGGAAGATGTGTAAGATCCTGATATCCAGCCATTCTGTGTGTTTAACGTTATTTAAGATTGATTTTTTGTTTGTTGAGTTTTTTATGATTTGGCGTCTATGTGTCATAGAAAAACTTCAGTGCTAAGAAAGTGGATTTTTGTTTTCCAGATTTTAGAATGAGAGAGGAAGGCTGATGTAGGATGTAACTGGTATGTGTTCTGTGTTACATTCTGCATTGAAAAACAATCTACCATTTCCCAGTACCAATGCCAAATCCACACTCTTCCCTCTCAAGGGAGTTATGACTGGGATAGTACAACAGGAGGCCTGCCAGATGGGTAGAGTACAGCGATTAACATGTATTACGGGGGTTGGGATAAATGGGGATTTCTATGGTAATAAGATATTGTTTGTAAACAGCGTTGGCGCTTCCCTGTGCTGTATCTTGGTTTTGTGCTGCCCTAGGCAGACAAAATTCAGGCACCCTCCACCCTCGTTGCACACCTACAACATGTCCCATCACCCTCGTTGCACACCCACGATATGCCCCATCACCCCATTACACGCCCCATCACCCACATTGCACACACACTAAATACCCAATCACCACATTACATGCCCCCATCACCCACATTCCATACACACTAAATGCCCCATCACCCCCATTACATCCCATCATCACCCTCATTACATACCCCCGCCACGTCCATTACATGCCCCCATCACCCAGATTAACTGGAAGGAGCTAAAGCTTGCTGAACCGTGGGGGAGGAAGTGAAAATGTTTGAAGCACCAGAAGTGTGTTTTAACACCCTCTGGCAAAGTGCTGCCCTCTGGCAAATGCCACCCTAGGCGAGTGCCTTGTGTGTCTTGTGGAAGATACACTACTGGCGCTTCCTACATGAGTATCTAGATGAGTATAGTTCGCCAACCCTTTAGTCTCTTTGCTATAAACCGGAGAGACTATTATAAATGTGTGTATTATCCTGTAGCTTTTAGATCAGTACAATTTGCTTAGATTTCATACAATGTCTGGCAATCTGTTTTCTTTACAAACCAAATATCTTCCAATAGATACTTTTGTTTGGATTACTGTCGGCCGAAAAATAAACATATAGTTTATATCAACCTTCGCTTTTACTGTGTGAGAGCTATGCAAAAGTGTTGCCGTAAAAACAAAACCCAGCTGTAGTTCTATCAGAAAAGGAAGCAGACCTAGGCAGAGATAGGTAAAGTGTCAAGGACACCTGTGTCCGTGGCAAGCTGTTCGAAGGTGCATAGGACATCAGTAAATGTCCACAAATGTTGGTGCCCAACCCCTGGGCATGTCACTGTGAATTTTGTTGCTGGCATACTGAAAAGGGGTATATCATATGTAAATAAAACAAAAAAGTACAGTGGAAAAATGAAAATGATGAAAAAAAAATAATAGAAGGTAGTGATTGAAGTTGCACTGCCTTAAATTCATGGTTTCTAGTGATCTGCTATGAGGGAGCAGGGAGATCTGTGTCATCCGTTTGGAAAAGTGTGTGGTTTTTTTCCAGCTTTGTTAATTTCTTGTGTAGCAAATGAAAGATAGAAGATGAATCTGTACCTTAGTGCCCTGTGTTTCTATCAGAGCGGAGTTACATGAAGGAGCAGAAAAAAGAGAGATCTGGGAAATGGGAGGCTACCATGCATTAAACTAAAGCCACAAAGATTGACTCCCAGTTTTCCTTTCTCTGCTTGTTCACCTGTGCATACTTCACTATGGAGAGGACTCAGCCATGGTATTTGCTCACAGCAGCCCTGCACAGCACCATATTTACTCATAGGACTGTAAGTTTTTCCAAACAGCTATTTTTGTAAATGAGAGTTTAGACTTTTTGGGTCCCACAAAATGAATTTAGCACATTTGCTGCCCCCAGAGTCCGCACAAAGGCCAATCCCACAAAAGCCAGCAGGACCTGCACTAATAAACTATTTTCAGAGTTCAGTTGCAGTGTTTACTACAGGCTTGTCATGACTATATTCTACTCCAACAGGGTGAAGTCAAAACCTTCACCGAGATCATAATCTACTCCAACAGGGTGAGGTCAAATCCTACACCGAGACCATAGTCTACTCCAACAGGGTGAGGTCAAATCCTACACCGAGACCATAGTCTACTCCAACAGGGTGAGGTCAAATCCTACACCGAGACCATAGTCTACTCCAACAGGGTGAGGTCAAATCCTACACCGAGACCATAGTCTACTCCAACAGGGTGAGGTCAAATCCTACACCGAGACCATAGTCTACTCCAACAGGGTGAGGTCAAATCCTACACCGAGACCATAGTCTACTCCAACAGGGTGAGGTCAAATCCTACACCGAGACCATAGTCTACTCCAACATGGTGAGGTCCAATCCTACACTGTAACATCGGGTCCTAGCTTTCCCTTGCAGCGACTGACAGTGTGAGATTCTGACACTTTAAAGAATCCACGCATAAATAGTTTCGTCTGACTAAATCAGCAAAGGGCCCTTATTGCTGAAGCATTGAACAAGTTTATGATTACCTGAATGAAGCCTTTGTTCCAGACTGGGGTATACATTACAGGTTGCCTGTACCAGTGTTAATGCTTGTTTTGTGTGTGTGTGTGTGTGTGTGTGTGTGTGTGTGTGTGTGGGTGGGTGTGTGTGTGTGTGTGTGTGTGTGTTGATTCATTTTTCCACAGTCCGCTTGCTTGGGTAGCAGTGCACCTGTGTAGGGTTGGATTATCTTACACCACTTTCACAATGGAGAAGATGCTTACACACAATTCCTTCTCTTTGCAGTCGTCCTGTCTTTCTTTTCCCCATGGATCCGGAATTCAAGGATATCCACATGAACGAGAGCTGAACGAGAAGATCGGGGACTAGCCAGATATTGCAGCACAGTCCCAGGGGAACGTCTTTAATTAAAGATTGCGGCTTCATTTCAGGGACATGCTTTAAATACTATGTACTCCTGGTGAACAAAGAGACATATTAAATAAAGTTTCGGGGATCATTGCTGTGTGAGCAGCTGTACAGACATTAATCACATATTATGTGTCCACACACAGGGGCCAATAAAATGTAAAGTATATGCTGTAAAAAGGCAAATTATATGGTTTCATTTAGTACTTTTACAAAGATGAACTTATACGTAGGACTATACCGGAATTTTAGGCTTTCTCTAATTAACATATCAGGAACGAATTAACTTTGTGCACCACCGAGTAATGGGGTAATATAGCAGGGGGGGGGGGGGGGTGAGAGGTCTGGACCATCACAGAAGGGTAGGACTTGGAAAGCTCTGATGCAGGTTATCACCGTTTGGAAGGTCAGTAACCTGGCAAGATTTCTAGAATAAATAAGTATCAAGTAAATGCATGGTACACCGGTATTTTAAAGATTTAAAATTGACGGACAGATATACTGACAGATAAGGTACAGAGATTGATAGACAGATATAGTGACAGATAAGGTACAGAGATTGATAGACAGATATACTGACAGATAAGGTACAGAGACTGATAGACAGATATACTGACAGATAAGGTACAGAGATTGATAGACAGATATACTGACAGATAAGGTACAGAGACTGATAGACAGATATACTGACAGATAAGATACAGAGATTGATAGACAGATATACTGACAGATAAGGTACAGAGACTGATAGACAGATATACTGACAGATAAGATACAGAGATTGATAGACAGATATACTGACAGATAAGATACAGAGATTGATAGACAGATATACTGACAGATAAGGTACAGAGATTGATAGACAGATATACTGACAGATAAGGTACAGAGATTGATAGACAGATATACTGACAGATAAGGTACAGAGACTGATAGACAGATATACTGACAGATAAGGTACAGAGACTGATAGACAGATATACTGACAGATAAGGTACAGAGATTGATAGACAGATATACTGACAGATAGGTACAGAGATTGATAGACAGATATACTGACAGATAAGGTACAGAGATTGATAGACAGATATACTGACAGATAAGGTGCAGAGATTGATAGACAGATATACTGACAGATAAGGTACAGAGACTGATAGATAGATATACTGACAGATAAGGTACAGAGACTGATAGACAGATATACTGACAGATAAGGTACAGAGATTGATAGACCGATATACTGACAGATAAGGTACAGAGATTGATAGACAGATACACTGACAGATAAGGTACAGAGATTGATAGACAGATATACTGACAGATAAGGTACAGAGACTGATAGACAGATATACTGACAGATAAGGTACAGAGAGTGATAGACAGATATACTGACAGATAAGGTACAGAGATTGATAGACAGATATACTGACTGATAATGTACAGAGACTGATAGACAGATATACTGACAGATAAGGTACAGAGATTGATAGACAGATATACTGACAGATAAGGTGCAGAGATTGATAGACAGATATACTGACAGATAAGGTACAGAGATTGATAGACAGATATACTGACATATAAGGTACAGAGATTGATTGACAGATATACTGACAGATAAGGTACAGAGACTGATAGACAGATATACTGACACATAGGGTACATAGATTGATAGACAGATATACTGACAGATAAGGTACAGAGATTGATAGACAGATATACTGACAGATAAGGTACAGAGACTGATAGACAGATATACAGACAGATAAGGTACAGAGATTGATAGACAGATATACTGACAGATAAGGTACAGAGACTGATAGACAGATATACTGACAGATAAGGTTCAGAGATTGATAGACAGATATACTGACAGATAAGGTACAGAGATTGATAGACAGATATACTGACAGATAAGGTACAGAGATTGATAGACAGATATACTGACAGATAGGGTGCAGAGATTGATAGACAGATATACTGACAGATAAGGTACAGAGATTGATGGACAGATATACTGACATATAAGGTACAGAGATTGATAGACAGATATACTGACAGATAAGGTACAGTGATTCATGGAAAGACAAAATAACTAACTAGAAAGTGCTACTCACTAGGGCCTAGGTGTCCACCTTCAGCTCTTTCTCCACTACAACTACCATACTTTCTTGCTATTCTAGCAAGCTGGAGGTGAATTATGGGGTTTGTAATTCTGCACAGCTGGAGGGCCACAGTTGTACGTGTAGGCACTAGGGCATTTAGAAGAGGTATAAACCCCATCCCATTGAAGCGGGGGCTATACCCCCCTTGCCATCCCTCCACTGGGTGTGTTTGTGATGAAAATGTTGTTTGTCACAACTCAGAAGCAAAATGCGTATAAAAGTTTGGTGCCACTTTAAATGTCCCTGCTTGCACAAAGGTGAGGTTGCTGGCTCCTCATTGTTTGGTTGCAGCTTGCTGTCCAGGGATCCCTTGGGAGAAGCGTTCATCGGATCTCCAGATCATCCAATGAATCGCTTGATGTAACCATGTCAACGGCTTTCCGTAAGTAAGTACGCATAGCGGGAATTGTCACCTTCTCCCTGGCTAGTACTCGCCTTTAACTGAACCGCCTCCAATGCACAAAAGAGATTCTGGTAGCGGTATAGACTGTTTTGTGTGCCCAGTAGATACTAGGTGAGTTTAGGGTCTCACCCTATTAAGAGTGTGCCTTGGTGGGGCAGATGAGCTTAATTATGCTTTGGCCAATCCATATAACCAAAACCTTTATTTCATATTAAGTTGATACAATTGTTGCCAACTGTATCTTTATGAGGGTGAGAAGCCCAGACAGTGTTTGTATTTTATACACCTACAATAGCTAATTCCACTGTATTTGCAGCATGCTAACACCTGTTTAGTGAGCAGTATATTATAAACAAGCATAGCGCACCAAGATTTTTCTTGTCCCCCATTTAAGATGTCATCTTTTTTTTTATAGCGCGTAGTTTAAACCTCTTCGTCCCCATGATATAATGGTATGGGCCAGATTTATTTCTGACGCCGGGAGGTACAAAGACGGGGTGTAACCATGATACTGTCACAAGGGAACATCATGTGTGCTTCTCTGGTTCCGAGGAATGTAGACGAAACAATTAGCCTCTGTGGAGCAGGACAGACCTTCTGTTCTCTTCTATATGGGACCCATTCAGGAATAAAGGAATGTTGCATATTTTGAATTGATTAACATCAATTCACAGGGCATGTGTTGTAAACGTGGGGCCTTAATATAGGAAGGATTCATTAAAAATAGGAAGCATTATTTAGGGATTTGTATATTTTTCTATTCTACTTAAACGGGCAGTTTCTCCTTTTTATCTATATGCTGTGCCTGTGTTTAAAATGTGTGAAATACTTTTGTTTTGTTTGTTTGTTTTAAAAAACAACAGTTCTCCTGTATTTTTTCATTGACATTTTTTTTTATTCGGGGCCTCTAAATTCTGTCATCCAATCCAGGTGGGCTACAAGGAGGCAGAACTGTTGCTAGGACAACCCCAACAAATCTATTATTTGCCTTTTTAGTAGATAGGAAGTGCTAAGGATCGGATTCCTTTTGTTTTACATGATACAATTCTTATCTAAAATAATGTTATTATACTGTGGAACAATAAAGGGGCACATTATTGTTATATCCTTTGTATGATTGAGGTTCTCATCCTTATCTCCCAGGCCCAGTACGCACAAAAAGGGTATCTCATTTGCTTCAATTTGTTGCATTGGAAACAGTAAGAGAATCTGGAAAATAACAATTAGCAGATACTGTTTAGATTGTCATTGGTCTATTGATCTTGGTATCAGAATTCAATCTATGAATTTACTTACAAACAGGATATCTTGGGGGCTTGGTTTAGCTGTGATGGATTCATGGGTGAGTAATCCTTATTTATGGGATGACAGGTCAATCTCATCCGATCCAGGTACATGCACGGCACTATACATGCTCTAACATGCCACCAGGGGAATATGTGGGAAAGACAAATATGACCTCACAGTCCGCCCATTATACATGCTGCAAGAGGCAATAACCTGGTTTTATTCCAGAATGAATAGTTTATTTGTGTCCCACTTTGATATAATTATAAATAACAGTGGGATAAGAGAGCAAATCTAAAGGGCCCAAGGTGGCTCTAAGATGACTCAGTCGCCATACCTCTAAAAATCCCAGGGGTGAGGCCTGAGAGGGTGTGTATCTGTGCTATGTGGACGTTTGACATGCAAAGTATTCATTCTGCAGGACTGTCCCCCTTAAAGTGGGTTAGTTGGGTGGTATGGGTTGCTGCAACATATAAACATAGATTGGGCCAACAGAGAAGCATTGAGTAGCCACTGTTGTGCTAAAAGCAAAAGCTCACATCTATTTGTCTTTTAGAATATCTGTAATCGTAGTGTTAGCCTCTACTACCTCTACTGAAAGCTTATTCCATATATCTACTACTTTTTCTATAAAACAATAGTTTCAACTGATAAAACATGTGCATTAACCAGAGGAATAAAATCAATGGACCAGTGGGCCACTGGATGAGTAACAAGTCTCTGAGGATGGGTACTATCCAGTTTTACCAAAGAGGATTATGGGAAATATCCAGTATTGCCGACCAAAGGCTTATGGGAACAATCCAGTCTTGCTCTGTATGCTATCTCCGGATAATGCCTTGTTAAATCAGGGTTCCAGGTTTCTGAGCAAATCTTTCTGTTCTGATGTTGATAGCTGATCCTTTATACTGTGAGAGGCACAGAGCTGACTCCATTCTTATGTGACAAGAAAAAAAAAGTTTCTTCAGAACTGGATCCTTTCTATGGTTCTTCCTAATGTCTAGCAGGTGTTGGAGAGGGACAGCTTGAATCTGTTCTTGGATAAATCTATGGTAGTTATTTTCCAGTTGAGTGGCATTTCCCCTTGGCTGAGAGTTGCCAGCATAATGAACACTTGTCTGTTTTGCTTTGCAACTCGGAACAGACAAAACCAAACCGTTCCACCTGAACTCCCATCATGCTGAGCTTCCACCGCTGCCAGAGATCTTATCTGGATGAGAAATGCACCTTTTTTTTTATTCCCATTGTGTCTCATGTTTGAGGAGTACAAAGTCCATAACCAGAACCTCACATGTGATGCTTCTTTGGTCTGAGTTAGGGTCAGTGCTGTATTTACCGCGAGGCATCCTAGGCGGATGCCTAGGGCGGCAAATTTTGGGGGGCGGCAGCGCCCCCCAGCACTGAAAAAAAAAAAAAGTTCAAAAAAAATAAAAACGCGTCCCTTTAAAAAAAAAAAGACCGCGCTTGCAGGCAGAGACAGAGGTGAGAGGGGATCGGAAGATCCCCCCTCACCATCGCTCTGCCTGCCAGGCTGCACGGGGAGCCGAACAGGCAGCACGGAGAAACCTTCGTGCTGCCTGTTCGGCTCCCCGTGCAGTGTGCCGACACGGAAGTGCCGACAGTCACGTGACGGGCGCGCTGACTTCATACGCGCGCCCGGTCACGTGGCCTGTCGGCACAATCGCCGGGAAGCCGAACAGGCAGCATGGAGGGACCATGCTGCCTGCCACTAGCCACCAAGGAAAGGTAAGTGCTGATGGGAGACTGTGTGTGTGTGACTGAGTGTGATGGGAGTCAGAGTGTGTGTGATGGGAGTCAGAGTGTGTGATGGGAGACAGTGTGTGTGATGGGAGTCAGAGTGTGTGTGATGGGAGTCAGAGTGTGTGATGGGAGACAGTGTGTGTGATGGGAGTCAGAGTGTGTGTGATGGGAGACAGTGTGTGTGACTGAGTGTGATGGGAGTCGGAGTGTGTGTGATGGGAGACAGTGTGTGTGATGGGAGTCAGAGTGTGTGTGTGATGGGAGACAGTGTGTGTGTCTGAGTGTGATGGGAGTAGGAGTGTGTGTGATGGGAGTCAGAGTGTGTGTGATGGGAGACAGTGTGTGTGACTGAGTGTGATGGGAGTCAGAGCGTGTGTGATGGGAGACAGTGTGTGTGACTGAGTGTGATGGGAGTCAGAGTGTGTGTGATGGGAGACAGTGTGTGTGACTGAGTGTGATGGGAGTCAGAGTGTGTGTGTGATGGGAGACAGTGTGTGTGACTGAGTGTGATGGGAGTCAGAGTGTGTATGATGGGAGACAGTGTGTGTGACTGAGTGTGATGGGAGTCAGAGTGTGTGTGATGGGAGACAGTGTGTGTGACTGAGTGTGATGGGAGTAGGAGTGTGTGACTGAGCTTGATGTGAGTCTGAATGATGGGGCATGTCTTAGGTGTGTAACGTGGGTGTGCAGCTTGGGTAGGGGGGTGCCCGGATTTTGTCTGCCTAGGGCAGCACAAAATCAAGATACACCACTGGTTAGGGTAGGAACAATACCGGAACATGAATGAAAAGGAAATGGGAATGGCACTGGGAATGAGTGTGAAAAACTAATTTAATGGCAGAAAAAATAATATAAAGTAAATACAGCAAAGTAGTGGGGAAAAGACTAGGAACAATACCGGCCGTGCTATTTCCTCCATAGATTTAACATTGGCTTCAAACCAGTTTTGTATTACCGGCTGGGTGGTAACCCTTGTCTGAGCCATCCAGAGGACCTGTGGTTTACACTAGTGATTCCATTCAGGTTTTTCTCTGGCTCAAGCTGATAAAACACATGCATTAACTAGAGAAAGATAATCAATGGAGCGGCAGGCTGCCAAATAAGAAATAAGTCTCCGAGGGTCAGATTCAGAGCTTTGGAGCTGATACTTTTTTATAAGCACCAGAGGAATCAATGCTGGAACAAGATGTCCAGCTATTTCAGCTTTCCAAGGGTTTTTAAGGTCTGAAGTAAGTGTCCCCAGGATGGGAATTCCTTAAAAATACTCCCGACCAGAGACTGTTCTCCAGCTCGGTCAATATAGAGATCTAGCATTCGTTAACACTGTAGGGAAAGAACAAAGAAGAAGCATAGAAAGGATCCAGCAGCAGGAAATGTATTATATCAGACCTGCGCCAAGTGACGGCATGTAAAAAAATAATAATAATAATAATAGACCCTGGGTTATTATTATTCTACAGGATCTCTCTCATTTATATGTTGTATCAGTCAGCCTACCTGGGATCACATTCTAGCTCAGATAATCATATCTGACATAATTTAATAATAATGTGATTTTTTTTATCTGTGCGTGCTATGTATGTACAACATGCTGTGTAAAGGTGCGAGTGTATCTTTAATAATAAATTCACACAGCAGGAGGATTATTTATCATTTTCAAAACCTTCTTTATTCAAAGATAATATATTGTATTATAGCTTTTTTTTCTCTCTCCCTTTTTTTCCAGCTTGCAAAATACCTTACCCCAGCCAAGAATGATTCATTTAATGCCCTAAAAATGATATATTTATATAACATGACCAGTGTTTAATGCTGTAATCTTTCATTCCTTCTGGGAAAAACACACAAAAGATACATTTTCATTTTGCAAATACATACACAGCACGAAAAAGAAACCAGATTTATAACCAAGAAAAAAGAACACAGAAAGAAAGAACAAGGCTCAATATAGTGTAAAACATAACAAATAACTGCTTTCAAAATAAACACCGTATTAGGTAAAATATAGGAGAATTAAACACAACTAAAAAATAGCTATGTAAAAAATATATGTACAAGTCACATTGAGTCTTGTTTAAAGCTGGTAAAAAATCTTCTTTAATATCTCCGACACGAATTATAAGACAAAATAAAAATTATACATAATAAAAAATATTGCAATCCTAAAAAAAAGCACGACAAATGAATGTAGTGTATACATTTAGTAAAACAAAGCACACCCACGGCTATAGTTACAAGATACTCCAAAAATGGTTGGCTTCTGAAAGATATTGAGGGGATGTAAAAACACAGTGAATACACAGATTGTACCAGTAGTGTATCTTCCACAAGGCAAACCAGGCACTCGCCTAGGGCGGCACTTTGCCAGAGGGCGGCACTTTGCCAGAGGGTGTTAAAGCATACTTCTGGTGCTTCAAACATCTTCACTCCCTCCCCCACCGTTCAGCAAGCTTTACCTCCTTCCAATTAATCAGGGTGATGGGGGCATGTAATGGACGTGGTGGGAGTATGTAATGAGGGAGATGGTGGCATGTAATGGGGGGGGGGGGGCATTTAGTGTGTATGCAATGTGGTTGTTGGGGGCAAGTAATGGGGTGATTGTGCATTTAATGTGTGTACAATGTGGGTGATGGGGCATGTAATGGGGTGATTGTGCATTTAATGTGTGTGGAATGTGGGTGATGGGGCATGTAATGGGGTGATGGGGCATGTCGTAGGTGTGCAACATGGGTGGGGGGGGGGACGAATTTTGTCTGCCTAGTGCAGCACAAAACCCAGATACACCACTGGTCAGATCCACAGTAATGCTGGCTTAGAAAGCTGTATATACTATAGTCTTTGTGCATTCCGGATACAGTAGTACTTTCCTATTATTCTAAAGTGCATACTAATGTACAAATCTATAGCTCCTAAGGTAAACCTCACAGCTCTCAGTATTGTGCTTCCTGATGCCATGGCTCAATGACTGAAATGTATTAGACAACAACTGCTGGAAAACAGAGTTTGGCACAATTTGGCATATTAAAGCCATTGAGATTATTTTTTTTTTTTTAGTTAATTCGTTCGTTTGCATGAAATTGGCTCGAACTGCGTCGGCAGAGGTCGTCCAATACTTTTCAGATGCTCTTCACACAAGGTCGTGCCTGCTCCTGTTGGGAGTTAGTGTTGTACTGTAGCACAGTCACATTCAGTTAAAGATGGCTGGCGGTGTGATGTCATCAGTTCAGAAAGCATCGCACTGACAGCTCCCAACATTCTAAACGACCCAAGTGGAACACACGGTTTGGAATGTTGGGAGGATTGGTCAACTGATGACATCACACCGCCAGCCATCTTTAACCAAATGAGACTGTGTACATGGGACACAAGGAGATTTCTTAACAATGCCTCAGTTTATGGGACAAGGCAGTTCGGGAGATAAGGCAGGTACTATTTTTTACAATGTGACATTTATTACTTGCAGGAAAATGGAATCCAATAACTTTCTTTAGCCGGGCCCGATAACGCATTTAGGAATGCCATTCCCTGTCAGATATTCCTCCATGTTGATTGATAAGAGATGCCTAAATATATTGTATTATCAAGCCACTGCCACACTCACAAGGTGAGCATGGCAGGCTGTCTGAAAGCAAAATAATGATTAATTTACCTACAGTTGTACATGTATAACACATTGAGGATATACATATATGGTGTATCTGTTTCTTAAAACACAAAAATATACAAAATCTTAAGCACTCATTCTTAATTATCAATGTGGGAATGAGTTTAGAAACACAAATCAGTTGAAATAAATTAGTCAATTAATTTTCGGAGAAAGATATCTGATCTCTTGACCTATTGACAGAATCAACCTCTCTACGCCATTTTGTTTGTACTGTACCATATTGTTCGTATGTATCTGTAGATAGATTCACATTAGTCGCTAGTGCTTTGGGCGTTGTGGCCAAGGTCAGTTTAAGGCGTTGTGGAGTGAAGAGTAATTGCTTCAGTCACGGTGAATTTGGCTCCCAACAGGAGCGGATTTGGGCAGAGGTCAGAACAGCAGGGCCCACCTGCCCAGGTCTGGATTGAGGCCTAGTTTGGCCATTTGTCTTGACATAGGTCCAATTAGGTTTGTTGCATTATACTAGAGACATGTTTTGCAATTTTCCTTTATAAGTCAATCTTTGGGGTTTGCTAAATCTTTAACCATGGATCACAAGAAAGAGCGGAGCCTTTTGGATCATTAAGAATGGGGTTTGAACAACCTATGGGGGTCTACGGGTTGACAATTGTCATTATTATTAATCACGTTTGAGTAATGGTATCAGAGTAACTGCATCAGTGTCTGCAGGACTGGATAAGAACCCCAAGGATTTTATACACAGCCACTTTGAGATCCCCAGATTGCTTAGCATACCCCCCAACCATCCTAGATCTGACCCTGAAAAAATAAAAGGTTGTAAACGTGCATAACTTGCCCATGTGTGCAAGATGAGAGGACAAACCTGCATTTGCATAATCACCCCAGCATTTGCATGGCCACGCCACTACATTTCGTGACGACGCCCCTTTCCCTTTTAAAAGGGAGGGGATAAAAATGGTTATGGGATATGTGGTGAAAGTTTGAATAAGTAGGCATAAAAGATCAATGGGGAAGAAAATTAAGACAATAGCTTTCATTGTTTTAATTATATGTTTATTTCCTGCCCTTATTTTCTATATATTTATTTTTTTTGTAAGTAAAACGGATTAAGTTGGAAAAGACTGACCCACTATTGAAATCCAAGTCCCAGGCTTGGCAGAAGCTTAGAATGGCCTTGGTACATCCCATTTTATTTTCATTTGGGTTTTTGTCCCACCTGCCATGAAGGACGCCCCCCTGATTTTTCACAAGACCCCTTCACACTTTAGGGTTAGGGTACATTTAGGGTTAGAGTTGGGGTCAGAGATCACTGTAGAAGAAAATGGTTATGAAACAAAAAAACACTAATATTGATTATTGCCCTATTACTTGAAATAAAACATCAAAAAAGCAACGTTGGTCTTTCTAAATTCAGGACAAATATTAGAAATATATAGTATATGTATTTTTTACCATTTGTAATTGTTTTAAAGAACAAATCAGGTCAAAGTTAGAAAAAGTGATTTTTTTTATGTCCTATTTTCATCATATTTTATATATTTTTTAATAGTAAATTATATCATATGATGAAAATAATAGTATCAAATGAAAGCCCTATCCGTCCTTTAAAAAAATGATATATAATTTGTGTGGGTGGACTGAACACAAAGAAAGACATTTACAAGTCAGCAAACGAATGACAAAAATAATGGACTTCTGGTCTTCAAGGCACATCAAGTGCAGCGTAGCACTCGGTCACTAAGGGGTTAAACTTGAACTTGCAATGAGCAGTTATTATTTTAACCCCTTCGTGACGCATGGTGCTTGCGTCCCAAACGACGCAAGCACCAAAAAGTTGCGATTTGTTCCTGGCCACCGATCGGTAGCCAGGAACACTCTGGCAGAGACCCGATCAGGGTCTTAATAGACCCTGTGGGTCCCTGCCAAAAAACCGCGAGACCTCCGGACAACACGTGTGACGTCACGGAGGCGTGCCCGAACCCGGAAGTTCGGGCACAGCGCGATTTAGCAAAATGTAGCCAGTGCTCGCTTTGAGCACCGGCTACATTTTCCCTGTCAGACTGAGGCCACTCAAAGTGGCCTCATCTGACAGGTGGGATCCCGCTGTAAGTGCCTGCAGCGGGATCCGAAAACAGCTCATCGCGGGGAGCCGCGATGAGCTGTTTAGTACAGGACGTACTATGCCGTCCTAACGACTTTAAGGCACTTAAAGTCAGGACGGCATAGTACGTCCTAACGTCACAAAGTGGTTAATATAAGAAGCTTCTTGTAAACTTATATCTTTGTAATTGTACGCCTTATAACCTGTCCTCTCGGCGGGCTTGTATACGTGGCTGAGTCCTGTGCATTTGTGAGCAGAGGCAATTTAGGACAGCGACAGATTTACACCCGGAATTTAAAAAAATGCACGTTTTGGAGATCTGTCTCCATCTGAGATTTCGCCCTACGGGGAAATAAAAGGTGGAATTTCCTTGTTTTAAATGACAATGGTTTGAAAATAAAATTCATGTGTGAATCTTCACCCAGCTCCCTATATATACGTGGGTTACCGACTGAACTATGAACTTATATGAAAGGGAAATGCTAATTCACATGGCGAAGGATTTGTTTGGAGAATTGGTACAATTAACGAGATTTTTTTATTTTTATTTTGTTTTTACCCAAAAAAAATTCTTTCTGCATTCCACGGCTAGAAAAATAAAATCTTTGAAATGAGACAAAGAGAGGGGGCTTCTGTATCTTCCAGAGAGAAAGTGAGCATAAATCATGATTACTGCCTTTATAATCTCTGACCTTCACACAGGCTTTGGAGTTCAAAGGTGATGCTGCTTTGTGTATTTATTGCTGGGGTGGAGACATTCGTCATTTTTGCTGTGATTTAACCCATGTGTGGCTTTGGTAGCCCTACGGCACAAACGCATAGGGAGGTATTCGGTTGATTTTTTGGGGGTAGAGTGTGAAAAAATGGAAGGTGGTTGACCTTGGGGTACACCCTGATAAGTTAATATTATGGCTAATTGTGGAAGTTATAAAGAGGCGTTTTCGGGGTATAGAGGTAGGGTAGCGGCTGGGGGTGGATTGGAAATAGGTGCAAATCCAGTTTTGCTGCTGTGATGGAGATTTGGTCTTGATCTCTATTGAGCCGCCTGTGCTTCTTTATATTGTTGGCTCAGTCAGCTACGTATCTATCGGACAAGTTCATATCTGTCTCCATTTTCCTTTCACTGTCAGTCTATTAAACCTTTCCTATATCTTTCATTCTAATATTTATCTTCCTCTATAGCATAAAGTAGTCCACTTCAGCAATTGTGGAGCCAGGGTTGATGACACTGTTTTGATTCTAGGCAGCATCATAAAATGTACCAGTTGGTACCCAAAGACATCATCTATTCATTAAAAGGTGAGTTCAGACATTCCATCTCCCTGGTATACACTGTGCAGGGACCAAGCTGGTGAGTTTCTCCTGCTACAAGAGCTCAGCTAGCCATGGATAATGCAGAGTTACATCTTTACACACTGTCACTTTATAACAATGCATTATACAGGGCCAACTCTGTTCTTCTAGCAGGAGAAACTCACCAGACCCTGCACAATGTATAGAAGAATATATAGAAGAGCTCAGCTGGCCATGGATAATGCAGAGTTACATCTTTACACACTGTCACTTTATAACAATGCATTATACAGGGCCAACTCTGTTCTTCTAGCAGGAGAAACTCACCAGACCCTGCACAATGTATAGAAGAATATATAGAAGAGCTCAGCTGGCCATGGATAATGCAGAGTTACATCTTTACACACTGTCACTTTATAACAATACATTATACAGGACCAACTCTGTTCTTCTAGCAGGAGAAACTCACCAGGCCCTGCACAATGTGTAGAAGAATATATAGACGAGCTCAGCTGGCCATGGATAATGCAGAATTACATCTTTACACACTGTCACTTTATAACAATGCATTATACAAGGCCAACTCTGTTCTTCTAGCAGGAGAAACTCACCAGACCCTGCACAATGTATAGAATATATAGAAGAGCTCAGCTGGCCATGGATAATGCAGAGTTACATCTTTACACACTGTCACTTTATAACAATGCATTATACAGGGCCAACTCTGTTCTTCTAGCAGGAGAAACTCACCAAACCCTGCACAATGTATAGAGGAATATATAGAAGAGCTCAGATGGCCATGGATAATGCAGAGTTACATTTTTACACTCTTTATAACAATGCATTATACAGGACCAACTCTGTTCTTCTAGCAGGAGAAACTCAGGTTTGTACCTGCAGAAGATATAGATGAATCAGCAAGATGTTTAAGCTCACCTCATCTCACCCGCACCTCACTGTATAAGTATTGTACCCCTTTTTGGGGTTCTGGATAAGACACCGATCACAGGTTACATGTTAGATAGAGAATGGTTCCCGGGAATGGGCTGATTGGCTTTTGTCTGACGGTTTAATAACATAATAACAGAGTAATCTTTCTGCACAGTCAGAATGATCAGGCAGCAGATAACCATCTGCCTGTTAATTGCGTCAACCTTGAGAGATAGTTCCAGTATTATTATAGTAATTTACACAGCACTGCGTAGAGCACTTATAGGGATTTATAAAGTCAGTTTAACAGACAGAGATTGGAATAAAGGACTCGCAGACTCACAATCTAGACACAGATATTAAAAAATCATCTGAAAACAATGAACCACAGACCAGAAGCTACAGGTCACGGAAAAATACGTTCTGGGCAGAGTGATTCAAAGGTTGGCCCGCTGCATGGTACATGACCTGAGGACACAAAAAAAGAATGAGAAACAAGCAAAAATATCTTTGTTATGGAAAAAAAAACACTTAAAGGACAACACAAAATATATTTCTGTTTAATTGAAAGTTTGCAATAAATTATTGAGCCATTTTTGCTTTTAAAGCTCTGTCAGACACAGGGCCGCCATCAAGGGCGATGTATATTTTTTTCACATGGAGGCAAATTATCAGTGGCATATTAATGAGCAAATTATCAGTGTCTATTAATGAGCAAATTATCAGTGGCATATTAATGAGCAAATTATCAGTGTCTATTAATGAGCAAATTATCAGTGGCATATTAATGAGCAAATTATCAGTGGCTATTAATTAGCAAATTATCAGTGGCATATTAATGAGCAAATTATCAGTGTCTATTAATGAGCAAATTATCAGTGGCATATTAATGAGCAAATTATCAGTGTCTATTAATGAGCAAATTATCAGTGGCATATTAATGAGCAAATTATCAGTGTCTATTAATGAGCAAATTATCAGTGGCATATTAATGAGCAAATTATCAGTGGCATATTAATGGATAAACTATTGAGGGGGAGCGGTGGCCCAGAACTTTTTTCAGTAAGGTGCCCTGAAATTTCTGATGCGGACATCTGGGCGGACATGTTGTTTAGAATCTTGTGTCACATGAAGGAAGATCTCACCCATCTGAGCGAATATTTCCACCCCCTGATAGAGCAAAGAGGTACTGTATTTTCATTCAAATATTTCTATTTTAAATGCCTACCGTTCATGTAGTCTTTCAATACAACATCCATTTTTGCTGGCCAAGACAATTTGGAATTCACTGCCATGTGAGTTTGTCTTGACTGATTCAAGCGTTACTACAAAAAATAAGTAAATGTACTGGACACACTGAGCAGTAATTCAGTGGTTGCATAATAATGGCATTCTTTAAAAAAATAACGCTGTGGGTCTCCATTAAAAGTTTTAATTTAACATTTGGGGACTGAGGGTATTATAGCCACCCCTCCAGTCTCTTACATTTCCTTCCCTCCCCCAAGTAAAATAAAAATAAATATTTAAACTCCCCCCCCCCCCCCCCCCGCTACCCACCAAATCCATCACCCCCCACATCTACCTTGCTCAGCTAGGGGGACAAAGCAATAAAAATGATCCAACCTATAAAAATAAAAATCATAATAATGATGATCCAACCTACCTATAAAATAATAATCTGGAAGTTATTAATGGACCCAGCTGATGTACAAAGTATCAATGTTTATAAGGTATATTACAATCTCTTTGGTCAACAAACTTGAGTACTTGGACTGAATGAGGCCATGGCAATGATGGCTAACCTTAGAACTACATGATTCTACGAACATCTTTACACTACTAGAGAACCATGGGATGTGCAGTCCCCAAACATCTGCAGTGCCGAGATCAGTCATCACTGGATACCCAGGAATGTGCAAAATACAAGTTATTATGTCACCGACTCTCAGAAAAAAGCTCATATTTGGCTCCCTCAATAACTTGTGTGTAATAGTTTCGCTCATTCATCAATCAGGAAAGACCGATAAATCTTCTAGCTGTTGTTTGGATGGCCATTGTCAGGAAGATTTGTCTTATTTCTCCGGAGACTCTTTAGATTCCTACTTGCTCCTCATATTTTAAATTGGTTGATGACATTGTCCTGGAATTCACCCCAGAGGGGGGGGGGGGGGGGGGGGGGACAGGACAGATAAGGTAAAATGCAGTTTATTAGAGTGCAGTCTGTGTACAGAGCCTTATACTTCATTTACATCTCATATGTTAAACGTGGGAAAATAATCGAATATTATGCTGTATTTCCATCAACATCGGGAAGTGAAATTAAGATTAACGAAGGAATGTTTTATCATCACATGGGGGGTCCGTACTGTGTGTTACCTGCTTTTCAAGATTTAAGATTTTGGGTGGGCAGTGGTACCCTTTGTTTCTTCTTAACAAATATGTATGTTAATGTGATAATTACAGCTAGGTGAAAAAGCTCTCCCCCCCCAAAACAAAACAAAAAATCTTCAGTTTCAATGTTTTCCTTGCAGTTTAAATGTTATGGAAAGAGACCCAATTAAGGATACATTGGGGTCTATTCAATAACCTGAGTAATAACTTATCACTCTTCATTTTAATTCTTATATATATATTTAAGAAATATAACATTTTACATTTTACATTTATAAAATGAGTGCCATAAAGTTGGGTAATCTGTTCTATCTGTTATAACTTGCTAATTTGGTTAAAAGGCTTTGATTTCCTTTGAGAAGAAAATACTATATATATATATATATTTAATTTATATTTACTTAATACTCCTCAATGGGACTCAAGCCCCAAACCCTTTCTCTTATCCTCTGCTGGGTGACTGTTGTTTGTTTGGTAGAGAATTAAATACATGTCTATATTTTTGTGATAATTCTTAGCTGTGTGTTATATAGCTGAATAGAGCCAGAGAATATTATTAATAGTACAATCCATGAAGGACAATATTTATATTTAGATCTGATCCTTTGCAGACTGTATTGATTTGTGTTATTAATTTATACATAAAATTTGTACTCTTCAATATCCTCCAGAAGGATATAGATACTTTGGAGAGAGTTCAGAGAAGGGCTACTAAACTGGTTCATGGGTTGAAGGATAAAACTTACCAGTAAAGGTTAAAGCATCTTGACATGTATCGATGGAGGAAAGACGTAACAGGGGGGATATGATAGAAACATTTATATACATAAAGGAAATCAACACAGTAAAGGAAGAGAGTATATTTAAAGGAAGAAAAACTACCACAACTAGAGGACATAGTCTGAAATTAGAGGGGCAACGATTTAAAAGTAATATCAGGAAGTATTACTTTACTGAGAGGGTAGTGGGTGTATGGAATAGTCTTCCAGCAGAAGTGGTAGAAGTTAATACAGTGAAGGGGTTTACTCATGCATGGGATAGGTATAAGGCTATCCTAGATTTGAGATAAGGCCAGGGACTAATGAAAGTATTACTTTACTGAGAGGGTAGTGGATGCATGGAATAGCCTTCCAGTAGAAGTGGTAGAGGTTAATACAGTGAAGGAGTTTAAGCATGCATGGGATAGGAATAAGGCTATCCTAGATATAAGATAAGGCCAGGGACTAATGAAAGTATTACTTTCTGAGAGGGTCGTGGATGTATGGAATAGCCTTCCAGTAGAAGTGGTAGAGGTTAATACAGTGAAGGAGTTTAAGCATGCATGGGATAGGTATAAGGCTATCCTAGATACAAGATAAGGCCAAGGACTAATGAAAGTATTAATTTACTGAGAGGGTAGTGGATGCATGGAATAGCCTTCCAGTAAAAGTGGTAGAGGTTAATACAGTGAAGGAGTTTAAGCATGCGTGGGATAGGTATAAGGCTATCCTAGATAGAAGGTAAGGCCAGGGACTAATGAACTTATTACTTTACTGAGAGGGTAGTGGATGTATGGAATAGCCTTCCAGTAGAAGTGGTAGAGGTTAATACAGTGAAGGAGTTTAAGCATGCATGGGATAGGCATAAGGCTATCCTAGATATAAGATAAGGCCAGGGACTAATGAAAGTATTACTTTACTGAGAGGGTAGTGGGTGTATGGAACAGTCTTCCAGTAGAAGTGGTAGAGGTTAATACACTGAAGGAGTTTAAACATGCGAGGGATAGGTATAAGGCTATCCTAGATATAAGATAAGGCCAGGGCTAATGAAAGTATTACTTTACTGAGAGGGTAGTGGATGTATGGAATAGTCTTCCAGTAGAGGTGGTAGAGGTTAATACAGTGAGGGAGTTTAAGCATGCGTGGGATAGGTATAAGGCTATCCTAGATATAAGATAAGGCCAGGGACTACTGACAGTATTACTTTACTGAGAGGGTAGTGGATGCATGGAATAGTCTTCCAGTAGAGGTGGTAGAGGTTAATACAGTGAGGGAGTTTAAGCATGCGTGGGATAGGTATAAGGCTATCCTAGATATAAGATAAGGCCAGAGACTAATGAAAGGATGACTTTACTGAGAGGGTAGTGGATGCATGGAATAGTCTTCCAGTTGAAGGGGTAGAGGTTAATACAGTGAAGGAGTTTAAGCATGCATGGGATAGGTATAAGGCTATCACAGATATAAGACAGGGAACTGGGGACTAATAAAAGTATTTAGAACACTGGGCAGACTAGATGGACCGAATGGTTCTTATCTGCCGACACATTCTATGTTTCTAAGTTTCTGTGGAATAAAGAAAAAGAAATGTAAAAAATGTAAAAGAGTTTGAGTGTGGAAAGGTGTTGTATTACTCATCAATATTTTAGCACACCCCGCCATTATTGAATTGGGGGGATGATGTACAGACCCCCAATTCCCACATAAAAACCTGTGCTCTATACAAAGATCACCATGAACATAACTATATGTATTGCTGTTCCCAGCTCTCAGATTCTATCACCAATTAAACGAAATCCTGATGAGAAGAGGGGGGAACAGGCAGAACTCACAAGTTTAAGGATATGTTGAGCTTCACAAAAGCCTCTTTAAGCAAGGGTTGGAAATGCCATGGTGGAGGAGATTTTATTTAAATGCTGTCTGGAGACAGAAAGTTTCTCTTCCGCTGTTGGTAATATAGAGACTTTTGCACATGTTACAACCATCAGCTGAATTGCATTCCAATTGCCCTGCTTTGCTGGAATGCAATAAAAGAAGGGGGGTCCTGTGCATCGGAATTCTCTGAAGTTTTCTTTGAGGGTTTCCTTTTTCTTTTTTTATTTCTTTCCCTTCAGTAACATTTTGTTTGTTGAACTATGTTTTTATATCTTCCAGTTGTCCTGATTTTAGCCAAGATAGTGAGACTTTGGGAGAAGGTTTCTGCCCCCTTGCGAAACGCGTTGTCTGATTATCCAAAGCACTGCTCGTGTAAAGTTGGTTAATTAGCCATTCACACTCTATGGCTCTCTTTGTCTTTGTCCATCTAGTGAAATCGCCATATATCCTTGGAAGCAAAACATTTTTTGTCCTCTAATAAATTGTCACTTAAATTGGGCATTTACTAACTACTGCAGAATAACAATATTTCACTCATTAGTAAATTAACTTTCTACTAAAAGATGATCATCATGGGCTATTGGATTTATCAAATATTAGGAGAGGTTTCTTTAAACCCCACCTACTTAAAAGTGGGCTGGTCTAGCAGTAAGCAGTGCCCCTTTTGCTCTTAAAGGGACAGTCTAGTCCCCAAACTCACTTTGGTGCAAGATGAAGATCACTGCTTGTATAGTCACAGGCTTTTATCCCTGTGTTATTTGATGCAGGCATTCTGTATAAATCACATTTTTAATATTTGACTCAAGCCCTCCCCAGTGATTACTCTGCATGTTTACTGCAGGTGCTGCAGCACTGATTCTATAGACACTGAGGATATAAAGTTTTGTTTCATATAGTCACTTCCTGTCCTCCTCAAATTAAGTCTATTGTGTGGCCTCTGAGTGACCTTGCTCTTGTACACAGTAGGATCTCTTAACAGTGCAGCACATTGTCTGATGACATCACTAGAGAGACAGGATGGTAATTTTATCATTGGTTGCTGCAACAACAACAAAAAAAAGGAAATTACCGTTACTCATCTAGTGTGGGCAGTCCTTGTTTCTTGCAAACTGCTGTAATTTCACAATTTCTTCTAGCTGTAAGTATTTTATATTTTAAATAATGTAAAGTGTAAGACATGCATTTTAAAGTACTTTTAAAGCACATTAATATGCATTAATATTTGGAAGATGCGTTTTGGGCACTAGACAGTGCCTTTAACAGCACTCCTAAAGCAAGGGTACTCTAATATAGCCTTCTATTTAGCCTTTTAGTCTCCAGAGAGGTTTGTTATACACTTCACGTTGTATAAAAGATCAATTTAAATAAAAATAATTTTAAGATAAAAATAAGATTAACACATATGTAAAAATTATTTTAAAAAATTGGAACCATTTTCCCTGTGGCGTAAAGGGAAGGTTATAACAGCACATTTGTCTTTTACAGAATAAGCTTTTCTTCACAATGATAATTATGTCATAATTAGATGTTAAAAATACCCCTGACTGTGTCCAAAACTCATCTCTGTTATAATATTTCTGGTCTTTGTCATTCAGTTGGACAGCACAGCTCAGATCCTAAAAGAAATCCCACTGCATGCTGTCTGTTCTTTTGGCATTTCATCCTCCCCTCGGGGGGCGATTTGCTGTATTTACATTTTTTTCTCTCTCTAAATTATCAAGTGGAAATCCAATTGCATCTAATGACATTCACTCTGTGGGTTTCCATTTCTATATAGCAAGGTTTTTTTCTTTGTTTTTCTTTTAAACCACTGGTTGTAATTAAAGCACTCTGGCTGTGTACATTCTAGAAAAGGAAAAGGATAATAAAAAAAATGTAAAAAATCTTCATTAAGTCTCAGAAAAAAAACACATTACCCGAGACGCCATCTCTGCTCGAAAAAAAATCCACATATTGATTGTCACTGCTGTGTTCTGCGTGAGATTTTGGATGCTATACCACACAGAGGCAAATACAAGTTTTTGGTGATTTACTTGGTTATTTATTTTTAATTTGTGTGTTTATATATTTTTGTTGTGGTCATGCCAATTGGAGAGTGGCCATACAAACAGTGGTGTATCTTGGTTTTGTGCTGCCCTAGGCAGACAAAATTCGGGCACCCCACCACCACCACCCATGTTGCACACCTACGACATGCCCCATCACCCATGTTGCACACCCACAACATTCCCCATTACCCACCTTGCACACACCTTAAATGCCCAATCGCCCCATTACATGCCCCCACCACGTCCATTACATGCCCCCATCACCCTGATTAATTGGAAGGAGCTAAAGCTTGCTGAACGGTGGGGGAGGGAGTGAAAATGTTTGAAGCACCAGAATTGTGCTTTAAAACCCTCTGGCAAAGTACCACCCACTGGCAAAGTGCCGCCCTAGGCGAGTGCCTTGTTTGCCTTGTGGAAGATACAATACTGACTACAAACAGTGTGTGTGTCAACCACTCAAAAAATGCTCTACTGCATGCACGAGTGCATTCCCTTAGGACCTGATGCCTGTGCATTAACAGGATTGCAGACACTGGTGAAAAAAAACCTGGGTTGAGACTCACTCCTAAATCAGGATTCTCCTGCCGGATCTGGGACAGTTTGGAATATTAGTAGTCAGGGGCGTACCAAATTTATTTGTCACTGGGGCAGATCATATCTTTCACATACCCCCACTCTGTGTCTGTCTTTTTCACCCCGTCTTTGTCTTTCTCTTCCCCCCTAACCTCTTCCTCTGCCCCCTTCTCTTTTGCCTCCTTCCCCCCCCCCCCCTACCTTTTTTTTTTTTACAACATCAGACCTCAATCAGAGCGGCCTCTTGTGCCATACATCCACTGGCGCACCTACGCACTGTGCAGGAATCAGCTTTAGCATGTGAGGCAGATTCTGTTAGGGAGATCTCTCGATCTTGATCACAAATCAGGTGGTGCCACTGGTGGTTTTGCACCACCATCAGTGACATGCCCCAGCATCATGGCATCTGCCCCCCCCCCCCCCCCTTCCAGGGGCACCACTGATGGTAGCCACCTGAGGAACAGATTGGGGGAGGGGGGGGGGACGGTTTGGCTTTTCTCTCAGCACTGTGAGACAATAAGCAAAGAGAGCAATACATTCATTACTGCGATGACATTTAGACCACAATCCAGAAATGTACCTTCCTTCCCTGCATTATTATCACTCTACATATTTTATGGGAATTTGGAAAGCAGTCTATTGTGCTCTGCGGAGACTGTTTGCTTAAGATATACTCGTGGTGACCTTGTCAAGATAAGAAAGCAGGAAACGCAGAAACAAATTAGGCCTTTGATATTCATAAAAAATCAATAGTTTTAATTTTCCCATCCCAGCCCTCAATATACAGCTGACAGGCCCAGCATGCTTTTAATGGACACAAATAATTAGCTTTTTTTTTTTTTTACCTTTTTAATAGTTTTGTGGGTTTTAAGACAATTCCTTCTTATGGTTTTTTTCATAGCATGTGACAAATAAATAGCGGTTTGCCCGTAAAGGATCAGTGTACAAGTGTCTATAGATCATCTTGCGATATATATAGGAATTTCATGAGATCCTTGTCCATTTATGAAAGAAAGTGGATAATGCTTATGCCGGGTGAGTATGTGTTACCAAATTTTATACGCACAACAGTGTGTGATGTCTGCTATTGTCTAAATCTTATCACTGTTTGGTCCCACCTACAAAAAATGACATTCCTATAACACTACATTAAGCTGGGGCTCTGAAAGCATTGATTATATAATAATTATATAATAATTATTAAAAAATATAACATAAGGATTTATCCCCAAAAATAGGTTTTTATATTTTCATTTAAACATTTTTTTTTAAATTGCTGATTATAATGTGGGCAAAGGTGCTTAAAGAGTTAATAAAATAAAATCCATAATTTGTAGATCTATTATTTGTGTTTCAGATTCTGTATTGCGTTGAATGTTGTATTAATGTTTTTTATACTCGTTGGCAGGATGTTAACGCACATTCCAACAAAGCTTCAAGGAGCTTAGCAGCTCACACAGGAAAAAGCTAGTTTATTAAACAAATGTCTGGTCCCCAGTTAATTTGGTGATATGGTAACTAAGAGGACGAGCGCAGCTGTTGGGCAAATCTGTGTCTGCGTACAGGCGTTATTTGTCTCCCCACCGAAATGTCAAGTCAACTCCTGGACCAAACCTGTGTTTGATGAACTGCCTCCCCGGGGGGACATGTTTGGTCTGGACCTCTGCCGGGGATGAATAAAACACAAAACTAATAAAAGCAGCTTAAAATTTACATAAACCTGTGATAATGATGCCAGAAAGGATTACTAATACTGGATCCATCAAACACGTTGTACAGAAATCCAGCAACAAAAAATGTCCTAATCTGCTAAGAATACACACGGTTATAGTCTTAATAACCACATCACCGTGGGTGGCTGGGCAAGGTCTATGGAGGGTCTAGTGCTTTTTAAGGGCCTACAACTGGATAATTGGGTATTTTCAATCAAAATAGGTCAGTTTTAATGAGCGAGTAGCCACTGGAGTCTACAAGTCTTTATCTCATTGGAAAACCCTTTAATAAAGGGAATGGGGAGATCTGTCACAGGGTGTTAAGCTAGACTGTACTTTGTTAAGATACAGGGTACCCAGGATGCAGAGACAGAAGAAGTGTAGAGCCTTCACAGCAGACATAGCAGACAATCCAGTTCTCTGAGATAATAGGGAAATGGATGATATATATATATATTTTTTGCCATCAATAGAACTGTAGGAAATCACTGGGATTGGCTCAAGAGTGTTCCTGTGATGCAACTTTAGACACCCATTTATAGGTAAAGCGAAGTGAGAAACGATGGCATGTGATGAGAGCTGATATCACCGCTGTTCTTGGCTGGGTTGGATCATCCTTAGCAAGTGATCTTCTAGAACTCAATCTGAAAGGTAACGGTTGAGCAAAACTGTGCGTTTGTGGACATACTGAAAATGCTGACAGTTGGGGGGAGATGAACTGAACACTAGATTTGGGGACCCCTGCACTACAAACACGCCTAGGAAAGTTCCTTGGTGTTTTCCCCAGAAATTTTGAACAGATTCAAAAATGTAGAGGTCAAGATTTAGAGAGTGACAGTAAGAGAATGGGCATAGTTAAAAATGGACGTCAAAGTAGCAAGCCTCCAGGTATAGCTTAATGTGAGAACTACCAGTCAGCAGCCCGACAAAGAACTTGCCAGACATTCAGCTAAATGCTGACCGCATGCATTGGTTCAAGATGGAAGGGGCAGAGATAGACATATATTAGTAGTGTTGAGCGAACCCGAACCGCACTGTTCGGGTTCATACCGAACATTACGGTTTTTGGACCCCGAACACGGACATTTCACTGAATGTTCGGGTTGGAGTTCGGGGTTCGGCGATTACATTGTATGTAATGCTATGGGCTTTCTATAAACCGAAATATAGTCCCCATTCATACGAATAGGTTGACCTATTCTTATGAATGGGGACTCTATTTCGGTTTATAGAAAGCCATTAGCATTACATAAACCGAAAGTCTATAAACCGAAAGACATTCCCGCTATGGGAAACAGAATCTCCTGGGCCCCCAAGCATCTTACCGCATCATAAACCTAGTTGGCCTGCACAAAGCTTACACTTTGCCGTCTAATCACCTCTTGATAGATGTAATCTGCAAATAAATTAATACAAATTAATAAGTCCCCACTGGGCTCTCCCTTAAACCACACGAAATCAGTTATTATTTGGAGAAAAGGATAATTATATTTTTCACATTGGACTTTATTTACGTGGATGACCCTCTCTATCCCACCGTAGCTATCTGACCCCGGATGACCTTATATTCTCGTTCCATTCATTTTGTGAGAGCCGTGGAGATTTAGAATCAAGTTTCGAGGACCCTTGATGGGTTAATGCGTTTGAATAGTGTTTTAGACTGCTTAGAATAATTGTGCGCTGAGGTTCCCCGCACGAGACAAAATAAATGGGTAAGAATAATGGGGAAACGATGCGGAGAGGTGAGAGGCTAGACATGGACTGTACGGAGTTCTCTTGTCTCATTAACACATCTTAGTACATCTTGACCAATGCTCTGTCCTCTGACAGTTTGCACTGGGAGCAATCACTAACAAGGGAGATGAAGGGGGGAGCAATGCTCTCACATGCCCAGTTATCATTGGTTATTTGCAGTATACCTTGGTTTACTGCCTTTAAATGAGAGGACACTAGGGAATACTAAGCTCTCTAAGTGGCCATACGTGAAAACTAATGGAGGAGAGGAGGACATTATACAACATAGCACCTGGTTAAAATGAAACACACAATATCCGGGGACCCCTAAAAGGTGCAAGGGAAGCGTTAACGGCGGATCCAGTTGAGGAATAAAAAAATACACAATGTACAGTATGCACGCTGTTTGCCGGCAAATATAACTCCCACGGTCGTGCTCCAGATGAAGATTTTAATATACAATGTGGTCACTTCGCAAATGGAAAAAACTGAAAGGCTGCTTGACGCGTTTCGCACATTTGTGGACATGGAAAGGTGGCACCACTATCCTGCTCTCTGCCCCTGGTGTGGGGCAGGAGGAGCACACAGGTGGTTCTTGTTTATTATTATTCCGGGGGGGCCTGATCTATCTGTGTGGATGCCATGTTTATAAACATCCCCCCGGTTAAAGTTTTAATGGAGCTCATGCGCCCACCCCCCTTTTTGCTCACCTTAGGTATCAGGGTATGCCCACAGACATGGGTCCCTGGCTTGCTTGCACCTAGAGGATCATCAGCCATACCACACTGACGAGGCCATTGTAGGCCGGAACGTACATCTGTGGTTTCCTGTGTTCCTCGTGCAGAGGGTACTAGCCATGCATTTAGGGTCTGGACTCCCCTTATGGATGGGATTAGTCTAATATACTAATGGAGTAGTTCCTCTGTAATGGTGTAAGCAAGCAAAGAACGGAGTTGCCCTCCCCGAGTAGGTATCCTACAGGACAGACTATTATGGTGCTGTCTGTTCTCGGGAGCGCGTGCACCCACCCCCTTTTTTGGGGATCATCCCATAGGACAGGCCATTGTAGAGCTGCCCGTTTTCGATGAGTCTGTGCGTTAACTCTATTAAAATGGGTTTGATCAAAACTTTGTAGATTAGTATAAAGTCATAGGAAATAAATTAATATTTTAATATTCCTTCTCGTCTCCGAAAACGCAATCAGATTTGTCCTTAGGCCAGAAAGCTTTAAATATGAATCATTTTTCTCTCATTTATAGCCCTGAATAGTGTGCATTTCTTTTTTTAAAAAAAGTATATCCAGGCTCTTTTTGTTGTTGGGATAATTTGTAGCTTTTGTCCATAATTTCCTCTACAGCTCAGACAAGAGATGACGGTGGTAATAGGAAAACATTATTGTGCGTTTTTCAATCAGCTTGGAAGAGAAATGAGAAAGGTTCTGGATTTTAAAACGGAATCACAATAAAATAAACTGTGCGGCTCTCTAGTGATCTGCTCAATTCCGTGCACTGTGCTTTATGCCATTCTTTGTACAATGAATGTGTTTACAGAACATTTCCTGAGATTGCTTTTGCTTTATTTGCCATTTAAAGTGCTCTACCCCAGTCATCAGCGCGTCAATAAAAATATTAGTGTGGATTACTGTACATAATGATCTCTTTATTGCACGCCATTTCAGTTGCCTCGTGGCCATCTTGGGATAAGCCGGTCTGTTGACAAATGTCCGTTCCTCTGCAATTTCAGTAATTTCTTGTTGGTTCTACATTGTAACAAATGTGTCTATATATGGACTAGTTCAACTGCAAAGAAAATTCCGACTTTGTATAAAGTAGCGTCCCGATACACCCACTCTTGTTTTCACCCCCCTATTCCATTACTATAAGTTGGAGCTATTGGCAGGGGTGAGCACTTACATGGTCCATTATGGGAAAATACTGGATTTGGTGACGGACAGCTTAATGGTGTTCTACGGCCACTACAATTGCACTGTGCATGACATCATGGGAGTAGTGTACACAGGTTGGTACATCGCAGATATAGTGCTAATGGTGGCTCCGCTGTATACGTACCTTAATTTGAAATTGAGGTCAGACAAGGCCGCACGACATCACATGACGTCCGGTAACTTTTCTCCACCCCCTCCAAGTATGTAAATGTACTTTTGGATGGCTGGCTTAGCAACATTGCAACCCGCAAATTCCCGCCAGTCAATGGTGCAATAGCAGCGCAGTAAAATTTAAGGTTTTACATCCTATCTCTAGAGAGGCCATGCATTTTTCATATTTTTGTTGACTTGTTTTCTTGGGAAAACAAGTCATAAAAAAATATGAACAAATGTCCTCTTTGGGCTTCTGTCGATCTCTGAGTGATTGCATTTTGTTTCAGGTGCAATTTATATACTTAATCTCCCCTCTCTCCTTCACCCCTTTTTATTCCTTTCTCACCAATCTCAGGATAGATGGGGAATTGGGTAGGCAGTGGTCAGTTTTCTTTTCCTATGTAAGACATTTAAACTCGGGGAATAGTTCCATGTTTAACATGTCACTGGAATCTTGGGTGTTGGGTGCAGAGATTTAAATATTTAAATTCTATTAAAAAGCAGAAATCTTTCCACAAACTTATATGAATTATTTGGATCTCACTCAGTTTGCTTCAGCTAGGCTGCCGGGTTTGGAAACTTGTCTGTGCCACGCTGATATTGTTAAAATATAATCGTTATGTACTGTAAGCAGGCTGCTGTGTCCAGACCTTGGGATATTAATCGATATTAACGACTGAAAATTAGGAAGTATTTGTCATAATGAAAACAAATGCTTTTCTCTCTCTCCTCTCGGCCAATCAGTACAAATGTTAGTCACGTTTAACCCCTTGGTGACATTACTTTTTGGCCATGTTTTATCCTTGGGGATACAGGTTGTTTTAATATTTCTGCGGTGTTTGTGTTTAGCTGTAATTTTCCTCTTTCTCATTTGCTGTGCTCAGTTTATATATTGTTTCTTTTCAGGATAAGAAGGTATTCCTTTAGATACCCTTATTTTCATCATGTAATAGGCTAGCCGGGGCCTGTCATGACTGCTTTAAGCAATGGACAAAGTGGACACATATGAAAACATGG